>CM060842.1:4610000-5010000 GCA_030762175.1 Metallyticus violacea | reverse complement strand
CTTAAGATTCGGAAATATATGGAATGTGTTACAAAAACGCAATTTTAACATGAGAATAACCACAACCAATATTCTTGAAAAATCTACGCTAAACTATGTGACAGCGTTTTTTTACAATTCTCTAATGAAAGCTTTTCATTACGTAATGTTTATAGAATACATAGCAGTATGACAACAATACTTTACGTTTAAACATCTACTGAGTATTTCCGTAATGCTATACTGTTTTAAGATGTTTTCTTTCTTTTCATATGTTAACACAATTTTGTTTTCATTATTAAAGAATGGTTTAAAGGTACAGGGATAAGATATTTTGACGTTACTATTTCAGCCGATGTTATCGCACACAAGCACAACTTGACACTAAACACAACGAACGTGAACTACCCCTGTATCGACAACGCTTTACAAGGGTAGCATTAGAGAGATAACATCGTGACACCCTCTTCCTACTCCCTGCTTCAGAAACCACCCTCTGAATGTGGTAGGGTATTACAAAATTTTACTTTAAATCTTTGAATAATACACAGATATTCTACAAAGGGCAGTAAATATATTTTGAAAAAAGGTATAGCTACTATTAAATAGAAAGAAAGCTACACACATTTGGGATACTTTTAATCGGTTTAAGTATTTAAGATGAGAATTAATTCATTTAATGCTGAAGGTAAACAAACTAAAGAGCAAAATAAATAATAGCACTTAAATAAACCTTTATTAAAATAAAATAATTTATACGGTGCGTTAAAATGAAAAACTGGAACTGATATATGTAATATCACATCAACAGCATAGTTAAACATGCCTAGAGTGGCAGATACCTACAACAAATCATAGCTGCAAATAACAGTTGGGCACGAGAAATATTTGACGAACGTTTTATCTATTTGTTTCCTATCTGCGTTTCAGCAGTAAAGAAGTCACAGTGGGCCACGGAATGTAAAACAAAAAAAAACAATAAAGTTGGTAGCAGTGTTGTTTGTTTAAGGCGCGATGCTAGCGCTACTATGGTTCACTTCGCTGGCCGCCAAAACGAATTTCCGTGACCAGATTGCACCCTGTTATTTCAGCTCGCACTATCAGAACAGGGCACGGCCATTATTTAGTGTCCATGGCCTGCTGTGTTATGAATTACTGGTATCATGTCTTCTCCAGTTAAAGCAGGCCATGGCACGCTATGCGTACGCATCGCACGCAACTATCGACACACATTGTCTGCAAACACATTCTGTGAGACACAAATGGAATTCTGCACAAACATTTTGCTACACACCAAAATGTTTACTTTATACCCACCCATGACAGAAGGCTTTGATATGGTTTTTAGCTCTCGTGTTCCAAAACTATTGGCAATGTGTTTTTATACGTAATATTTGATCACAGTATAAGAATATACAGTACGGACAGCTTACGTCGACACTTTTGATGCTGTTGCTCCTAAATCTGCCCAGAGTTGGGTTTACTTCTCAATGAATTTATCCGATGTCACTGTAATCGCCATTCCGTATTTAACGAACAGCTGTTAAGCGCGTAAGAAGTCATTAATTAAAAAGTTGACTATTATGAAAATGTATTTCTTCTGTTCAAAATGGACATGAAAAACCAATGTTTGTAGCCAAAATAAAAGGTAATTTTGAGGAGCACATTAATTAAATGGATAAATTGTGTGTTTTTACTTTGTTTATTATTATTATTATTATTATTATTATTATTATTATTATTATTAAGCACCTTTGTTATTATTTACTTCGGTTTTCTGTAAGTGAGGATATTGTGAACATGTTTTTCAATAAATTACTGCCAAATTACACGAATATTGAGTTTTAGTTCGCCACTTCCGTTTTAAAGCCTTAAGAATTGTAGCTGTAATTCTCATTATGCAACATTCTTTGTACTTTCACGTCGGACATTATTGAAATGGATCTTTACTGGACTATTTGATCGCGGTCATTGGTTCAAATTAATTTAAAAACCAGAACTTTTGCTGACGCTAAGATTGACATCATCAGTGGACTGAAAATGTCCGAAGAGACAGATACAGAACCGTAAGAACGGGAAGGGGTTGGAGAGTTGTAGCGCAGACATTGTTTATTAACCAGTAACAGATTTCAAGTGTTTCTTATTTGAAAACCATTGCCTTTGCTTACATTATGTGGATGCTGTTCTATTTCTAAGTTCCCTTTTCTAGCCATATTAAAATATTCTGTTGTTCTTGTTATTCTATAATGTCAAATGGTATTGCAGTTTGCAATGTCATTTCCGAGACAAAGACAGAGGTCTTCAGATAAGCAAGACTTGGAATTCGTCTGGTCAACAAACAACGTCTGCACCACAACTCTTAACACTTCTACGGTTCTGTACTCTGCCTCTCCAGACACTTTCAGTCCACTGATGATACTGTCCGTAGCGTCGGTGAAAGCTCTAGATTTTTAATTAATTTAAACCAATGATCACGGCTAAAATACATCGACAATGATCAATTTCAATATTAGGATGTCACTTGCTTGCGATGAAGTTGTAAAAGCCGCCTTCTTATTGGATTACGGGAAATGTCCTTGGGACATTGCATGGAAGCGCTCAGTTCAATGTTTTCGAGAACTCGGCTAAGGCGTTTATCTGGGTTCCTGATGCTGCAAATTTCATGAGACTGTCACTTTACTTTTCTGGAAAAGATAAGACGACAATATGGAGTAAGATGTCCTATGCTCTGAAGTTCACATAGGATCCAATAAAGTGTAGGCATTGCACTCCAGAACAACAGAGTAGAATTCATTCCACAGATGAAAGACGATTCAACTTAAGACGTGAAAGAGTCTGTAGGAGACAACAGAAGAGATATTCACCAGCTTGTTCCTGCTCAAGAGTGCCGTTCCATAATGGTGTGGTGAGGCATCAGCACGAGGGATGTTCAAAAAGTTTTGCGTGTGTCACCTTAAAGTCCAAGCTAAGGAATGAATTCGAAAACTTCCTCCAACCCTTCAAAGTATTCTCCATCTCTCTCCACACACACACACACACACACACACACATACACACACACACACACACACACACACACACACACAAACACAGTTGCAACTACTTGTCAAAAGCACTACTGAGATATTGTCAACAGACCTTGAGCAAGGTCCTGCACTCGTGTAAAAGTTTTGTAGCAATGCAAAATTTCATTGGAGGAAACAAACAGAAGTCGCACACTGCAACATCAGGACTGTAGGGTGTATGGTCAAGCAGGACTACTTCCAGTTTCCTCAAATTTGCAGCTGTTCTGTGAGGAGACGCACTGTCGTGCGAAAGCAACAGTCTTGAAGTTTCTGTCTTTAGACGTCGTCGAATCAGGATTTCTAATAAAGGATCCAAAATATAAGTGTCAGTATACTGTCAATGCTACCAACACTGATATCCACTTCCATACTTAACATTTCAACAGCAACATGTCGATTTTCCTCCATCAAGTTCCCCACTGTTTGAATTGTTCTCTTGTTGACAGCTTCCCGAGGCCGGCCAGAGTGCGGGTTGTCTTTCAAAGTCTCTCGCTCTTCTTCAAATGATCGAATCAATCTTACAATGAGATCAAACGAACATACTGGATCATCATGAACAGTTACCAAGTTCTCACTCTTTCACCTGCTTATTACGTATGAAAATGTAGAACCAAAGTTTTTTAGAAGTTTTCATGATTTGACACAGGACTGAACTCAACAGACTGTACGACAGTGACTATGTAAGTTCAAACTTATCATATTTTGATAGTTTAAGGTACATTGTTGCCAGCTGTGTTAGTTACATTTTTGTAGACATTATTGTCCAACAATGGATGGGTAGGCTGGCTGCAAAACTTTTTGAATGCCCTGGTACTTAGACTAGTACCGACTTTCTGATCACAAGTCGAGTCACTCAATACCTATTTTGTGCTGAACATGTGATCGGTTTTACTGCATTCATCCGTGAAAACTTCAAACTGATGTGTCACACAGCACCTTGAAGAAATCGGTTACAAACTTTGGACTCACCAAATGCAGTCCAGATCTAAATCTCACAGAACACCTGTGAGTCATGCTTGGTCGGCGAACCCCATTCCTCAGGATGATACTTGTTTACTTCATGGAGGTGAGAATACGCTTTTGTGTGTGTGTGTTATTCTGAAGTTTCCCGAACATCTTTAGCTATCATATAAAATTTAGACCGTATTAACATTAAAGTGTGCTGTAATTCACAATAACGAGAAGATGCGTGCAGTTTTTTTTAAAAAAATAGCACACAAACTAAAAATAATTGTAATTTTATGATTTTTATATGAAACAATACTAATTTTACAAATTAGGGAAAATAATTGTAATAAGTACAATAATAATTACCTGAAAGTAGGTTACCCCTCCTTTTTTCATTTTAGTGCATGCCAATGTATTATTATTATTATTATTATTATTATTATTATTATTATTATTATTTGCTTGAAAGTGCGGTGCTGTATTTATAAGGGGAAATAGGAACTGTTAAACTATCTAAGCCACCCGTTGTCTCCATGGCGATATTGAAAGCGGTTCTTTTCTGGAGGAGATCTGGCACTCCTAATAAGAACCTGAACAAAGTGTGTAGCATTTTGCGACTGAGAAGCAGAAGTGAAAGGAAGCGGCCAGTATCGATTGGTGAAGAGAGGGAACCGGGGGGTGATAATCCTGGATATCCTCAGCTGGCAGTTTGCTACCTGACCACACCTCTCCACAACAACAGTTATTTCTATGAACAAGTAGCTTAAGCCGGACACCCTCTCACCAGCCCATGTTACAAGATGAATACAGCGTTTGAAGCTGGGGAAGAAAAAACGCGCCAAGTATCTAACACAGCTGTTTTACTTTATACGTCCACTTGTTATGCAATCTTCTTCTCAGGCAATTGCCAATTTACAAAAAGTTTCCTCCTCACGTTTTAAAACCCTCAAGAGGCCTGTTAATTGTTCCTCAATGAGAAATACGCATACGCCTATCGCTACTAAAGTAAACAGCAAATTCTTGCGAGTTGTAGCACAAGATGAATTGTTCACGCAAGAAGCAAGTTGGTAAATATAATGAAAGTGCTCTTGTTTGTCACTTTCAACACTATTTTTAGATAGCTTTTAATATTTACAATAAATTAGTAATTTATTCTAGTAGTTCCGAAACATTTTTTTTTTTTTTTTAAACAGTTCGCGTATTTCTTCTGGGAGTAGCACTGAAAACACGTTTATGGATAATGTTACAAATATCGCAATTACAAATGTTTTGAACAAATTTTAGCGCAATAAATTAGGAATTGAGTTTTTATTTAATATGATATGCTTTATTTACCGTATTTAGCGAATCTAACGCACACCTTTTTGTCCATATGCGTTCACACTTGTGGTGCGCATTAGATTCGAGTGCAAATCCGCTCTGTAGTTCGCCGGTAGCTTCATTCAAATGTATCGTTTATTACGTCATAATTGATTGCTGCAGTTCTCGACTTCGTTACATTTATTGTTGGCTTATTGTTGCATACAGCGTTTGAATAGCAGGGCAAACAGAGAGCAACATCTTACGATTCTACTTTCAAGCATAACGTAATTCTTTATGCTGAAAAACTGTTCGCTTGCGGCGGCAACTGAAATTGACATTACTTGCAACTAAAGCTAAAGGAAGAAATCCCCTGGTCCTCGCAAAGGAAGACATCCTGACATTGAAGAAAATGTTTTGGAATTCGCACATGAAAGAAGGACGAACACCATAAGAAATAAAATTTTCTTCTTGAACTACGTCAACTGTACTGGTAACTGCAGCACGAGTGATGGATTTTGTCCTACGTGCTCCAAGGTGTTACGATAGTCCACTTATAAATTCTGGGTTCTGATTGTTTTATGAAGCGGACGGGCTAATCTCTCACACGCCGTACAGCAATAAGTCAAAATCTTTTTATCATATTAAGTTTCAAATTTGGGATGCGCATTTAATTCATTAGATTCGCGTAAATTATATTAACTTTGTGACTAAAACAAATGTTTCACTGTAGCATGTACAATGACTGGCCATTTTCTTGTAGCTTGAGTGACAAGTAAATCTTAAATAAATTTAACATCCCTAATTGCTGTATGACCCAATTTCCAAACCATCGCGAGAAATTTAAAAAAGTTCAAAACGCATTATAAAAGATGTGTTTTGTATCTGCTTATGCACATTAATCACTTTCCGTATTAAGTTGTTAACACTGGAGCACTTTCTAGTTTGAGTACCTTGTAATAAAAGAACTGATAAATACATTGCAACTTGAGAACACCGCAGCACTGTTTCTATTTAACATTTTCCACACAATAGCAAGCTGTTATATTATTTTCAACTTACAGGGACAAAATACAAATAAAAGTTTTGAGGGAGGCGAGTAGCTTCCAGACGACCGAACCTCTTGTTGGCGGCGTGTTTGTGGTTTTTACATGTGTTATGTTGGCACTACCAGGTGCGACTGCCCGTAATTAAACCTCTTTCACCGAATTCCCAAACACGCTCGAAAAGGTGCACTCCTAACAATGGCCGAGTCTTCAAGTGGCAGTACAGTGGCGAGGGGTGGAACTTGGTACATCGCGGCTTGGTACACGTTTCAATATGTTAGCCTGAAATTTCCCTACAGAAGTTACAATTACATTATAGAGAAAAATAGGGTTCTGTTCACGAATAAACATTGTCGTCAAAGGCTATAATTGTTGATTGTTGTGGATACATAACTTACAATGTGTCAGACTGTTGAATTAAAATGTGCACAGAAAATTAAATACGAAGGCTGTTCAATTAAGAGTGGTCATAATATTTTGTTAGCTTAACGCGTAATGTTCCCACCTCTGAGAGGTGTGCAAGTTGAGACATGTTCAGCAATATATTCTGCTTTTGTCTCAACAGATCTTCACCCGAGATTTTGTTCTGCTGTGTTGAAAGAAAAGATCGCCTTAAGAACACTTTCAGAATTTCTTAAAAAGTCACTGAGTTGTGCTCCACACGTTAGAAAGTAAACGGTTTCTTTCACTGCTGATGAAAGTTGGCTAATCATCTCATTTTTAGATATTCAAGGACTGCTTTACCTACACAAACAGCTGTAACAAACTGAAAACTAGTCGGTCCTGGTGGTGTAGTGGTTACCGTAATTGCCTCCTAAACCCAAGATCGCGGGTTCGAACCCGGCTAGGACCGATGGATTTTTTCGGGGCGTAAAAATCCTAAGTATGGCTTCCTTCGGAAGGGAAGTAAAGCCGTGGGTCCCGTGTTGTACATTTACGGCACGAAAAAGAACCTCAAACCTGAAAGAGAGGTCTCTGAGCAAAATTTATCGGCTTTTCACGTCCTCAGTTGAATGGGACGCTGATGACCTGAGATGTTAAAGAGCGTCCATAAATAAATCATTCAAAAAAAAAAATACTGAAAACTCTGTAAGACCACATTCTCTGGAATTTTCACTACAATAACGCATTCCACATCTGGCTTCGGTGATTTTCCTTTTCCCACATTAAGAAACGTCTCTGTAGGAGGAAGTTTTCATCATCAGAAGGAGTGGTGAAGGCTACGGAGGCGATTCTGAAGGTCCTGTCAGCAAAAAGTTTCCAGCGTGTCTTTGAAGACTGACAGAAAGGCTTACTTTGAGAAATTCAGTTTGCAACACTTTTTCCGTGAATTAACTTTGAGGGAGGGAACGCAGAGTCGCGACTTGCTACAGCCCATGTCTCTAAATTCCTAAATATTGGGAAAGAGGGTAATGGTTAATTTCATAAGCGGTACAGAAATGTGTGGATATGAAATTGTTCTACTTGCTAATGAAAGAAATAAAACGTATATAACGTTAAAATTTACGTGTAAAATGCTTTATTTTTATAATAAGTGTATTACATTGAGTCAAAGAACTAGGTCGCTGTTTTTGCCTTACACAAGGGCAGTAAGATGTGAAAAACCGCTACTGTGTACTAAGCGCTACATGAGATGACAGCAGTCGTAAGAACTGTTGCTGCAAGAATGTACATAGAAATTGGGGAGAGGATAAAGATATTCCACCATGAGACTTGGGACCTACTGCACAACCTACTGACAACACCTTTTCATCACAAGAATGCGAGAGCTGGCCTCAGCGTTGAACAAATGGCGGTCGCAGGCAAATCCTGTTTACGAATGGTTTAAAAAAAATACTGTGGCAGAAAACAATTTTTTTTTTACAAAAACAATCATTTATTTCTCAACGAAATCTCATTTGAACTCAATACATGGTTCAGCAAGATTCCAAATTGTTTATTCCTTCAGGGAAAAAAATCTTTCACAGATAATCTCCTCACTCGAGGAAAATTTCTTCCCTCCCAAGCCAGGCTTTTGAGATTAGGAAAGAGAAAAAAGTGACATGAGGCCAAATGTGGGGAATACGGTGGTTAGGGCAACTATTTCGAAGCCCAGCTCGTGCACTTTTTTGTTATGGCAAGGGCATACATCGGTAAGAGAGGAAGAGGTGCAGCAACAGTTTTGGTCTCCTCCAATAACAACCAGTCACTGTTTTACCTTTTTCCATGATGATACTCTGTGATCCCCGCTATTTTCGGCGAACTCATTGCCGTTTTGTCTCCAGGGTGTATGGTCGATCCAAGTTTCGTCTACAGTCTCAAAACGACGCCATAAGTCATTAGGATCAAGCTGTAAGTTTTCCAAACACAATTTTCAAATGTCCCTTCTCGAGTGCTTTTGGTCTGAGTCAACGTGACACCCATCGCACACTCAGCTTCTTCATATGCATGCAGAACTTCATGTCCTCGTTCATGTGAGAAGTCTACCATCTCAGCATTCTCAAGAATCTTAATGTGACAGTCTTCTATTATGTGCCATGCATTTTATCAACAATTTCTTCAGAAAAAAAAAACTCAATTCATTTATCCAGTAATAAATGGCGTTGAGTGCTGATACAGAATTCCAATGTACTTCATCTAGGCGCAGTCAACTTTTTTAAATAAATGATTTATCACCGCACGATACTCGTCTTATCCATTTCCACGGTAAGTATTACACCGCTCACTTAAGATAGCTGCCAACAAAGATCTGCGCGTTGCATCTGTTTGAAAAGTTGACCAAAATCGTTGCAAGAATTACACTTGCCGATTAATAAATTTCCCGTTGAAATGTACCACACTTATCAATCCGCATCAGCAGAACTCTGTTTGAGGGAAAATATCCTACAAATATTCCAACATGACCCAAAGTCGGAACACAATGGTGGTTGAAAGTCCGTGTGCCCGAGTTGTGTTGGTAGCGATGCAGAACATTTTTGAAATTCTGGCCATGCTCAAACGCTTTGTATCCACCTCCCCAGTGGGAAATCCTCCGAAAGAATTGAAAGAGACACCGGACACGTACGGGTTCTCTAAAATGTTTCTAGGCGGAGACCCCTCCAAAGAGAAGGGCAGAAACGTTTGCAAAGAGCAAGCCACGCCATACACAACACCAGCCCATTTCGATCCTGCAACAGAACAACGGAGAGGGAAAAATTCCTGGAAAGGAAACATCCGTTCCAACAAGAGAAAGCGCAGTCTCGATATACCCAAGGGGTTTGAACACGGAGCCTCCCAAATGCGAATCCTGAGGTATTCATGGCCCTCATTCCTTTGGAGTAAGGAAAATATTGAAACATAAAAAGCATCAAAGAATCAACCCCGCTGTCGTGTAGATGTAACAGTTTGTGAAATGCGTGTACTCAATACACAACACAAGTTTACTTTAATTTTCTTCATCAAACACGTCCTTTGTATGAAGAACAAAACTAAACACGTGCACTAATAATCCTAAGCACATTGACCTGGTTGAACAAACTTTATACATTACTTATTAGAAATTTAAACATTTTAATTTTCATTTCATCCCCAGAAAAATTAAAAATCATAGTCAGTCAAAAAATCAAATAATCTCGACTAAAGTTTATTACCACATGGATATTTTAGCAGTAAATAACATCCACTGATGATTTCATCCACAAAGGGGGGAGGTTCCAAAAAGTGGTGGTAAGGTTTATGCTCTCCTATCTGTCTTAGTACCCTTGAATAGGTAAACCAAACAATGGAGATGCAACAAATAAAAATAATAAAAGTATTACACAAGATATATTTAACATTTTCAAGATCCAGAGGGCGAAATTTAATCGATTTGTTTCTTTAAGTCCGAAAAATACATTGTTAGCTATGTGAACTGTGCTTGCATATAATTACAATGGGGTTATTTGAGTTATGGGCCGCCAAAGCGCAACTGGATACTGGAAGAAGCACGTTGTCTAAGCCGTATAATACATGTGCAGGTAGCAGCTCGTAGTTAGTTTGAGAAAGAATTTATGAATAAGGGTTAGCGCATTGGTATATTAATCTGTGTGTATTTATTCTTCGTTACTTACTAATATCGTTTTGAAATATAAGCGGGGTTTTATATACGAGCTTGTACAGAGTGTAAGGCAACTCAAAATCCATGCTGCTAAAGTAAAACCTTATAAAATTGCTGTCATTCATGAACTAAAACCGCGTTTCGCACACAAGGGGTCGATACTGCTGCTGAATGTGCATATCATATTCTAGTTGTATGGGCGGTCATCTCAAAACAACTTGAGCACAAGTTCTAAAAAATCGGTATGCGGTGCAGAGAATAATAGGCACTGACAATGCTTACAGATATAACAATTAACTGCACATGCAGTAGATAATTGCATTGCGAAAAAAAGTTTAAACAAAATTATCGGTAGTGGGTTATGCCCAGCCCCAATTTGACTCTTTGTGGTTTTTATTTATGGGGAAGTTAAAAAATTAAGTGTTTTAGAGTAAGCTCCATAAAAAGAGGAGCTGAAGAAAATATCAGGCGGGAAATTGTTAAAAAGTACATCACGCAAGAAATGCGCGAATTCCTCGGCAAGTTGTATTTCTGAATGTCATAAGCTACAGAGCGTTCTTACATACATTTCACAAGAAACGGTTTAATTAAAACTTAACACTTGCAACAAAATATCAATATTTAATTTATAACATTAAACAATTGCAATGCATTATCGACCAAATCTGCAAATTCTTTGACATAAATCGACAGTGATTTTAAAGTGTTGGTACTTATAGCGCACGTATAACATAAAAGCAAACAGATTAGATTGATATTACACAGCTGCTACCTTCTCACAACATATGCATCGTTACAACCCGTAGTTATTTTAAAACAACTGAGAGAAAAACGCTAGAGCACTTTTTTAAATTTCAATTTCAGGCATATGCCCCCTCCTAATGGTCCGGTTTTCAGAAATTATTTGTTCTTATTTTATATGAATGGTACATACCGAGTGTTGCGAAAAACAAAAATTGCTACGGCTAGAGCGATTGTTTTGGGTTTCAGGTAAACCCACTTCCTAATGCCTCGATTTCCCTGATTTTCAGAAACTATTTTTGTTGTTTTATTTAAATGCATATACCCAGTTTAGTTGCGAAAAACAAAAATTGGCGACGCTATAATAGTTTTTAAATTTTCGGTTTCACCACACTCTTAATGTCTGCTTTAACTGATTTTCAAAAAAAATATTTTACTTAGTTTATTTCAATGACATGTACTGGGCTTCTTTGAGGGGGAAAAAATACTTGCAGCCCTTCGAGCGACTTTTAAAGTTTCGCTTTAGGTTAACTCCTAATGGTCCAATTTTGCTGGTTAACGAACTTGGTGAATCCTTTATTAATTTAACTTTATATACCAGTTTTGTTAAGCAAAAACAAAATTTGCGGTCGCTAGAGCATTAACGAAGACAGACAGACACAGACGCGCGCGCGTACACACACACACACACACACACACACACACACACACACACACATTCATGAAAAATAAAGCAGCACTTTGAAAAAGTAGCTAAAATAATAAACATATATTAATACCTTGCAGTTGTGTGTATTGGCGGATCATACACTCCAGACTGAAAATATCTAATAAGATCATTTTTTGTGTATTTTGTAACGGAATGATAAAATATGAATATTTGAATATACATATTATTATTATGTAGTCTATTGGAATATTTTCAGTAAATTTCAATTTCAACTTAAATAATAATAATAATAATAATAATAATAATAATAAACAAAGAAGCAAAAAAAATATTCAAATGTTTACAGAAGTAGCGCCCGTTATGTGTCGAAGTACTAGGTTTTTCAAAGAAAAAAGGACAATTCAATGTGTATATTATTCATCATATTTTCATGGGTATAACACCAATAGCAACATTTCTTCGGAATGCTCCAAAATCACACTTTAAGAGCTTAGGCATATGCCGGTAATGTATTGCCGCTGAGGGACATCATTTTAAAAATCTTTCATAACTTAGGATAGTATTTGTTTAAATTGTTTCAGTAAATGTAAAAATATTTATATTATGCGCGGCGAATCTAATTCCCTATTATCGGTTGTAAGGGATGCACTCCCCCATTAATCATCTAGGCTCAGGCAGCCCATAACCCAATTTGCCTCACTGTATAGCGTAATAGAGAGTGTGTTTTTATATGAAAAAATGTTATAAAGTGAACTAACTGTAAGTAATACTTTACAAGATCATCTACGTAAATTGCTAAATAATATTATGGACCCACAACCAAACAAAAATATCGAACAATAGTTAGAGAGAGTATAACCTCCTAATTTGAATTGACTATGGATCGTTCGAAAAGTAACATTTGTTCTGTAATTTGAACGTTAGCTTAAAGTTGGCTATATAAGTAAAAATATCCGCCACCGACATCTATATATTTTTCCACTTAGAAGCAAATTTGTTTACCAAAGCTTTGTTCAATAAGGAAGTATTATAATTGCTACAAGCGTAGTTTCTCGCTATTATTATTATTTTTTTACAATATTTTTTAGTTTAATGCACATGGAACTAATTTTCAGTTGTGGCCTAAACAATTTTACAGGAGACCTATGGAGAGAGGATAATCGAATACTTTATGAACCCTTTCAGAAAATTTGAAAATTTCACAGCGTGCCTCCCACACGTTGGTAACTGAAAAGTTGCAATTGAGAAGTGTTTGTGAACGGTGGATCCCAAGACTGCTGTGTGCAGATTTGCATGCAGTTGAAAATGCTGAGATTCTTTCGAAGGTAACCACTGCTGCATCTTAGCTGCATCATTTCCATTCTGAGATGATCTGTGTGCAAATCTCCAGCATCATGACCAACAACAAAAGTGGTTACTTCTGCTTCGCAAGTCATCTTATTTTTCGATAGTCAAGGAATCGTCTAACCAGCATGCTCACACACACAAGCCGCAAATATCATTGCTGAATATTTCACAAAAATCAATGTGAAGCGCGCCTCTCATCTTCCCTATAGCCCAGATTTAACCCTATATAACTCTGTCCTTTTCCCCAAACTGAAGAATCGCCTTCGTGGGAGATATTTTCCATCATCAGAAGCAGTGGTCAAGGCTGCGGTGGCGACTTGAAGTACTTGTCAAATAATGTTTCTTTGAAGACTGGCAGAAACTCTGGAAAGGTGCGTTGCATCAAACAGGGTCTGCTTTGAGAAATATCGCCAATATTATGAGTAAACAAAAAATATGATAATTCTTTATAAAATTGTAGCCTCTAAAGATGGTGAACTTTCTAAACTCCGTCCGCGCTTCTTCTTTGATGTTCAGCAAAATGTCAAGATGTTTGAATAAGTAAAAGTCAGCTGGCGAAGATTCTGGAATGTGCGTGACTTCGGATATTAAGAATATACCCATTTCTGCTGACTAGTTTTGGTGGTTTTTCTTGTAACTTCTGATGCATTTATAAATTTCTTGGCAGTATTTCTTTGCCTCTGTAATGTATTAAATCACATTGTGTCAATCTGTCTTTGTAGTGATTTTGTTTTTGTGAAGTGTTTGGGTACTTCATGGAGATTCGGTCATTGTGTCAATCACCGCCACGGGTGGCCGAGGTCGTTAAGATGCGGACTCGTGAGCGGGAGGTTTGGGGTTCGAATTCCAATCAGGACCGTCCTCCCTGACTGAGGTTTTTTCCAGGTTTTTCTCAGTCCTCATAACTGGCAAATGCCGGGGAGGTACGCTAAACTTAGCTTGAAACGATTCCTTCCTCAAAAAAATCCTATTCCAATTTGTCATTCATCACATGTATCATCAGTGTCATCGCCTGTGGTGCTTCTGTGGTAAAAACGGACGTTAAACACTATTCAAAAATTTGTGTCAATCGTTTAAGATTGTCTTAAAGAATTCGTATTTCGTTACGACCTTGTTATGAAGAACAGATTTCAAATCGACGACTTTGTAATTATGTAGAATCCATTTATACATTTTTGTTTTTGTCTACCTTTGTTTTAAGAGATCACCTAAGATCTGAGCACCTTTTTGAGGTGCATGCGCTATAATTCATCATCAACTCTACTAGAACTTCCGCTATTAACTTTCTAACAACCGAAAGTTATATATCGATTGAAAGTTTTAAACCAGTTCTCTAAGAATTTAGAGGTTTGTGAAAACCATAAAATAACGAAGCTAAAAGTGAAAGAAAACGGTAATATCGAAAACAAAAACTATTTAATTCGGATATAAATATTTGTAACGCTTTGGTCGGTAGACATTTCCCTTATAAAAGGAATAGGGTGATATTTTGTTAAACTCGGAACTCGGCGCTGAAGCATCATGGGCTGTGTCTCCATGGAAACTTGAACTGAGAAAAACAGCTGGTAGTGCTTGTGTTCTGTGGGGATATATTGCAAATCCTTTGTTTCCAAGGTACTTGCCGGTAATGCCAACGTGGCAGCATGCAAATTCCCCAGAACACAGAGTAACATAATGGCCGATGCAAGTCTGGGCGGGACTATATACACACACTGCGTACCTATGTTTCCCAAACAACCCCCCGGAGGGTTGGGCTCAAGCGGAGTGCGATAATTGGGGAATAATCTCACCCCTAGCACACACTATCTTGTCATGACGGCAGCTGCTGCCGATTGCTTCCGAAACTCGCCGAAGGGCATACATTAAGTTCCACCCGCCTGCTGCAACAAACACACTCGCCATTAACAGGGGTCAGAACCTGCACCCCCAGCAAAAGAACTGGCCTAGCCGTCAGTTTACTGCGAACATAAAAATGGAAATAAATAAGAAAGTAGCCCCGGCGATAACTCTGTCTTAAGTACTGAAGAAAAATATTATACCCGTTACATGCTATTCGTGAACAGGATGAACAAAAACTTCGCTTAAAAAGTTTGTTTCTGATTTAGGAGCTAAACTGGTTTTACTTCTTGTAAGTCTGAAGGCACTTTTCCTAAAATACCTACCCTTACAAGAACCGTGTCTCTGAATTGAGTGATCAGCTGATAAATTTGAATACAAAGGTGTGAGCTGCACTTTCATCTTGCAGAAAAAAGAAAGTTCTGAAGCTCCACAGACAAAAGCAGTTTACAGTTTCATTTCAAATTGAGGTTCACGGCATATTCGATTACGAAAAACTCTGCATTCAGAAAATCACAAGCTTTATTGATGATTCTAGGCACAGTTTTGCGTAACCTTGTCTTGAACAAACTCATATCACACTACCAACTTACCCACGTCAAAATCGGCTGCTGTGAAAAATACTTCACTTCTCCTGATTAAATTAACTAGCATAGCAGTATTTCAAATATGAATTAAAAAAATTTTATATATTATTTACTTCGTTGGAATGGCCTTCATGCAGTTTTATCGCTTTTTGCATCATCAACAACTTTTCTTTAATAACATGTAAATAAAGCAGGAAATTTTGCACTGTAGTTTAAAGGTATTACATTTATAAATCGAAATTATTTCCACGATACCACGTTACATAGCTGTGTTGTCGAAATATCTACCTACACTATTACATTACAAGTAATTAATTAACCTCAAGGTAACATTTCACATTAGATTGAAATATAAAGAATGAATTTTCTTCCAAAGTTTACAATGGGTACGGTAAACTGCCGCAAAAATTATATCTATAGATAATTTTTAAAACACGTTGCGTAAAACCTACGCTCCGTCCCTGAGTAATTTAAAAATGTTGTTCATAACATAAGAATGCCTGAGATGCATGAATACCGCACTCGTAGTTTTAAGTTCTTACTTAAATGAAGGGAATGGTTCAGACTTTTTGAGATTCTATATTATCACTTGAAGAGATGTGGGGGAGGGGGTAACAAGTTTTCTTATTATTAGATTAATAGTTGTGTGTTGTAGTGCAGACGTGTGTGGTAAAAACTGCAAACATCGAACATCGTGCGGTTATTAAGAAGTTGGTAAAAGAAGTTTTTACTACTGAGGCATAACACATGCGATGCAATGATATATTGAGAAAGGATTTAAGGACGCTAACATTCCAGGCCTAAGTCTAGGGTGCTTCCCCGGCATGTGCCATTTATGAGGACTGAGGAATACCTGGTAAAAACCTCAGTCAGGGAGGACGGTCCTGGTGGGATTCGAACCCCAGACCTCCCGCTCACGAGTCCGCGCCTTAACGACCTCAGTCACTCGTGGCGGTAAAGAACGTTATGAATGCAACAGAAATTCATACACATATGACAAACTCTGTTAACATCATTTTCAACAGTTTCCTGTTGGACCACGCGAAACCTTGGAAAATGATCCGTCACGACAACAAAAATTATCGATAAGATGTACGACATATGCTTTGTCGAGTAAAGATGTGCGAAATTGCTGAAGCTCTGGCCATCTGAACACGTATTTTACATTTTGGGTGAATAATTGTGCTTGAAAACATTATCAGCAAAATGGATGCCGCGACTGCTGACTCAGGATCAAAAGTGAATCAGAGTGCAAATCTCTCAGCAAAGTTTGGCCCGTTTTCAGAGAGATCCCGTCGTCTTTATGCGTCATTTAGTGACCAATGATGAAACAAACCAGCAGTCTAAACAATGGAAGTATCACAGTTTTACATCGCCAAGTGTGTCAAATAGCTGGGAAGATTATGGAGTCGGTTTTCTGGAATGCCCTATCCAAAGACAAAACTAAACGAGAAAAGGCCGGGTTTATCATAGAAGAAATTCATCTTGCGTCAAGATAATGCTCGCCCTCACACATATATGGTTGCAGTGGCGAAAATCAATGAATTAGGGATTTGCTTCCACATCCTCCTTATTACCCTGACATAGCTCCATCAGATTTCCAGCTGTTCCCTAAACTGAGAAAATTCCTTGGCGTAAAGAAATGTTTGTCTGATGAAGAGCTTAAAACATCAGTTGCGGCCTGAAGAGAGCCTGACTTTCGTAATGAGATAAAGACTTTGGACAAAATGCATTAGAGTCAAGGGACATTATGTTGAAAAATAAGAATAATTTATTAAAGCTTTGTCGCTATTTTGTACTTCATTCTGAGAGCTTTTAAAATTACCCTCGTATGTTCATCTAAGTCCAGACAGATAAACTTTTTGAGAAAGTGGAAGATCAATGAGAAACCTCCTATTCAGTGCAAAAATTATATTTGTGCATTCTTGAGGCGCCATATTATGAAATAGACAACAGCAGCGGGATCAGAAAAATCAGCAGAAAATGTATTTTTAAGTATAATTATTAAAATGTTATCCTACTCCCAAACAGAATTTGCAGCCATAGTCGTTCATGCATTTCGACTTCCTGGTGGCAAACCTGTGCCTTACGATACAGTAGAAATACGACGTCGTGGTAGTAGGTGAAGATGAACATGGCGGTGGCTCTTGGAAGATTGTCTTAACATCTAAGAGGACAAGCATGCATTTCTTTACGAAATTATGCCTCAGTCATGAATCCATCCCTTTGATCCAGAAATCAAAATGGAAAGATAAGCGCTCTCCGGCCCTTAAACAATTCAGCACGAGCAAGCCAACTCGTGTTGCCTGATACACATAGAGATGTTCTGGACTGCAAAATTAAGGTTCAGTATTTCTTTTTCAAAACTGATTTTGGAGTCCTCTATCACGTAAACAGTGTAGCAGAGTTATTCAATAAAGAATGCTCACACTTTGTTACTTCTGCTAAGATTTATCTTTATAATATTTTGTTAACCTAATGTACACGTGATACTAGTTTCATTGTTGTCACTTCCGGTTCTCGCCTGTGAGAGGTGTGCAAGTTGACACTTATTCAGTTCCGCCTAAAGCAAACGCGACGAACAACATGTTGCTCTTAAATTCTGTTTTCGTCTAAACAAATTTTCAGCTGAGGCCTACCGAGAGTTTGTTCTTCGTTATAGCAGAGTTCGAAGATGACCTAAAATGTTCAAAGGAAGGTGAACCCGGACGGAAGTAAACAGAGAAGATGGTCGAATAGCATTCTGAAAACTTCACTGGATATCAGTCACACATTGGTAACTGAAAGGTTGCATATGAGACGTGTTTGCTACCGGTGGGTTCCAAGGCTGCTGCCTGCAGTTGAAGATGACGTTACAGGAAGATGTGGAATATCTCTCAAAATACTTGGTTACATCATTGCGATCCTGAGAGAAAACTGCAAAACTCATCACCAACCCAAACAAAAGTGGCTGCTTCTACTGGGAAGTTATCTCATTTTTCCATATTCAAGGAATGGTTTACCAGCATGTCACTGGGCAATACTACAGAGATGTCCTGAAAACTCTGTAAATGTGTTGCTGAATATCTCATGTGAAGTGTGTTCCTCACCTCTTTATAGCCCATATTTACCTCCGTGTGACATTGTCCTTTTCCCCAAATTGAAGAAACATCTTTGTGGCATTTTCCATCATCAGAAGCAGTGGTGAAGGCTGCAGAGGACCTGTCAAAAAACAGTTTCCAGCAAGTCTTTGAAGATTGGCAGAAACACTGGGACAGGTGATTGCATCCAACGGGGGCTACTTTGAGAAATATCATCAAAATTATGAGGATGAGTAAACAATGTTGTCAAAAAGTTATTATTCTTTATTGAACAGCTCTAGTATATTGGCACTTTTCGCCCTGTCAGTATACCATTGTTGAATGTAATGAAACATAATAGTTCTGTCCAAACTTATCACAGATTCCATATTAAGTTGAATACAACGCTTGCAAAGCCAGCTATGTTCTTTTCTTCTTGTCAATGAAACATTGCATCTTGCATTTGCTCTTGTGTGAAGCTTTCACAATTTTCGTTGTGGCATACAGCAAAATTCCTCAATCGTGTTGAAGTTTCATCAACCCCGATATGTTCTTTCCATTTCCTTAGTGTATTGACGCCTGCGCCCCCAAATTTCTCGCTCACTGCACCAAGATAGGGAAAGATAGAAGGGTGCATTTAGAAAGTGCAATTTCAAGCCCAACACCGACTTTATCATATTCTCTATATTAACATAATCAGAACTGCATTTCAGAAGGAAAAAGTCAGCCTCTCTGTCTCACATTGCATGCTAGTATATTCCTCATATCCTGACCTACAAATATACTTCTATTAATTTGGTTCCTTAGTACCTGAAGACGCCACGGGTAGCCGAAATCGTTAAGGCTTGAGCAGGAGGTCTGGGGTTCGGTCTCCGCCAGTACTGTACTGTACACTGGCTGAGGTTTTCCTCAATATTCATAAATGGCAAATACCTGGGAAGTACCCTAAATTTGGGCTGGAAAAAAATTAATATTAAAAAATTTATTTTGCAATTTATTATTTCATCTCATGTACTGCAATGCCTCAGCAGCAAAAACGTGTTTAAACACTAATTTAAAAATGTTTATGATGCCTAGTTTGATATGAAGAGTTGGCAGAAGTAAAAAAGCAGAAAAAAAAAGAAAAAATTTACGCTTTTCGGGGGACCGACCTGAGAAAACAAATCCTACATTTCTTGATTAATTCATTTAATTTTTAGTATTTTTGCATGCACTTATAACCACAGTGTTTAAGTTCATGCATGAAACATTTTGATTGTAGACTTTGCTTCCTAAAATTTAAAATGCATTTTTCTGTAAAAACAAACAGATTTAAAAACAATTTTACTAGTTTTTGCACTCGAAAGCATGTTTTATTAATTTTAAATACTAGCAATCAGAAGTAAAAAAAATCACGCTAATGATTATGCAAGAAAGTATCAGAATAGATTTCCAAAGTTTTGTAGAAAATTTTCCATTTCTATGGGGAAAAATAGGTTTTTGACAATAGCTTTAAATCACCAAAAAGTTAATAATTTTTTAAAATAACATTGAAAAAAATTACCATTTAAGCGGACAGCTGAACAATCTGAAATTTCTGCGATTAACCATTCAAAATGTCCACATTTCGCTTCGGTTTCCCCTTAAGAGATGATATAAAATCACGTGGCAAGCCTTTAAAGTGAAAGTAGAACAAAATAGCTTCACTATATGAAGTTAACTTTACTAACGGGAAAACTGTTTTTATTTTTTTAACAGGTCTATTGCATTAATGGTGAGTGTTTTCTTTCTCAGTCGTGGGATATTTAATATATCCAGATCAAGCAACAAGCAACATGCAATCGAGAGAGGAAATTTTCTTTAAATTATGAAAAGATGGCGCTTGTAAGCCAGTGGTTTGTGGAGGACAAAGAAACCTTCAAGGATGTTGTAGAAATAATTGAGAATAAACTTGGAAGAAGTTTACAAGGTGAAAATAGGAAATTTAGTTCAATGATAAAATAGAGAGAAAAGAGGGCACCGTTTTCTCAGTGAGTACAAAAATACTCATTAATCAGGATTATTAAAAAAAGAGAAACTAGCTATAGTTCTGAGAATAAGGCACATAAAATATTCCTCTTTGTTCTACTTTTTGAAAATAATTTAAAAATAATATATTTTATTTCATCATCGGCTTTCATAGATCAGATTCTGGTGAACCATTTAAATTTTGTTACACTTGCACCTACAGATAGATGTCGCTCTTCGCGTTTACCGCCACGGGTGACCGAGGTCGTTAAGGCGCTGACTTGTGAGCGGGAAGTCTGGAGTTCGAATCCCGCCAGGACCGTCCTCCCTGACTGAGGTTTTTTCCAGGTTTTCCTCAATCCTCATAAATGACAAATGCCGGGGAGGTACCCTAAACTTAGGCCTGGAAAGTTTCCTTACTTAAAAAAAATCCTTTCCCAATTTATCATTTCATCTCATGCATCATCAGTGTCGCCGCCTGTGGTGTCTCAGTAGTAAAAACGGGCGTTAAACACTAATCAATAGCTCTTCGCGTTATATGTCATAAGGTATTACTTGGACGTGAATCGCCAGTAATTTTATCAATGGATCTCCTTTTTCAGATATGGGTAAATCTACGACATGGGTCTCGAGGCTTTAAGTCTGCCCCGGAAAACTTGCGCTCAAGGATTTTAAGGCCCGAAAATAACTATCGACCGAGTTTGAATCCGCGAACCTCGTGTCTAGAGAAGAGGGTGCTACCTCTAAGCCACCAACGCCGAGATATTTTGTACATTATTAATAATAATTCTCACACATTTTTGTATATGTTTTAAAAAGTTGGAGAAAGTGCATTCAATAGATTTTCAGATATTTAAAAATAAACTATCTAATGTAAATATGGGTGTATCGTTCTCTTTAATTAGGATTCTCCTCTACACAATTAACATTAATATTTAGCAGTTCTACTCTCTATTCTCAAAAATGAGACAGTTCTCTTTAAACTACTAACTCCAACTTTATTTTATCGTACAGATAATTTTCTGCTGCAGGACTCGCGTTTCCGACCAGCAAGTGGCTGAAGAACTTGAAAATAATCTTTATACGATCATTTTAAATCATTTTCAGAATCGCTGACTATATATTTATCCCTACTGCAAATTTCTAAACAAAAAGTTTCAAACATATGTGGGGAATGTTTGCTAAAAAGTTGTTCTGTATTCAAACGAACAAGTAAATATTCTCATAACGCAGTTTTTTTATCCTTAAGTACTTATATAGTGCTAAGAGTTTCGAAAACTTAAAATATGCGGATAAAGTTGCATTTAGCACTGAACTGTTACATCTTTCGATTTCTCCGAAAAAGTCTAGACGACACAAACATATACTTTAAACAACAAGTAACTCTTGAAACAATAAACTAATATAAAAATAACTAGAAACAGAAATATATAAAACGCTTAAATAGGCATACAATTTTTCGCTATATTTGAACAATATCGAATCCCGAAGGTAATGCAATGCATGACGATGGAAATGTTCTCACGAAAGAGGTTTCTGCTTAAGATATTTGCACAGTGCTAAGAGCTTGGAAAACTTAAAATATGCCGATAGTTTCTCTTATGGATAAAGTTGCCTTTAGTACTGAATTTTTGCGTATTTCGATTTCTCCGAGAAATTCTAGAAGACATATATAAAATATAAAGTAACATTATGAGCAATGTAACTAAAATTAAATAGCTAAAGAAGCAAAAGATAAACACTTAATATTTAGAAAATAATCGCTCGCTATGTGTTCTTCAAAAACAAGATCACAATTAATTAAACCATTTCTGTGAATATATAAGTGTTTCATCTATTTCTGCTTCTTCAGTTATTGTTATTTTATATATAATAACTACATAATATGTAATAAAAATGAAATAAAGCAACTGTGGGAAAAATGTACCTAAAATAACCAGAGAAGCAGAAATGGACAAACCATTTAAATATTCATATATTTCCATCAACTCGTGTTTTTCTTCAAAGGCAGAAAATACGCGAAGATGACAAAAGAAAATATTGAATCTCGGTGATAAGGTAATGCGTGGAAACAGATAAAACAAAACAAGAGGAAAAGGAGGGCGATATAAAATATTTAGGAGAAATGTATTAATAACAACGCAAAAAGGGGAATATTAACAACCTGGTGGTGTACACGATTTATGCAAAAATATAGCTGCTATATCTGAGAGAGAGATGAGTCAACAGCTAATCAATAATAATAATAATAATAATAATAATAATAATAATAATAATAATAATCATCATCATCATCAAAATCCTTACAGTGAGACAAGGCATGTTGGGCAAGTGGTAAGAGAGACTTGGTTTTAACAGAACGTCTGCGATTGTTCATACGGAGCGAAACAACAGTAGAAGTTAAACCAATATAAAATACTTTGCAAAGCTTACAAGATAACATATATACGACGTTCTTGGAAGAACAAGTAGCAAATGAAGTTATCTTAAATTCTCCGGATAAACTAGAGCTGTACAATTAATGACATGTTAAAAATACTTCATACGTTAGGGGATGTTCTAAAAGTAAGGCGGGGTACAAAATTAGAAATATTACTTGAAGATGAATGCATTAATTTAGTGTTAATATTTAAGATTAATGTAATATGATGACATTCTTTCAAAATAAGTTTGATGCTCTCAATTCCAGGCAGGTAAGTAGTAACAAAGTTAATGAAATTTTTATTGGAAGTTTTTGATTTGCTTCGGAAAGATTTGTGCGCTGGAATGATACAGGTAATGATATGATACTGTAAAATTTAGAAAGGGTATTCTTGATCTTGGAACTTTAGAGCTATGTTTTTAATATACATATCAAGAGATGAAAAGTTGTTACGAAGAGGGTAGCTGCGGATTGAAAGAGAAAAAGCAATAGATCTGTTGGTATGCAGGGGATGACAGCTTCAGAATGAAGATACTGCAGTAAATTGATGGGTTTCATTTCTGCTCTTTCAGTGGACGTAAAGTAGGATTTTTTGGAAAGTAAAATACACTGTTGGCTATAATTCTGGAAGCGTTTGTGTATGTACCGAATTATCTTAGTATCTGTATTGATTATAATTTAAAATATTGTTAATTTCAGTGATATAAAATATACAATTTTTATAAATTTTTAATATTTTAACAGTAATCATAATTTGGTATATTTTAAGATGTAAATGCTTATTTCATATTCGATTATAATTTCTCATTACACACTGTAATTAAAAAAAATAGTTAAATAGGTGCATTGCTAGCACAACATATCTGCCTTGGTAGTCTGTTTCTTTCATTATTTTAACCTAAGATTGCCGTCGGCCAACGTTGTAAACTGTATTGATAATTTTATCAGAATGTTTCCAAAAATGAATTATAGTCACATTAAAAAAAATGGATGATGCTGCTACCGTTTCCGGAATTCAAAAAAATATGGCAGAGGTACAAATTCACAAAATGCTGCAAAACAAAAGTCCAGGAGATGTGATTGTGTTTGAAAGATTGCAGAAAATCTTCTAAAGTTCTGATATAGCACGTAGACTGTGTACTTCTGCAAAGATCATTGGAAAAATGTTAAAGCTAGTTGACCCCAAAAAATGTATTTCCCAACAAAAGAAAAAATTATCAGTCGTGATCCAATGAGGACCGAACAAAGGTTTGGGAGTTCACCACCGTTAGGCTGAAGTGTTTACCGCAGGTGGTAATACATGTAATGAAATAAATTGCGAGAGGAATCTTCATTTAAGAAGAAAGTGTTAAAGGCCTACGTTTAGGGTACTTGCCCGGCATTTGTCTTTGATGAGGAATGACCCTGGGAAAAGCCTCAGAGAGCAAGCGCAAACAGGAGGTCACCTGTTGATAGCGCAATCATGGAGGTGTGCGTCACTATGATCACAGAAAACGTTTAGAAGGCATTCTGAAAGTAATGACATCATCCATTGCCCCCATACACCAATTTGTGTCTGAAATGCCGCACTGATGTGTTATCAAGAGAAAAACATCAAGGTGTTAAGTGCCATGGGAATCCCATTGAAAACTTGTAGTCAGAGTTTAAAAACTGTCTTCTGTTTAAATATACAATGTGTGTTCATTACATTTTAAATTGCATTAAATATTACAAAATTATGCCACAATGAAGATAAAACGTTACTTATTTCTTCCAACTATCTTTAATATATCATTTCGTCCATATTTAAAAAGATATCATTAGACAGTGTTTCCTTCACGCAAACCATACATTTTGTTAAATCTTGTGCTAACATTCCGCTTGAAAATTATTCCTAAACTGAGATCAAACCTGTACTTGAAAGGAATTTAGACATGCGGTCTTTAGAAGGAATGACAATACAATCAGTTTTGCCACTCTAACACACAAGTCTTGTACCATGATAAAGAAAGGTACCAACTTCTGTGTGAAAGTTGTTCATATAGAAGCTAAGAAGCAGGGACAATATTTGTACGATTAGTGAGGGGACGCGGTGTTTACAGAGAGGGAAGTGAGCACAACACTTCAACACACCACCACGCCACTTCACCCTCAAGAGCCATTCAACCTACTTCATTTAGTAGTGTCTCGGTAAAACCTCGACATTCATTATCTGCACAGCAAATTTGTCGTTTATTAACCACCTTAGCTTACACTCGAGATGTAAGGAAGGCTTAATGTTGTTGGCCAAGCATTTCCTGTAAAAGTATATGACAATCCATAGGGAGCCCTGAATACCGTTTTTGATTTCTGGATAAATTATTTAGACGTGGCCGTATTTATACTGAAGATGAAGCGCGCTCCTGATGTTCTTTATGGTTACAACTGAAAAATACTCTCTAACTCCACGATAGTTGACAAAAAACGCATGCAACGGAATTTATAGCAATGTTTAGTGGATGCTTTGCGTCGATTCGTGCCCATGAACGATACTTGAATGTCTGAATCTAAACGCTGCCAACTAGCAGATAACAACTGGCAAAAGGGCAAAATCTATTTTGGTACATTACTTGAAAAAAGATAAAAGAACACAAAAATCTATTATGTTGCATTGTTTTAGAGAGAAAAACTCACACAATGTGAGAAAGTATACAAGCGAGTTCCGCCTCTAATTGACTCTTCCCTGAAGAGGATTAGCAACTTTAGAAAATGTAGCTCCATGGGAAGATATCATCGATGCCTATTATATACAATTTATATTTTTATGACAAAATTTTTGGCGAAATAAGTACAGCTGCGAAAGTTAATGGTGGTCTAGTTTTGTAGACAGAACAAACATTTTAGAACCTTTTTTTTTTTTTTTTTTTTTTTTTTTTAATTTTTTTCTGTGGGAGGCTATGACTATACCAAAAGTTCATGTATTGATTAAATTATAGAAACAAATTAATTTACAAATTTGAACGTTATTAACATGGTGCACAACATGGATTTGATTTATTTTGTGCAAATTACAAAAAAAATGTTTATAATTCTTTTCGCATTTTACTGCTGTAGCTTATTTTGCATTTCATTCTGTCTGTGATTTATTTATTTATTTCTTCTTCTTCTTCTTCTTCTTTCCACAACAAAAGTTTGCAAATGTCTCAAAGAAATTTTAGCGTCCAAATTCAGGAACGAAAGGCATCATACAAATAAACACTAAAATATGGGAAAGTTGGTAATCCTGGTTGTAAAAGCTGACATTCTTCCAGAGAAAGTTACATGATCAAATGACGTTAAAAGCACATGAATACAAAATGGAAACTAATTTAATGAGCTTTAGAAAATCATAAGAAACTTTTCATTCTGAACATGTTACAACATACTATTATAAATACTTAATAGTAAAACGTATTTATAGCACGAACCACCACGAGGAAAACAAAAATGGCATATATTTGTTATGTTATATGCAAGTTTAAAGAGGGTGAGACAGGGCATAATCAACTACTTTTCCACTGATAAAAAAAATAGGAGAAACATCACTGGCAAAAACGTGGAAAAAAATAAAATAACTAGAAAAAATGTAAAGTTTTTTTTCTAACAATTTTAAATTGATTACATACTATAATATTAATTTTGAATCAAATATTTCGAAAAAGAAGTATTTTTACTGTCCTTAAACAAACATTTGAACATCGCTAGCACAAATCAGGTTTCCGTACGGGACACCGTTAACTGTACTATGGTATTTTTGAACATTCTAGGGAATTTTCTTTCTAAATGCTCTAGGGTATGTTTGTTTATAAGTATAAAACTCGTTAGAGATACTGCGTTATAAACTTTTAATTTTTTCATATTTTTTACTTACAATTTTGATTTAAACCCTTTTCCAGAGATTCACTAAATCGCTTTAATTTCCGTAGCTAGTGGCATATAGTTTAAAACACCAATGTTATAAATTACCCTTGCAGTTGCTCCCCAATGTACCTTAACATGAGAGATATGCAGTTTTTCCCTAAAGGAACGTTTCACTGGACATTTTGCCGTGTTGCAGTTGGCGTGGGTGCCTCGGTCCAACTAACCGGCTAAACTCCCCGCGCTGACCGACAACCTTACCTGTTCACTTCCGGACAACCCTCTCTACTTGCACGCAAGCAAAGTGTACGAAATATCGCAGTTTCAAAACCAAGAGAGGGTTTACGTGTTATTTGTCCCTAAAGAGAAAACGGTGTACCCGAAGCGTGCGGCAGAGCCTGAGGAAAAGCTTAGATGACATTTTAATGTAAATAAGTGCTTACAAATACAGGATTGCCGAAGAATGTTTTATTCGAATTTTACAGCTTAATGTACTGCAGTGCAGAACTCCTTGGCACATCAGCTAAACGTTTATCGAGCCTGCAAGACAATGTTCCAGGAAAACCAAGTACCTATCGCATGATAAATTTTGAGAACACGAAAAAATTTGACTGCTACCCATATATCACCCACACGTTTGTCAATTGTTTTGTAGCGGCAAAGTGACAGTTTCTGGAACTATAGTGATAACTAAATGTAAAGCTGTTATCTTATAAGGAAAAATACGCCCTTAACATAAAAAATGTTCATCGGAAAGAAACTTTCAACTGCACAAACGGAAATAATTTTAATAAAGTTTTCCATTTGTCTAAAGCTATTATTTTATTAATTAAGTTTCACTCGGAAATAAAATTAAAACGAAAAATACCAAAAAATTGAATATAAAAAGCTGCTTTATTAAAGCCACATTTTCCAAAATGCCATAGCCCAAAATCTCTGAATACTCAAATTATTTCACGTTTTACAAAGTCAAAAACGCAAGTAAATCAGATAAAAAAAGAGTCAAAAATAGGACCTTGTTAGACAATGAATGGAATATTTATATAAGTATAGCATGTTTACGGATCAAATAAGTATATGACCTCGAAAGAGATGGAGAGATACCGTAATAGGACACTAGTAATCAGCATTAAAAACTATAAGGCCACTATCTAAATTATTAGATCTCCATATATTCTTAATATCTTGAAAAAATGTTCTAACATTGAAATATTTCCTACTTTTTTAAACTGTACATTTGCACCTATTTTTCAAAGAACTGGGAAAAGTTAAACATTGCTGGCAATTTTTTTTATGTTTTATTGTTTAATTTGCAATATCTAAAATTGTTGTATGTTGGACAATACAATTTTTAAAGTGTTTAATGATAAAGTATTAAGCCATTCAAGTGACTCAAAAAGCATTACTGTGTCTGAAATGTTTTCAAGGACATGTTCCAAAAATGTAGGTACATATTAATGTTTTAAAGAATTTATTTTAAAACGTATATTTTACTTTTAAGTAAAGTACTATGGTAGATAGTACTGTGTTAATGCCCCCAGTGAATTGTTACATCGTATTAAAGAACAATTTCTGTGTTCGCTAGCACACAATGCCGTGAGCCGTTCTTGCCCTCACCAGGGGCTGAGTTACGGACCTGAGGTAGTCATGGGAACCAGCTCTGTATTCCTCTAGTTAAATGGTAATCTACAGACATGACAAATACCCGCCGGCTTCACGTCGTCATGTCACGTTGTAGAGAAGTCGAGTGAGATTCATGTTTTATATTGGAAAGTCCACTTTCTATAGCCGGGCACAGGGCGCTATATTATTGCGATACAATTAAATGGACATACTCCAAAAATGTGTGTGGGTATTTTTTGATGGTCACGATTTACATGAAAATATTTTACCTACTGCAGTTAAGACGTTACGTTTTCTTTTCCAAGTACGAGTACATTTTAAACGTAGTCAAAATGCCCTGTGCCAGCTTTAGCATAGTTTATATTAATATGTTTCTCCCTTCGTCTTTACAAAGTTCTTTGTGTTTATATCTCTTTATTTGTAATCTTTCTGCACACAACTATACCATTAACTTGTCTAAATTTTCGAAATATTTCATAAGAGATAATTTAAGACAGAATAATAATTATTACAACTAAATTAATTAATTTTCAAATTAGCAAGTTCGTCTAAATTTAATTTTATCTACATATATATAAACAATATTTGTACATGAATGCAATATCATATTATAAATACTATTTTTATGAGTTAATATCCTATAATACAATAAAATTAGGTTTTCGATAGCTATAAGCCTTTGCTTCTCTTGTAAAAGCCACTTTTTGCCATCACGAGTTTTTCTTGTTAAGTAGCGATATTTGTTAAAAGTTTATGCCATATATTTGTATTCTATAATTAATTTTTATTGAATTGCTGGATGCATCAATTTATATTAGAAAGGTTTAGAAATCCTCTACCACTTATTAAAAGCAAAACTCTTAAAATTTAACAATTTTTTTTTTATTTCTATCGTGCTCAAAGTTGGCATATCATTAACTATTGTTATGGGCAGAATGAAATAAATCATATAATTTCTTTTCGGTGCAACCGTTTAAGTAACATGTTGAATGTACGCCTATATTTAATTGTCCATTAATGTTTTATGTATACGCACTGTTTTCTGGAAATTACTTTAATAACATACGATCAAGCGAGACTTTGGTGTCGCTAAAAATCTTTTTTCTTCTTATTATATAACGTGACTTTTTTTTTTTTTTTTTTTAATTACTAAGTTTCATCGTTAAACTAATAGTTAATCAATAACGGTTTGTTAAAAGAGTATAAAGAAACCTTTCCTCCCCCTCTCCAATCATTTCTTTGTTTATCTACTAAACGAATCGATTTTTAATACAAAAATGTTTGAAATTTAACAAAAAAAGATTTTCTGTTTGTGCTCAAAGTTGGCTACACTTGTAAACTAAAACTATGACGTAATAATTCAGGTCGTGTATTTTCTGACAAACTTTATTGGCAGAAGTATAAAATTTAGTTTACAATTTCACTATTAAGTAATATATAACATCCACGATAGAGAATTTCTTTCCAATAATAGGTCACGGAGATTTTGTCTTCATAAAGGTCCATGCTTACCATAAATTCACTAATTGTGGAAGAGTTTTTAAAATATAAATAATAAACTTGTTCAGAAAGTATATTTTGTGTCATTTCATCCAACTAAATAAATTTAGCTCTAATGTTCATTAGTTGAGCACATTGTCTATCTCGTAGACACAAGACCGCCTGTGGTGCCTCAGTAGTAAAAACGGGCGTTAAACATTATTGAAAAAAAAAGTCGCGGGTTCAATCCTAACCAGGTTTCATGGATTTTTCGGGCGTAAAAATTATCAGCATGGCCTCCTTCGAAAGAGTAATAAAGCCATGGATACCGTGTCGTGCATTTAAGACAGTAAAAGAACCTCAAGCATGGAAGAAGAGACCTGTGAGCAAAATTTATCGGCCGTTTCACCCTCTGAATTGAATGGGACACTGATGACCTGAGATGTTAAAGAGCATCCGTAAATAAACCAAATAATAAAACATTATGCAATAAATTTCTGAAGGGAAATTTGATATTTGTTATGTTGAATATTTGTATATATATTTTTTGTGCTTATACTTTTATGTTTTTTCTTCTTCTCAATTAAAATTGAATGCAAAAGATTTATTTTTCCAAATACTAATAATTTATTTATAGTGCGAAACTTCAAGTTCTAGTTGACAAGTCAATTCAGAAACACTTTAAATAACTAAAACTAATATGTAAGAATAATACAAATGTCTAACTTTTCTTACAAAATTAACTTTTGCTCTTTCTGTGATTTTTGTAAACTTATTACAACAGAAAGCTATTTGTTTAATTTTTCAGAATAGTGGCAAAAATGCTTCATTATATCCTTGCAGCTTTTTTCTTTAAATTCTTTTGAGGCAGTATTTATTTTAGCCCTTTGTCACTCAATTCTCAATTTCTATTCGCTAAATTTACTAAATTATTACAAGTGTTAAATTTCGACTTTCTCTATTAAGCTACATCTCTTAATTTAAGAGATTTATAGTGACAGAAACTCGAACCTGCTTATTCCAAGCCAACTCGCTCGCGAACGACAGAAGAATTCAATTGAACTACCAAGACGTTTGTTTTGTTGTCTGCCGATCTTATCTCCGCTCCAAATACAGCTGGACAAAGCAAGACATCAAGCAGAGAAGTCCCGAGGAAAGCCAATACCCTACGTGTGCAGAATCGTCAAGCAATTTTTCCGATATACATCAATCAAAAGTTATGGATTTCTGCAAACATCAATCCTGCTGTCTTTTCTACCGCTGCAAGTTTGAGCTTCTTTTAAAGTCAATGGTATATTTTTGAATACGTTTATTTTGAATTCAAGTATATTAGAGTTATATTTGTAAATACCAATCACCACACAGCCCTCCTACTGCACTGCATCTAGGTACATATTTGAAGACTCCAGAGTAAATTCGGTGTTCCCATAAGGTTGTTTCTAGTTTAATAAGATTAGTTCTGCTACAAGATTTGCTTGTTTGTTTACCATAGATAGAGACAAATACAAAATAGTTCTAAATAAAGAAAATAATAAAGTGAGAACACCTAACCTTTAAGATTTCAAAACTCAGTAATTCTACTGTTAACACTTCCAAGAGACGATGTAAAAACTTTAAATTACATTTAACAAACCCAACTACACACAATTCCATGTTTTATAATTCTGAGTAAACCTTGTGCTTTACGTCTATCATACAGTAATAATGTTTTATTTGTGTCAAATCCCATACAAGATAAGAAATACTCTTTGATCAATTTTAAACAGGACTTACTTTTGTAGCGAGTTTAACCCTTGATATATTACTTCGAATATTATTCTTTTATTTTGTTATTTTCATTTTAACTAGAAATAAATGTCCATGTTTTTATTGTAACAAAACTATTAAAAAGGTTAATATATTTCTTAAAGGCATCATGAATGTTAGAAAGGAACATTAAAATTTTATTCTTGAAAGTTACTTCCCACAGTGCGTGAATGAATTCCTGGCCACAAAACTCTTACCACATACGTAAAAAATAAAGATAAATTGTCTTCCTTAAACGGAATTATGTAGCTTAAATTCGCTATTTTCAATATATCATTAATAAAAGCACAAAACTTGCTTAATATTTTGAAACGAAAGAAAACACATGCAGAATAAAAGTATTAATGAGTTTTGGTTAGGCTCGATAAATTAATTATGACGTCCTGAGGTGAACACAGGGTAGTAATTTTAAATAAAATCATATAAGCATTTATTATCTCTAATATTTAGGGAAAGAAAGTGCTTTTTTTTTTTATTTTGCTCACATACAGTTATTAAATTTCTTTTAATTCTCTGCTGTTCATCATCTAAAAATCTGTCACTTCTTCAAAGACCAGTGCAGAATGTTTATTTCTACTCTATTAATATCTTTAGTATACAAAGGCCCCGGATAAAAAAAGAGATCCAAACGAGGCTCGAAGCCAGCCCATGTGCAGGTGGAGGAGTTGATCAAACTGTGCTGTTCATATATCACAAAGAAGTCGGCAGTTTCTCGCGTCTTGGGGTTTGAGTGGCGCCGCAGTTTGTAATGAAGTTTGTTTCCTGTGGTTTTTACCGTCAACACAGCGGCGCTGTGACGTAACCGCAACCACAGCGTGCTCTACATCGTCATGTCTAGAGACCTAAGGGAGGATTTACATGAAATAGGCACTATGTTAACCTACTGGACACTCACCCGTATGTGTTCTCTTGTGTATCTTGAGGTTCTCACTGCGGGCGAACACCTTGCCACAACCGGGGAAAGGACACGGGAAGGGTTTCTCGCCCGTATGCACCCTGATGTGGTTCACCAGCTTATATTTGGCCTTGAACGGCCTGCCGTTCCTGGGACAGCTTTGCCAGTAGCAGGCGTGGGTCGTGCACTCCGGACCCCCGACGTGTTCTACGGTGAGATGCGTGACTATTTCGTGCATGGTGGTGAAGGTCTTGCCGCAAGTCTTCCTGGGCAAGGGCTGTTCGGCGTCTATCCACATGCACGACATCTCCTGCTTGACGGGCTGTCTCATGTACCTGAAGAAGGCACCATGGTGGTGGTGATGGTGCGATGGTGCTCCCGGGTGGGGAGGTGCCATACCCATGTGATGATGCGACATCGCTGCAAACCCCGCCGCCGACGTCTGGTGCGGGTGGTAAGGGTGATGCTCCGCTCGGGTGTAAACGTCCATCCCTGCAACGCAAAGTTAAGCATGTGGGGTCAAGAGCAAAATATACTGCTGCGTTTTGAGCAGACAGTTTGTGGCTTCAAATAAAATGCTGGTGAAAACCTTGGGTTATGTTTACTACGCAATCATAGCGTCCTCACCTCATGCGCACAGATCAGCCATAGTGAGAAAGCTGCAAGAACTTCTTACACAACTCCCCAGTGTTTTAAAATGTTCCCGATATATTTCTGTGTTGCTTTGAGCATAAGACGAAATCTTTCCAGAGAATTCGGAAGATTCTCTCTATCTTATGTTATTCAAAACGGCTGTTTGAACGCAACATAACCTCGGTTTGCATTATAACAAAAAAGTAGAGGTTCAGTGGCCTGTGAAAGACACCCCTACAGTATTCACATTTACAACCAAGATATGCCGCAAAGATTTTAATTGCAAAAGGATACGGCAATGTTACAGAGTTTATCACTCTGAGGACGGTACAAATGGACAGTGACCTCAACAGAAGTGATTTTGTAGCAGGTAAACTTACCGAGTCGCATTCCGGGGTGCGGGTGGTGGGGGTGATGATTCAAATGGTGCTCGTGCAGGGCCGTGGACGGGAAAAGAACGTCGGACCCCGTTCCCGAAGATCCCACGGCCGTGGCTGCGGGAGTCGCTGAGGAAAACTCGTGGTGATGGTGGTGATGGTGTTCGGAAGTTCGCCTAAGGAGAAAGTCCCGGGCGGCGTACCCGTGATGATGGTTCAGGTGGTGACCCATGGCGGCCATATGGTATCCGTTGGCACCGGGGGCAGCCTGGAAGCCCTGATCCGTCCCTCCCGCTGGGGTCCCCGTGCCAGAGGACATGAGCTGTTGTCCCTGGACCGGCGGTGGCGGTGGCGGGCTCATCTTGAGCCCCATGGAGGCGAGGTGGTGATGGTGATGGCTGGAGTCCATGAAAGGGTTCAACATCTTCACTACGCTAGTCACTACACTACCCGCCGTCGCTTATCACCAGCACCAACAACATGTCACCAGCACAGAACCACGTAACACTTCTCCGTCGGACGACTCTCACAGCGGGACTGAGACTACCCCGTAGCGTCTGGAAGGCGGGGAGTCCGCTTTACAAGGCCCCCCGCCTGCCATTGGCGCTGCTCAGCTATTGGGTGCGCGCTCCACCAATAGGAGCTAAGGGCGGGGCGTATAGCGCGTGCCGGCCCACCGTGGCTCCCGGGCCCCCCTCAGTTGAGTTGAACACATCAGACGAAGTTATCCGTGTTCGTTTAAACTCTTGAGGTCGTAGCTTGGGGTTCCGGTAGAGAAACAGCACAAGGCAGGGGCTCTCAGATACATGTAACAAATTAAAGTGGGGATGCAGCTCAAGGCATGGTCTCTCAAATACACATAACAAGTTAAAGTGGGAACGCAGCTCAAGACAGGGGCTCTCAGATACATGTAACAAATTAAACTGGGAACGCAGCTCAAGGCAGGGTCTCTCAAATACATGTAACAAATTAAAGTGGGGATGCAGCTCAAGGCAGGGTCTCTCAAATACATGTAACAAATTAAAGTGGGGATGCAGCTCAAGGCAGGGGCTCTCAGATACATGTAACAAATTAAAGTGGAAATGCAGCCCAAGGCAGGGTCTCTCAGATACATGTAACAAATTAAAGTGGGGATGCAGCTCAAGACAGGGGCTCTCAGATACATGTAACAAGTTAAAGCGGGAAAGCAGCTCAAGGCAGGGTCTCTCAAATACATGTAACAAATTAAAGTGGGGATGCAGCTCAAGGCAGGGGCTCTCAGATACATGTAACGAGTTAAAGTGGGAATCCAGCTCAAGGCAGGGGCTCTCAGATACATGTAACAAATTAAAGTGGGAATGCAGCCCAAGGCAGGGGCTCTCAAACACATGTAACAAGTTAATGCGGGAAAGCAGCTCAAGGCAGGGGCTCTCAGATACATGTAACAAATTAAAGCGGGAAAGCAGCTCAAGGCAGGATCTCTCAAATACATATAAAATGTTATATTGGGAATGCAGCTCAAGGTAGGGTCTCTCAGATGCATGTAATAAGTTAAAGTGGGGATGCAGCTCAAGGCAGGGGCTCTCAGATACATGCAACAAGTTAAAGTGGGGATGTAGCTCAAGGCAGGGGCTCTCAAACACATGTAACAAATTAAAGTGGGGATGCAGCTCAAGACAGGGGTTCTCAGATACATGTAACAAATTAAATTGGGGAATGAGATCAAGAAAGGGGCTCTCAAACGCATGTAACAAGTTAAAGTGCGGAATCAGATCAAGGCAGGGGCTCTCAAACACATGCAACAATTTAAAGTGGGGATGCAGATAAAGACAGGGGCTCTCAAATGCATGTTACATGTTATATTGGGGACGCAATTCAAGGTAGGGGCTGACAGATACTTGACGGTGCAGCTCAAAGTAGGGACTCTCATACACATATATCATGTCATATAGGGGATGCAGCTCAAGGCAGGGGCTCTCATGAGCATGATATATTGGGTATGTAGCTCAAGGCAGGGGCTCTCAAACACATGTAACAAATTAAATTGGGGAATGAGATCAAGACAGGGGCTCTCAAACGCATGTAACAAGTTAAAGTGCGGAATCAGATCAAGGCAGGGGCTCTCAAACACATGTAACAAATTAAATTGAGGAATCAGATCAAGGCAGGGGCTCTCAAACACATGTAATAAATTAAATTGGGGATGTAGATCAAGGCAGGGGCTCTCAAACACATGCAACAATTTAAAGTGGGGATGCAGATAAAGACAGGGACTCTCAAATGCATATTACATGTTATATTGGGGACGCAATTCAAGGTAGAGGCTGACAAATACTTGACGGTGGCGCTCAAAGTAGGGATTCTCATACACATATACCATGTCATAAAGGGGATACAGCTCAAGGCAGGGCTTACAGTCTCTGCCTATCTGGCAGCCCACTCTGTCTGGGAACGTCTAAAGAATGAAATAGGGAACAGAAAGAGGGAGTGTGACAGCAATAACCGCGCCACCTGTAGGGTATGGAATGTAATTAATACACGGCAAGGCGGGAATTCCTAATCAAAGGTGTCGTCAACATCAAAGCCATGCAAACCTGGGGTTGAGTTGTTGCTCTGCCTCCTTCACTGAGCTCAGTGTTTTCAGGAAATTAGAAACTGTAAGGAAACTTCAGGCCTTGGGGGACAATCCCAGATAACGTGGGGACCCTCATTTTGCCTTAAGAAATGCATTGCTGTTGTTCATTATCAGATAAATGGTTTAGTGTTACCGTGCTTGACATATGACCCGTAACCTGCTAAACAAGCTCAAATAAAGTTTATAAATACGAGGGTAGGTACATAAGTTTCCGGCCTGACCATTTTCTAGGAATGATAGTGACAAAGACTATACTCCGTTTTTCAATATAGTTACCCTTTATTGCAATACAATTCTCACATTTGGCAATAAAAAATAATCTTAGGGGGTTAAATATCGAGAATTGTTTTAGTTCAGTGTCTATAACGTTTTTTAATGGTGTTGTTTTACTGTTGTGCCATGTTTGCTATCGTTCTTGAATTTTTACCAGTTGTTTTTCATACTCCCAATTGATAATTTCACATATGTGCGGAAGCTACACAATGATAAGGCTGTTTTAACCCCTAAACGCATATTAAAATCTTTTCTCTTTAAATTATATATCCTTAAAAGTGACAGTTAAAGGGAGTGGTTCTCTCGCTTTAGACCCCAAACTATTGTCTATAAAAAGCTGTGTTACTTCTAAACTCAACCACATACCCTGAAAAATGTCATCGTTTGCATGTGTCTCTCCAAATTCTGAAATACTTCTTCTAAAATGAGGACGTGAGTGGCTTTAATCTGTTATAACTTTGTTTCATTTTTACACTTTTCCCTGCAATAGGCTCCACAGCTGCAAATCAAAAGGAGTTAGATCTGAGTAGTCAAATACCCGCCGTATTAAATTCCTGAACACACGACACATGCGCAGATTAGTCTGTTGAGAAAACCTTCGAAATGATTTTGATGGTGGCGTTGTTTACTTTGTTTTATTTCTTCAGCAATTTGCTGCCTCCTGAATTTCTATTGATGACATACCTCTGGAATGAAACTGTTCGCTAGTTTTTATGAACGAGCGTTTGCGAATGTTATGTTGTTAACCATTTGACATTCGAGGTACAGCTGTTGAGACATTGAACAATGATGGTCACACTACATCGCCAATAATATTTTAGGTTGTTGAAGGTGTAGTACATTTTTAGACAATAATTTGGGATCTCAAGCGAGAGAAAAATCCTGTATTATTTAACATGCTGAAAATTGCGAGTCTCGAATGTGGGACGGGTTTCATTTATATCCAACATCAGAGGAGCAGCAGAACAATACACAGATACTTAACTTGAGATCTTATTCCCTCGATATGTACGATAAGCTTCCGGCCTAACCATTTTCTAAGTATGATAAAGACAAAAAATATGTTTCACTTTTCAACACAGTTACTCTTTAAAGCAATACACTCCTCACATCTTTGAATTAACATTTCAATCCCCCCCCCCAAAAAGTCACAAGTCTGGTATGCAAAATGGCCATAAACAACATCCATCACTTTTTCGCTACACTTAAATTTCCTTCCTCGAAGGTCCTTCTTGAGTTTTGAGAAGATGAAATAGTCACTGGGAACTAGATATGGGCTGTAGGGTAAATGTTCTGTCTCCATGAAGCCACATTTCTTCACAGCTTCCTTTGCAACAAGAGCTGTATGCATAGGCGCGTTGTCGTGAAGAAGGCGCACACCACCACTCAGTTTTCCTCGCCTTTTCTCTTTGATGGAAGCACGTAATCTGTGCAGTAGGCCGGCATAGTATTCCCCATTTACTGTGTTGTTCCTCTCCTTGAAGTCAATGAAAAGTATTCATTCACAGTGCCAAAAGATTGTAGCCATGATCTTCTTGGTTAACAGAGTGACCTTGACCTTTGGAGGAGGTGCTTCTCAAGGTTTACGCCATTCCATTGATTCTCTTTTGGACAATGGATCATAGTAGAGGACCATAGTTTCATCTCCTGTAACAATGGTTTGCAGAACTTCTCTCTCGTTGCAACGGCAGAAGTCAAAAAAGCCTGACAACAGATGACTCGTTGCTACTTTAGGATTGAGGACAGAAGTCTAGACCCCATCTTGCACTAACCTTATTCATGTTTAAATTATTCACGAATAATTCGAAGAACTGTTGTTTAGAATGGCCCCAACCTTGATGCTATTTCTGTAATTTTGAACCGCCGGTCTTCCACAATTTCTCTTTCCACAAGAGCGATGTTTTCAGGAGTGAGCATCTCCAAGGGCTGACCTGCACGCTCTTCGTCTTCAATGCTTTCTAGACCATTAAAAAAAGGTTGGCCCATTATTTTACGGTAAAATATGAGAGAGATGCATCACCATATACACCGTCTAATCGCTGTTTAATTTCATTTGCAGTAAGTCCTTCTTATGTGAAGAACTTAATAACGTTCGGAATTCCATTTTGAACATGTCACAATCTTCTAAACATAGCCATCTTTATGCAACTATATCTGAAAAATTGAACACAGCGGAGCGGAAGTTACAGCTGCAATCATTTACTTAACAGATAAGGTAAGGATTTTGTGAAGGCGATAATCCTTATCGGCGAGGCCGGAAACTTATGGACCTACCCTCATATCACATCTCTCTCTCCTCTCTCTTTTGGCCATGTAAACGTTTCATGCTTGCCAACTCCTATGCTGTAACGTGTATAATTGTTAACTGGGTCATATTAATCGTTGTCAAATGGGATCTGTAAAATGGCCGAGGTTAGTTTTGTTACAACAATTTTATTTTAACGCTTTAATACCTTTTTATGCTTAACCCGAATGTACAACTGCAGTTTGTTCAACACGTGTTGTTCTTCGTGATGTCATTGCCTAATTAGTATTATGATTATTTCTGACAAGCACAGAACTTGCAGATTACAGGAAGGAAACGGAGCACCTACAATGTATGTAAATAGCACGCATAAAGCATCTTAGGGTGAATGTAATCTCTAAGAAATAAATAACATCTGACGAAAGTTAGGCATATAGGTACTGCTTAGCGCTATTTTTTTAATATTGTTTAACGCCCTTTTAAACAGCTGAGCCACCGCAGGTGATGGACACTGATCAGATATAAAATGAAATGATTAATTAGAAGAGGATTTTTTAAGGAAGGAAACGTTCTAGGCCAAAGTTTAGGGTATCTCCCCGACATTTATGAGGACTGAGGAAAACATGGAAAAACCTCAGTCAGGGAGGATTGTCCTGGAGGGAATCGAACCCCAGACCTCCCGCTCACAAGTTCGCGCCTTAACGACCTCAGACACCCCTGGCGGTCTTAGTGCTTTCTTTAACAAATGTGTTGTGGTTTGTAAAGGTGTTAAGTAGGGATTTCAGTTAAGCTAAAGCTTGTATTAAAAAATCAGGGTCTGTCTTCTTGTCTATTTTGATGAAAGTACAGTCAACTATTATGACGTGAAGTTGTTTACAGACTTGTTAAAAGATTGTTCTTCTGCAAAACGACATGAAATTGCTTATTAAATATTCACTGCATTGTGGGTAACTTATTCCATAAACATTGTTACCTCTGATTGTAGGTTTTTTTTTTTAATTAGGTTTATTTACGGACGCTCTTTAACATCTCAGGTCATCCGCGTCCCGTTCAATATAGGGCGTGAAACAGCCGACAAATTTTGCTCAGAGGCCTCTTCTTTCAGGCTTGAGGTTCTTTTTAGTGCCGTAAATGTATGTGATTATAGGGGTAGTAAATATCACGACATTATAAAATACCCCCCCCCTACTTCATTCACTTATTCCTTAAGAAATGTAGCATTCTATAACAACAGAACTTATAAACATTTTTAACACAAAATATAAATTGCCGAAGTCTGTGAAAGAAATAATTTCTCAACGATGTCTTCAGCTCTACAAAAATGGTTTTAAGTTCAAAACCAGTCTATAGGTTATATTCAAAGCATTTTTTCCGCGAGTTTTGAAGATTAATAAACATTTATACATAGAGATATATTTGTATTATTAAGTAAAAAACGCGGAAATATAATGACTTTATTAATTTTTATTCTGTTTTGTTAGGGTATTTTAACAGTTTAATTTAATTTCATTAATTTTTGTACAATAACCATTGATTGATACACCAATTTTGAATTATTATATGTGTTCAACTTAACAAACAGTGTAAAGTTAAAAATACGTATTATTATAAATTTGTTTAAATAAAGTGTTAAATGCAATAATTGCTATCGAAATCAAACCTGCTTGATTTGCTGTTCATATTTTCAACGGTAGATAGAGTTATTTTTACTACAAGTAATAGGAATCATTTTATTTTGTACAATTCAGCTAAGAATAACCATATATTTTCCTGGTTTTAAGGCGTTTTCTATATATTGAAATAACTTATGTCTACGTAAATGATTTTAAAATATTAGAGAAATAAACGTATAATGTTAAAGACTATTCAGTGGCGCTAAAGGTCTACATATGTTATAATGACACATATAAGGTACAACTTACTGTTTAATTACACTCAGAAAATATCAAAAAGAATAAATTCGAAGTATTCGAGTGATGTTCAATAAAATGATCTTCTCATAATTTTGAAGAACTTTCTCAAAGCAGTCGGCGTTGGATGCAATTCATCTGTTGCAGCGTTTCTGCCGGTCTTCAAAGACATTTTGACAGGTCCTTCAGAATCCCCTGCACAGCCTTAACCTGCTTCTGACGACGGAAAATGCCTCCGGAGAAAAGGAAGATCAAGCGGGGCTAAGGAAAGGTGAAGGATATTTCACGTTGATTTTGTGAGATATTGAACTTGTTGGTCGGAAATGTGACATTACTCAGTTCCAGTTCTAGAGATTTGCTGTTCGCTCTCAAGCAGTCAGCGTGTCTTTTCTTTGAAAGAAACTCCACATCTTCCTGTAACATCGTCTTCAACTTTTCAATGTACCAGAATACCTGAAAGTGCTGTTAATGTTATTTGGCTGTATTCTGTCACTATGACAACGGCGATGTTAAAGTTTTCTTCCGGAACTGCACATGTCTCAACTTGCACATCTCTCACAGGCAGGAAACGGAAGTGACAATAATGAAACTAGTACCACGTGTAACAAATATTGTAAATGAACTTTAGGCCAGAATTTATACCTGTAAAAAATTGCAGTCATTTTTTATTGAACAGCTCTCGTATTTGCCTATTGTATTTCTCAACCAAGGAAAACTTGATTAATGTTGAGCTATTTAATATTTATCATTTTAATTTAAATTAAAATTTAGTTAGGTATTCTCTATTTCGGTTTCCTACAGCTAGTTACGAAAAAAACAAATTTTCCTTCTCTGTATTAGAAAAGAAATTATGTTAATTGTTCCTAATAATGCTATTATGTAAGCTTTTCCTAATTGAGTTGTGAATGATATTTATTATAAAATATATCGCCAAGGGTGGCCGAGGTCGTTAAGGCGCGGACATCTTTCAGGTTTCTAAACCGATTTTTTAAAGGTAAAAGGGGATATGATTTTCTGTGTGAGAAAGTATTAACGAACATCCAATTGCTAACTAACACATTTTAATAGGAATGTTTCGTTCAGGCCTGTAGATTGTGGTTAACCCACCCCGCAGAGTCAAAGTATGGAAATGCTGGTCTACCTGGCAATGAGACGGCGAATGTCGCCATGTTACCGCACTGGTCATGGGCACACTTCATTTATCATAGCGGTCTGTCAAGGGTTACCCCCCCACCATCACACAACATGGCCGACATAGCTCCTCCTAGGTTGCCAACAGCACAAACTATTCATTTATTTTTAACCACTGTATTCATTAAGGGCTGACGTTCACTATTAACATGTGATGCAGGTTTTAACATAAACATCGGGTTTGCATTTGCTTAACGGATTTGTTTTTATAATCTTATAATGTGTGCAAACATCAATAAAAATATTTCTATTGGTAAGGTTGGTAAAACTGACTTAGTTATTTAATTCTGCTGCTTTGTTCGATGTTTCTGAGCAGGTCAGTGTTACCAACTTGTAGAAATTTCATTTGGGAGAACTGAAATTAAAATGGGATTTTAAAATAATGTTCACTAGAACATTTGGAAAGTTTCAAAAGTATACGTTTTCTTTTAGTTTCTAAACTTGTTTTAAAGATAAATATTAAAATTGAGGTTCTTGTTTAACAAAGTTTAATATTCAGGAAATACAATATTTGTTTTAAGATACGGGCAAAATTTTATGCAAAAAGTATTTTGCTTAAAATAATGTTTTACCCCATATTACCACTATCTCCCCTAACATTCAAAAACGATAAAATAATTTTAGCTACAATAATAGAGAGCCCACTCATTGTGATATTAAGATGCAAGTAATTGGTTGACAGTGCTAAAACTATTACTACAAGACAAACGCTCATACAATCAGGTTATTTGAGTTATAGGCCGCCTGAGCGCAGCATCTTACTGTGGTAATGCAGCCACCGCAATCGGCAAAAGGGATATAGGGTCGCCGCGCGTAAAGTTAACATTTTTACTGAAAACATTAAAATGATACTGTACATAAAACTGATGATAATAAATACTAATCTGTACTATAAGACGTTGAAAATGATGCCCCTCAAGGCAATACATTGCTGACACTTGCGTACGAAAGTTCTGTATTTCATCTTTCACGGAAATTAGTAACACTTTACTATCATTGAAAGTTTTTGTCTCTCGTAACTTTTTAACAAGTCGGCGAACAGTTTCTCTACCTGTTACCACTTCTCTATAAGAATCTATTTTACATAAAAACCCATTCTTCAGCTTTGTTTCAACTATAAAGCTAAATAATAACCTAAAGGACACATTATTTGTTTGTTTTTACAAACAGTATCAGAGAACTGAATTTATATCTCAAGATGAGATGTTGAACGTAAGAATAACGAAATGTTTGTCACTTGCTCAGTTGTCTCATTCGTTACAAATGGTTTGGAAGTTCTATCGCTCCGCGTTCTCGAGTTTGCACTTCGCAAACCCTCTGTCTAGGTGACACCGTTCACTCAAGGTCACGCTACATCGTATACTGCATTGGATGTGTCGCATAAAGTTTAACACTTTCCGGTGCGACAAAACATGTCGCTCAACTTCTGGGATAACACTCTAATAATACAAAAGTCACTACGGAAATTCTGAGATGAGGAAAAGTGAATGTTGACCCACTTTAAAGTAATGTGACTTGTAGAGTATGAGGGTAAACAACCCCTCCAGTCCACAGGCAGCCAGTCGTTACAAGGAGCTGGAGATAAAGCATTTTCGCGATATGATTCTTTATGATTTAAATGAGTCCCAAAGCCTTGAGCGCTAGCAACACGCTTTTGGGGACCTTGCTCTACGTAAGGCAGCAGTTTTCCGTTGGTTTGCGGAAGAGCTGAACTTCACTACAATATGAGGAGAGAAGTGGGCGTCCGGCAACGGCAGTGACTGGAGAAAACATTGTCGCGCTGGAAAAAATGGTTCGCGAAAAAAAACGCATAATTTAAGGACATCGAGACAGCTTCCCAAATTGGATCGCCTGCATATAAAAAATCCTGCATGACTATCTTCGTATCAGGAAGGTTTCCTCCCTTTGGGTGTCCCACAACACAAAGCGAACCCGCGTCGAATGGTGTGAAGAAATGCTGCAGAGATTCGACGGAGGGAGCTCAAGACGTGTTTTTGATTGGTGATGAAACATGACCCGCAGACCAAACGACAGTCGGCGGTTTGGATCTTTCTATATAACGATCCATCAACGAAAGTGAAGAGTGAATGGCCACAATTCCTCTGCAGGAGCAAAGGACGGTACGCCTGCCGAAAGTTTTCTAAAATCTCCGTGAACGCCATCCAAGTGCAGGACTGAGGGAGATGCTGCAGTCCACAAAAGTCAAACTCATGATTCATGTGCTTCCTTCAGTCCTGACCGGCTCCATGTGCTTATTTTCTTTTCCCAGTGGTAAAGTTTACAAGAAAAGCGATTTTCCAGTCTTGAATAGGCTGTGGCTGCATATGAAAATTAACTTTCCACCCTTGAAAAAAATAATTGGCATGAGTGGTTTGATAAGTGATTTTTGAGGATGAGAAAGTATACAGAGTATGATGAAAATACCCTGAAAAGATGCAACCGTTGGAGTGAACCTACACACTCACAATTTGAAGTGTGTCCCCCCCCCCCCGAAATATACATATAACATCCATGTTGCAAACTTAATTATCATATTTCATGTAATGTAACTATGATACGATATAATGTTCAGAATGGCTTATGTCAACAAAAGAGAAAGTCTGTGCTGTTTTCGTTATAAAACTCAATACAATAAAAAGAAACCAGAGTATGAAGTCCTTTTTTTTTTTAATAGGGCTGCCGTTGCAGGATTAATAAACTGAAGGGCTTTGAACTCGACAGGCTGTTATCTTTTAAACTAGTCAATGTCAACAAAATGTTCAAAAATAGCGAATGGCACATGTGGCAGATGAACTTAGACCAGCCAATGGTAAATATAGGTTTGAACTTTTAAAGATAGGCGCGAAACATTCGCGTACCTGTGTAACCCCCTTTGGCATCGTTGAGCCAACGATTACTTGATTTGAATTTAATATATAAGCAAGCGTTTGCTCTACTGGGGCAAACAGTTACAAGATCTACACGCGGCTAAATACAAGCAGTTCTCAGTACTCATAAGTTCGACTTGCTGAGGCACGCAGTTCACGGACGCAAATAACATGTTCTACTTCGGAAGCGGGCACACAGTACCGATACATCAGTTACGCAGTTTTCAGTTTCACAAGTCGCGGCACTCATCTGTAAGTTTCACACGCAGCGAGAGACACTTGTTGGTTCCGATTCTGACGTAGGCACTCAGATGTAATATATATATAGCGCAACATACGCGGTACTCAGTTTCATTTCTGTGTTCCAGTCACGGGAGCTAAATTTTATATTCGATGTAGTAGCTATGTCTATCGTACGCAAAACTCGAGAGGACGTGAAAGATTTTGAACACACACATCTTCCAGTCCTGTTGAGTCCGAACCAACAAAATTACAGAATTCACCCTCAGAAATTGTTATTGAAGTGCGGGCAACAACACTAAAGCGATTATTTAACAATAAATTAAACCGCTTTAAAATTGGTGCCCAACCTGGGGCACTTAGCCGGAGCCAACTGAACCGCCTCATGTCTCAAAACTTTATTTAAAAAATTTTCACTAACTGTGTGATACAAAAATTGACATGTTCTGTATTCAAAGAACTTCTGTACACAAACCCTTGAAACTATTAAATATTAGCGGACAAAGATGCACGGGTGATGGTGGTTGGGCAGTGCTTATGCGTTGATAAGCGTTGGACACTTGTGGATTTAGAAGAGTAAAAAGGTAATAACTACATGTCATTTTACGGAAGGATCTGAACATGCAAAGTGGATGCAACATCAATTAAGTGAAGTCACTACGAAACGTGCCGCATCCATCGCCACTAATCGCGCACTCAGTGCTTCTGTCTGGCATTCTCTGCCGCGGGGAAATGCTGTTTTCACATACCAATGAACACTGTCGCTCACCAACTGAAATTCAGGGCGTGCTGAGAACGTAACCTTATTCAAAAGTACATTTCAATAGCATATCTTAAATTTTTCGTGTTTTCTCTTTCGAGAGAAAAAAAAATAGTTTCTATAAATTATGACATCATTTGTATATGGAAAATGCAGACATTTTACCATAGAGATATATTTTACTTTGAAATGGCAAAACTCTAGAGCATTATACTATTGAAGCTGCAGACAAACCGAGTGGTATGTCTCAGGCTGTAACCCTTGAGTTTCGCGTTCGGGTCGTCACGGGTTTAATCCCTTGGATATTTTCGTGGTTTCCCCAAGTCGCTTAAGCGAACACTTAGATGGATATTTTCTTTCCGCACTCCCATTGGTTCTGTTATAGCGTCGAAAGGCTTGCGCTTTGTAAAGATATCTGTCCTGGTGTTTGATTTAGAAGAGCTCAAACTCCTTGGAAGTGGAGCTATCTAAAAACTGGCTTGAGGCCCCGTCTAAGCCCGTGGATCTGATCTCCCTCACCCCGGGGGTGTAGGCACACCCTTCTGCGTCAGAGTGTGCACTGTTTAACCCCGTGTACTTGAAGAGCATCTTCGTAAAGTGACAAAAACGCTGGGAGAGGTGCATTTTACGTAAGGATCTGATCATTCACCGTGGGTGCCACATTGTTTAATTATTACCTACTTTTATGTTCTAGCTATAGAGCAATTAACATACTTTTTCGCTGTTTTTAGTATAAAGGTGTTAAAATCTACTCCCTCTAAGATTTTTCATTAAATTATAAATTATAATTTCAGTTGGTGAGCAACAGTGTTCATGAAGAGTGAACAACTTGGGTATGTGAAAACAGCATTTCTCCGCGGCAGAGAATGCCAGACAGAGCTAGAGAAGCACTGGGTGCGCGATTAGTGGCGTTCTCCATCACCACAAGCAGCGGTGAAGACTGTGGAGGACATCATATACTGTTATTACCGGAATTCATTTTTACTCTTCTAAATCCACAAGTGTCCAACGCTTATCAAAGAATAAGCACTGCCCAATCACCATCACCCGTGCATCTTTGTCCACTAACATTTAATACAGTTTACGGGAATCTCAAAAGATATTCAAGGAATGGTTTGCCAGCATGTCCTACCTGTACACACATCTGTAACTGATCAATACTACAGAGATTCTCTGCAAGGCCATATTTCCATGCAACAAGCCCGGTGCTGCACGGCATGACATGTGTTTCAAAAGTTTGTGTACAGAAGTTCTTGAATACATAAAATGTCAATTTTTGTATCACACAGTTGACATGTCCTCTCCATTGGGCTGCTGTAACATTACATAGGAGTACTTTTGAGACGAGCGCAGAATTTCAGTTCGTTACGTGTCACCTCCACTTTGCTGTAGGTGGAACTGAACATGTCACAACTTGCACATCTCTCACAGAAGTGACAACAATGAAATTGGTATCATGTGAACATTACACATTAGGGTAAACTTACATTTTAGCGCGAGAAATTGAGTCTGTAAAATATTATTATTCATAATGGAACATCTCTGGTAATTATATTGCGATTCGCCTTATAAAAATGTCCCCGCCTTTAACATAGTTCACAAAGATCCGACAATTGGCTTTCTGCTACAATGTATCACAGTGGCAAGTTACTTGTTTCGTGTTGCCAAATAATGAACTGTTAACTCAGTACGCATAAAGAACTGTTCACAAAGCATGTCACAATTTTGGTGTATAAGGATTAATTAAAATCTTTCCCCATCCTTCTCCCTACTGAACGCAATTATTTGAGGCACTGTTTTAATATTTCCATCGGAAATGGCCGTTTAAGTATCCTGATCGAGATAAATTTGTACTTAGCATATTACCTCAAATCTTTTGTTCAGATTCCAAATGTGTTGCTTGGTGATTTCAATGCGTGGGTATCGCTCACTAAAAGCGTAGCGCATTATTTCCACCAATATTTGCACTAATATGAATTATTTTAATCCACAATAAACGTAGTAATAATGTTTAATAAAGTTATAATATTGCCAACACTATTGTCATGTAATGTATCTTCCCACATAGACACTGCATTCCGGTATTAAATCTGTGCTTGGAACGAGAATATTTAAATACTCAATTCTTTAAAGCGCTTAGGGCAAATTATTCTAAAATGGTCTTTTTTTTTTTTCTTTTCTATCCGCTTCAACTTTCCTTCCAAATTTGCCAGTATTTAAAATAAATGCAATGTAAAGCAAAAATACAATTAGACACTCTGGCGGAGAAATGTAGGTTTTGAATTTTACGCTCTCACTTTATCCTGCTGAGACAAGCTGTCGAGGTGGCTGATGTAACGGTGCTTTGTGTCTTGGTAGACTTTCTGCACAAGCGTCTGATATGGAAGCGGCCTTTCTGGGGGCCTCGAACTCCTTGGGAGGCTCCACTTCTTGGCTGTTACAATTAGAAACAATTTTTTACTCATCTTTTTCGCTGTGGAGGTGAATCTTACTCACGGCTGGCCGTTTGTACCTATGATCCCAATAAGGCCACCAGGATCTATGATGAGCCCCTCTCCGAGTTGTTCGAGATCCTCGGCTGGCCTACTGCACAGACTACGTGCTTCCATCAAAGGGAAAAGGCGAGAAAAGCTGGGTGGTGGTGTACGCCTTCTTCACAAAAACGCGCCTGTGCACACAGGTCTTGTTGCAAAGGATGCTGTTAAGAAATGTGGCTTCAAGAAGATCGACCATCCACCCTACAGCCCATATCTAGCTCCCAATGACTATTTCCTTTTCTCTAAACGCAAGGAGGACCTACGAGGAAGGAAATTTAAATGATGGATGCTGTTTATGCCCATTTTGCAGACAGGACTTCTGACTATTTTGGAGGGGGAGAGGATTGAAATGTTAATTCAAAGATGTGAGAAGTGCAATAAATGGTAACTATATTGAAAAGTGAAATATAGTTTTTGTCTTCATCCGCCTAGAAAATATTAGGCCGGAAACTTGTGGATCTACCCTCGTATGGTCTTGGAGAGTTATCAGGACATCTCTGCAGTATTTACAGTTACATTGTGTATGCAGGTACGACATGCTGGTAAACCGTTTCTTCAATTTTGAAAAATAAGATGACCATAACTGTTGCAGCAGAAGTAACCCCCCCCCCCCCCAGGATCAAATGATACAGCCAATTTTCATCAGTGATGATTACCTTTGAAAGAAATTCCATCTTTTCAACTCCAGGCTATAGTCTTGGAACTCACCGTACACAAACACGTCTCATGTGCAAATTTGCAGTCACCAACGTGTGAAATTTTCAGAATTTCTGAAAGGGTTGTTAATGTTATTCGCCGGTTCTCTCTCACAATGACAGCAGCGGTGTTAAAGCTTTCTTCCGCTAGAGCACAAACTGGAATGCTGTATCCACTTTTGTTGTGTGTTGATTGTCCAGCCTCTTTAAATATTTGCATCATTTTCGACCTGTGCTATACGGCAGATCAAACTCTCCATAGACCTAGCTGAAGATTTGTCGGGTCGAAAGTACAGGGTAATGTTTGTAGCGTATCAAAGTTACATTTTAGCGTGAGAAATGATGCCTTTAAAAAGCATGAACATTCTGTATTGAGCTCCTGTCGTGTAATATTCTTCTATTACAAAAGCACAGTCTTTAATACACTGGCACAGAAATAATCTTCCCCCCAATACACATCCATATGCTGTGCCAAGCACTTGCAAACATTTAAAATAGCATTATTTTGATCTCAAAGATGCTCTCAAAGTCTCTTTGTTTCACAGACACACATTTCACTGTTTTCTTCTTCCACTACATTGTTGGACGCAAACTGAAATATTTGAGTCGTAAAATGTTTTTAAGACATTACCAAAATGTTACTTTCCTGTTGATATTGGGGAATTTATTAATGAAAATTTAAAGACATTGTTTTAAAAATTCAGTAGGATTTTAAAATTAAAAAATCAGCAGAACTAAGTCACATGTACTTCTTTTAGGAGGTTCCTCTGCAAAACCTAACACATTTAGGGGTGACCAACTACGATAGGAAATATAAATTGAGGAGAGTCACGAATTAAAAAAAAATACTTTATTGATAGAGCACATAAAATAGACATACGTTGGATTGTAGTATATGAAGTTTTAATGGCATATTTCAGCGATTTTAGCTCATGATAAAAGCCGTTATGTGTTTAGCTTTAACTCTTTCTTATTAGTGTTTGGAAATTGCTGTTCAATACGCGCGTCAAACAAAGTAAGTTTATAAATTAAATAAAATCCCTCTCTTCAGTATTAAAATAGTTTTGCTCAAATTAAGAAAAGAGTGTGTGTTTTTCAAGGGGTTTTCCTGGGTATATTTCGTGTTATCGCTTGTCACTGCATGTGTTTTATCCGGAAAGCTTTCTAAAGAAATTTCCTGCATAAAGTTGCGCTGATAATGCGCTTTTATGTCAGGACTGCAATATATGTCGCTATGTGACAGTGAGCAATTGCCATGTTGTTTTAAATACAAGCTCCAGGAAACGCTGACTAAAGTTTCACTGTATTATTACTGAGCACCCGGATTTAAGGGTTAAATTATATAGAGCTGTTATTCCAAAAGCTGCCAGTTTGAAAAAAAAAATCAGCAAAGGACACGTCAATTTAGATATTGAGGGAGAGTTTAAAAATAAAATAAAATAACGTTTCATGCCTTCCCATCAGCCACCCTGACTTTGCAATTTCAAATTTCAAATGACATCCCTACATAATTAAAGTTTAAAGACGATGCAGCTAATATGATATTTTGTTTCCTACTGCTGCCGAAGCCTAGACTGTTGTTTGAATTTGCAAAAAAAAAAACACTAATACAACAAAAACTATTGAACATTTAATATTGTAATAATTGTTTGGAAATGTAAGCGAATAAGTAAGGGATGTGAAATAGTTTTATTACTCAGTATAAATTGTTTTAATCCTACAACCCGTCAATATATAAATTCATTTTTTGTTTATATTACATTTATTTTAAACAGGCAATTTTTTATTCTGGCAAGTTTTGAAATGAAAATTCATTTGAATAGAAAGAAAAAAACTCGTTTGATAAATTAAATTGCTTTTGTTTTTTGTCCGTCAAAAATGCCAGAAAGCAGCACCTTTCGCCTCATGATCAAAGATCGTAATTCAGTTTAGGAAAAAAATAAGTCCCTGAGGGCAAGATCTGGACTGTACGGCGGAAGACGTGTGCGTTTGCTGCAGATTCGAATTCCAGCCTCTTTTCCTTGATGGCAGTGTACAATTGACAGCACTTCCCAGTCACTGTTGTGTTCCTTTATCATCAGAATTCTTCTGCAGTCCCAAAAAATTATCACCATGACCTTCTTCGTGAACTGTGTGACCTTGGTCTTTCTAGCGGTGCTTCACCCTTCTTTCGGCACTCCATTGCTGCTCTGTTAGAAACAGTCATTACGCAGGACCATAGTTTCACCCTATGTGACGAAGGATTCCAGTACTCCCCTCAAAGGTTCAAAAACTTCTGACGATTCCACGAGTATTTGCATTTGAATCGCTGAAATAATTCTGAGCAAATGTTGATAAAGGATGCAAAGCACAGTGTTTTAGAAAGCCGCAACCTTACAGCTATTTCTTTGGCTTCAGATGCCTGTCACATAAAAAGATGTTTTCTTATGTCAACGCATTCTCGACCTACCTTTACGTGGAACATCTTCAAGTCCCTCTCTGCCAAAACGGAATAATTCTGACCAATCCTTCACAGTGGAATATGAAGAGGAAACTTCCCTACAAACACAGTCAAGTTGTTTAACAAAACTGGATGCATGTCCTTCTTAGTTATAAGTTGATCACTACAGTGTTTACATTCCTGAAACATATGAGTATCAGATAGCATGAACATCGCAACAAAGAACATCATGCCAGGCCGGCAACTTATGGATCACAGTTTTGTAAGCCAGTTATTTCAGCCGAACTACCGAAACTAAATAAGAAAATTGCGTTTTGAAACATTACGTAATATGTGCAATTGGATCTTTAGTGTTTTAAAAACAATTAATTTTCATTTGAAAAATGATTGTATTAAACAGTTTCAGGTGTTACGTTTCCAAATTGTTGAACTCTTTGAGCTAAGAAACGGGTGTTTCCTGTCATTTCCAAAGAAGGAAAGGCGAAATATCCGGTCGCGGTGAAAGTTCGGTCGATATAGTAGGTTTTTATAGATACCCCCCCCCCAAAGTACTATTTCTAGGATATTTTCTAGTACCTAAATGTTATTGGCGAGGTGTTTTTCAGAAACGCCTGTTTGGTTGCTGGTGGTAAATTCTGATCACGCCAAGCACAATTTGTAAAACATACAAAGTACATAAATACATAAAGGAACTGTACCAGATGTTTTGGCAATCAAATAGTTCTGCTGCTAGACAGTATCGCCTTATTGTTGACTTCAGGTGTAGAAGAAAGAGTACATTACTTCAGGTTCAACGTTGTGAAAGCCCTTCATAGAGTTAGAAAACCACCATGTGAGATTTTTCCAGATCTTTAAAAAGCAGAAAATCATCCAATGCTTCACTGTTTATGATCGTTGAGGTCTGGACGCCAGCGTTCTCTGAGGATTGTAACTGTTGTCAAAGCAATGGGGGCAAATATAATTTAGAATCAAACAGTGATGGACTCTGAGATGAGATGTGTGTACCCAGAGCCTAGAAATACTTTAGGCAGGAGAGGGTGTTGAGATGCAAACAACTGCAACACAATGATCATGGAACTTTCTTTTCACTGGCGAGAAAGGTACAACATCAACATTACTTCACGAGAAGCTTGTGAGAGGGTCCTGAAGCTTCAGAGAAACCAGCGTCTTGTCTCGGTGGTTGTTTGTTTGAGAATGTACTTTGATGGTGTCTCCAAGCTCCAAGCAAAACTCGACTCCAACCCAGAGCAATGTTCCAGATTTCATTAGTGCGGTCCCAGCCTGCTCCCTTGGACCCGTATGGTTTGCAACAAAAGGCAACTATATTGACAGTCTCAAGCGGTCCTTAAGAGTCAACAGTGACAGATTTCCTAATGGAGGTGCTGCTACATAGAAACTTCGGTCATGTGTAAAGGAAAAGGGGGTTAATTTGGAACTAATTGGTGATAAACGTTAGGCATACACGAGGGATAAGATATGAGTTACATATATTTATAACAACACTGTGTATTTCTTTACTTTTCCCCTACTGACTAACAATTTCTTTTGCAGATCTCTCACAGTTAAAATCTTCCACACCGTTGTCTCTTGAGTACAACTACCCTGAGGCATTGCTCTATCCGGCGGTTCGGATTATTTTCATTTCAGTTTCTTGAAGACAGCCTAATTGGATTATTGAATTTCAACATGTCTACCGGAGGTTGATGGAATGAAGACGTGTCTGTTGACTGAATTATTAAGTTAGCAAGGTTGTACCCATGAAAACATTTTTGAAAAATGTCTTCAAACCTCCATCGATCCCACTTACTAGGTATCGAAAATAACAATGGAAAAAATGTATATGTGCGCGTGTGTGTCTTAACGCTCTAACGGCCGCAATTCTTTGTTTTCCTCGCCGATACTCGGTATATAACAAACGATGTTAACCAGTAACTTTATACATTGGGGGGAGGGGGTGCCTAAAGCAAAGTTTTAAAAATCGTTCTAGCGGTTGAAATGTTTGTTTTTATGAACGAATCTGGGTATATAGCATTGAAATAAAATAAGAAAAGTAGTTACTGAAAATTATTGAAATAAAACTATTAAGAGTGTGGGTTTACCTGAAACCCAAATTTTAAAAATTGCTCTATCAGCTCCAATCACAACGAAACTGGGTATGTGCCATTGAAATAAAACAATAAAAACAAATTTTGAAAATTAGCGAAATCAAATTGTTAGGAGTGGGGATTTGCCTAAAACGCAAAATTTAAATATCGCTCTAGCGACACCAATATTTGTTGGGTTTTTTTTTTTTTTTCCGCAATGAAACTCGGTATCTAACATTTAAATAAAAAACAAAAAAGAGGTTTTGAAAGTTAGGGAAATTGAACCATTAGAGTGGGAGTATACTTGAAAACCGAAATGTAAAAAACGCTCTAGCGGTACCAGTTTCTCTACTCTAGCGCTCTGTCACAAATTCCACTTGCTGAATAATTCGTTTAGTTTATGTAGCTCCTGCGTGACCGGCTTTTTTGGATTTGAAATGTCTGAAATTTGTTGACTGATTTATTAAATTTTGTTTGAGTGTTAGAGGGATCCTCAGGAACCTTAAACAAAAAATGTGCTATATCTTTTTCCATGCTTGATAAAGACAATTTCACATACTTTCAAGTCTCATACTTTCTGCAATTGGAAAAAAATGAAAAGCACGTACCACGTCATGTGATATATAAAATAAAATCGTTAAGTTTTTATTGATAGATGAATTCCCCCCCCCCTCTTTCAGACATCAAAGATGCCTCTCTCTACCGCTAGGGGCACCTCCATTCAAAAAATAAATAATATCAGGTTTCTTAATTTAATCATTGTACCAGGTTACGTTAGGGAAAATGTAGAGTGTTTAAAAAATAAAGCAGGACTTAATTACATTTATAAATTTACAGAGCTATAAGATAATTTTAAAGGATAAATATCTGACGCTGCCGTATTCTTCTAACTTAATTGTGACCCATTTACTCTTCGAATTTTTAGCAGGAATATTTCTAATTTTGTACTTTACAAATCCCCAGAGGTGAAACTTGTGCTGTTGTCTTCCGAATGAGGCCACAGATCTTCCGGTAACGCACATCTTCTGATAACTACATCGGCTCAAAATCCGCACCAACGTGTTCATCGGCCGTTTTTGCACGACCCCAGGATTTTCCATGCGACACTTTTGCTTGTCGACATACTCGTCATAACAAAACCACTGTCCACTTGATGGTTCTCCAGCAAGGTTCGTGTCGTACATTTACGGCACGAAAAAGAATCTCAAGCCTGAAAGAAGAGGCCTCTGAGCAAAATTTGTCGGTCGTTTCACGCCCTGAAGTGAATGAGACGCTGATGACCTGAGATGTTAAAGAGCGTCCTAAATAAACTAGCTAACTGTGCACTCTGATGAATATCCGGCGTACCAAATGGTGGTTTCAGTTTTTGGACCAGTTCGCCTGCTTCAACAAAACCCGCTATGTCGTGTTTCTCAATATCCCCAGACGCACCTCAAACAGTGTTTTAATTTGCGCATAGCACGATTATCAGAATTTTCCCACGAAATTGTTACATGTTCCTGCATCGTGTCGACTAACCGCAAAGGCGGTACCAATCCAACGTGCAATTTAAATACTTCGTTATTTTATTTTACCTGAATGCTGCCATGGCACCTAACAGTTAAGTTTACCCTGTACTACAAACAAAGATCAGCGTGGGTTAATCCGAGGATCGAAGGAGGTACTGTCAAAGTGTTCAATGAAATGTCGCAAGTACGAGAGCTATTTAAGTAAAAGACCCAAACTTACCAACTTTGTCCAATATTATGTTGCATCCCCCACACCCAGTCATGAAAGCAGCCAGCAGTAGAACACAGCGGCTTCTTCCTGGCTCCCGAACTGATCGACCACTCTTCACAGTTGGAAGCAAGTGTGTTTTACTAATGGCAGAAACTCTGCTGTTTTCAAAGCGATCCTCGAAAGCAGGACTTCGGCTTTCTTTCTGCCAGTGATCTGAAAACGCTGCGGCGTGGAATGTTGAGAAGGAACTGACAACCATCTTCCAGCCTATACTTGGTCTGTGCCACCCCGTGGTATTTTGCATTAGGACGGTACCTTGTAACTCTAAACCGCCCCGCCATTCGGCTGCAGACGATTGCGTCGCCCAGGCGCGCTAAGTTCCCTTAGCTTCCAGATTCTCACTGGTGGATAGGTCATACTGGCTTAGACCTACTCGTATTAAACAAAATTCTTCTCTCAAAATGTGAAATACGCGTTCGTCTAAAATGCCCGGAGCTTCACCAATTTCAGACAGCTTAATCGGCGATCCTCCAGAACCACGTCGTGCATCGATAATTTCTGATGTCGTGATGGTTTTTGGTCATTTTTCAACCTTTCACGACAGCGTTTAATTGAGAGAAGAATTTTGTTTAAAAAAATAATGAGCAAGGTGGATGCCGTGACAGCTGACTTAGGAACTAAAGCGAATCTCTCAGCAAAGTTTGGTCTGTGTTCAGAAACTTCCCGCCGACTTTATGTGTGCATTTGTGATCAATGATATTATTACACATGTGAAGCAAAACAGCAGTCTAAACACTGGAAGCATCTCTCACAGTTCTCCATTGTGAAAGAAGGCCATGTGTGTGAAGAGCATGGCGTGGGTTTTCTGAGAGCGCTATCCCTGGAGCGTATTATGCTAACCATTGGATCTGTTAAATACAAAAATACTGAGAAAAGACCGGTCTTATCAAGGAAGAAAGTGAGTTTGCATCAAGATAATGCTCGTCTTCATACACGTGGTTGCAATAGCGAAAATCAGTGAACTGGGATGTGATTTTCTGTCACATTCACCTTATTCCCTTAAGTGGTTCCATTCAACTGCCATCTGTTACCTAAATTGAGACAATCCCTTGGTTTGCCCGGAGAAGAGCTTAAGTCATCAGTTGAGGTCTGCAGGAATCTGACTTTGTGATGAGATACAGCTTTTGGAGCATCGCTGAACAAAGTGAACTGCTTTCAAAAATCTATGCCGTCATTAAGAGAACATTTCAAATAATTTGCTTACACCGATTGCGAATTAAAACATTCCTTCGTTGTTTAAAATGATATATCAAACATTTATACAATTCATTTTTCTATATCGGCGTTAACAAATGACAAAACAAATCTCCTAAATCTTAACTTTCAGTTATATCACATTCCCTCGTGTCTCACTGGAACAGAGAGTAACATTTGGTAGGTTTTTAATTACATATAAGAAAGTTTTTAGTTTATATTTAATTTAAAAATTATCAATTAACTTACTGCAGTTTAATCTATTTAAATTTCCCACCGACTTTTCAGTACAGCGACATATATGTCAAAGACAGCTATAAAATATCCAAGGCCAAGACCTCCAGCTGTTTCAGAGATATCCCCGAACAGGGCTTCGGACGAACGCGTTACACTTTTACGCAGACCCATACAGGCATTCTTTATCACGCTGTCAAAAAAGAAGGAAACAAAACTGGTTGTAAACTTGATGACGTAGTGATATGCACTTCTAACAAGTGACAAACGATCTGCCGACATCCTACTCCGATGTAAGGTTTACATAATTAGCCCACATCAAACACTTCAACTGTAAACTGCTATTAAATTCATTTCGTTCAACTGAAAACTGCAATTTGTTTTTTATAATTTCTGTTAAAATGGTTCAAGTTACCAACCAAGGAAATAATTCAAACAGTTCACATTAGGGAATAATAAATAATGGTCGTATAGTGTTTATAACCTATGTATATATAAATATCTTATAGCAACGGTTAAAAAAACATGCAAATGTTATACATTTCGTGGACATATTAAATTTAAATATAATGTAGTCAGGTTTTAAAACGAATGAAGCAAAATGCAAACTTCATACACTAGAAAAATGAATAGTGGGCTAGTGCAATAGTTGTAATTTGAATTTTTCCATAAGGCATACGAGTATTTTCATCGCCTGTCTATGGAATGCTTTAACTGTATATTCGCTACTGGGAAAATGTCATTGGCCTGGGAGTGGAAATGAACTTGGAAATTGTGCCAGAAGGTAAATAAAAGTAGCATTGTAGTAGATATTTGAGAAATAAAGGAATTGGTAGTTTATAGATAGCTGATGCAGGTAGAGCATTTGAAATATTTAGTTCAGTTCCTTGTGTTGGGTCGCAGTCTGGTCCCCTGGAATTCCAGTAGGCTCTGCTGATGAACTGGGGACTGGGTCAAGGTCGAAATGATGTACTTTGTTTAATTGCTATAAAATCAGTTATTGTACTAAAAGGTATTGTAATTATAAGAAGTTACACCTCGGACAGATAGGTGCAGGCTTCTTTGTGGTTTGTGTTTTCCTTAGAATTTTATTAATTTTTAAATTTCAAATATTCATACAAATCAGGTCTTTTATTAAGCTGGAAGCCAAAATGTCAATACTATTGAGTAGAATTTTAAAATCGAGGGAGAATATTTCGACATTTTAGTTTTGCTCAACGGCTGGTCGTTGTGCTAACACTCCGTTTCCAATGGGAACTCTTTCAGGAGGAAGGGATGATGTGAGAGACACAGAGGAGGGTAAAGCATACGCCCCGTATGCAGTCCCTAAAATTATTTCCAGATAAAGTACCCCATCACCGGGGGAACCTTTCCCAAGGTATTCGAACCCCTCAGAAGATCCATTTTCACACCAGACGCCGGGTCAAAGGCAAGCCATCGTCACATCGCGCCAACTCATCTCGCCCTGGCACTTTCAACCCTTAACCGAACCAACGAAATGAAATGAAACGAAATAGGAGAGCGGAAAATTCGTGAAAAGGAAAAATTCATTCAACCATTCATCCAAGCGATCAGGAGAAGCCACTGACGCCGCTGATTCGCTCAAAAAGTCATTCTTTCCCCTCGAATAGAAGACACCTTTGACCACAATCGCCTTCTACTTGAATTAACTTCCTAATCCCTTTTCCTTATTTCCAAACATCTGCCTCTATTTACGACACAAGTGTTTTTAAGGTAATGATAACGTTAATAACCTCTTTATCAACTCCACAATAAAATGACTCGACATGTTTATTAACGTATTTCTTAAAGAACTTAAGTAACTGGATCCGATTTACGAGCATCTGGCAAGGAGAGCCGGACGCTCTTTAATTGCCATATGTCTGATTCGGGCCCTATTATCGCTAGGCAAACTATTTAAACCTCCAGAGTCACTATCTCGGGGGCACAGCGTCACGTGTGACTCTTGATACGGAAAATCCTTATTCCTTACTACTTTGATACTTTCCTCTCCTGGGGACTTAGTAATTACCTTGTTAACTATTCATAATTATTACTCTTCTGTAAATAAAGCTCTTACTTGAAGGAACTCGACGTTGTATTTTAATACTTAAGTGATCAATATATTCTCGTGCCCTTCGGCTTACCCTCGGCCACCTCATCGTCCTTTAGCCATAGACGGGCCTTTGCCAACTCAACCTCTAAGTGTCTTTGCCGGTATTGGGACGCGAAAAGTCACGAAAAAGCCCAAGATCAGGATTGCCGATCCTAGGAGATTTGAACCCGAACCTCCCGAATGTGAGTCCCAACCGTTATCGCCTAAGCTGTTCCTCTCATACTATTGCAAGAAAACATGAAAGTTTATTTAATTTTAAAAGTTGGGTTATATATTTGTTTTAATCTTATTTTTTAATATCTAGCGATGTAGATTCCATATGTCAAAATGTTCTTCATGCTTTACCGCTCTTTGATCATGACAAGGATCCGGCTTTGTCTGTGCGATAGTTTTTGGTGAAGAACAAAATGGCGCTTCTGTCCCACCCCTCTTACTCACCCCACCTTACACCAATGGATGCAGAAAAATCCTTAAGAGAAACAATTCGATATGCATGAAGCTTCAAGAACACGCGTACCACATTTACAGTCCGATCAGGTGAAGGAAGCAAATTCTTTGAGAAGCTTGACAGCTTCCATAACTTTACCGATGTATTTTGACCAGTCACTACGAACTCGAAGACTTCCGGTAATGCCTACAGCGAATCTTTACAATGACATGTTGATGCGAACCTCCAAAAAACCTTCAACTGCAGAGCGCTCCGGTTCAAGTTTGTCAAAAAGTCAATATTCATACAATTTAAAATGTTCATGTTTTACTAAATAATTTGCAATAAAAATCATGGTCGCGATAGATTTGACGATAAAATCGCGTCGCCTTTACATATTTTTGATGGCAGCATGGCCGGCCGAAATGCCGGTAATGTGACTATACAGTTGCCGGCAGTGCACAAGCCTTCTCCCGCCACATTCCTCTATCCGCTGCCGCTTACTAGCTCTCTTGCCATGCATCTCAGGCAATACCGTGCAACGTAAAACTACAAATAAAAGTTGATGAACTGGGCAATAATTCTGTGTACCTCGTACTCAGGCACTCTTTATTATTTCAAAAACGCAATTTCCTTATTATTTTTTTCTTCATTCATCTTGTTTCTGCTTCCCATTTACTGTTTATACCTCACATGAACAGTGCATTCGCATTATCTTTCTCCAATTATAAATTTTATAAATTTTAAATAGTTATTTCGCCTCTTCCTAAATTGTTAAATATAAGTAATTTTTTCATCTCTACAATCTGCAGCAACACTCAAATTCTCTCACATAAAGTTCGTTTACGACCCGCCTCTGTGGTCCAATGGTAGCGTTGTTCAATGGTTGTAAACACTTTGCTCCGATTTTGAAAAAACGAGAAACTTTACAGATACTAATACGATAAAGTAAACATGTATAAAGTGCTGAGAAAATCTTAAAATATTTAAAAGATTATGACACACGAACTTGGTTCATAATTTGTAAAAAATTAATGCACTTAGTTTTATGACACACCAGTTATTTTAGAGAGAAATTTCGCATTTTTTCCTTACGAAACTGTTACTTTAGCATGATTAAATAAGTTGGAAAACAATATGGAGCTCCTCCTCATTTCGTAATGGAAGTACGCGGCAACCTTAACTGAACTGAAAATACATCTGATGATATTAAATACAATAAATTATTTTAGGAATTGGTTACACGTACAGGATTTTCATTTTGTTACTTCTCAAGTTGAATAACCATCTATTTAAAATAAATTTAATTTAAACAAAAAAAAAACGCGTTAAAATATATATTAATATTGGTTACATTTTATGTTTCACCCCCTTACCTCCAGCCAACCCACTTGCCAATAATCACATCTGTTTTCTATCGTTGCCTGACAACCTGGACTGTTATGTTGTTGATTGAATTCAGACATTAAAAATAAGTAATTCTGTTGAAGATGAAAAAAATAATCTTTTAGATAAAATTAAAATTATTTATATTAAAGTGATAAAGCTTTTTTTTTTTTTTTTTTACTGAGGCACCAGGTGATGGACACTGATGATACATGAGATGAAATGATATATTGAGAAAAGATTTTTTTAAGGAAGGAAACGCTCCTGCCTAAGTTTAGGGTACCTTCCCGGCATTTGCCGTTTATGAGGACTGAGAAAAAAACCTGTCAGGTTCTGGCGGGATTCGAACCCCAGACCTCCCGCTCACGAGTCCGCGCGTTAACGAGGTCGGCTAGCCGTGGCTGTGTAGCATAATTCGCTATTCTTTTTTCCTTGTAGGGATAAATAAGTTTAACACGATATGTTACATTAAATACTCAATAGTTTTTGCACACTTTTATTCTGTCCAAATTCAAAACAACAAGGGCTACAAGGCAACGATAGAAAATATTTTTATTGTTTATTTATCGACTCTCTTCAACATTTCAGGTCATTAGCAACCCGTGAAACGGCCGATAAATTTTGCTCAGAGGCCTCTTTTTTCAGGCTTGAGTTCTTTTTCGTGCCGTATATCTATGACACGGAACGCACGGATTACTTAGGATTTTTACGTCCAAAAAAAGCCATTGACCCTGGCCGGAATTGAGCCCCCACGATCTTGGGTCTACGAGGCAAGTATGGTTACTCCTAGACCGACATAAAAAATAAAATATGTGATAACAATAAAACACTGTTTAATATTTGAAATTTCAAAGTAGGAAGTTCGCTTTAAACTTCCCCATAAGTATATAATTTTTGTTGTTTGTTTAAATCAATTTATCTAAATAGGCAGTTGGCGGCCGGTAAGTTTTCATATCAAAACCCTCTTATTTCTTTTTCGAAAGTAGTGCCAGCCATCTTTTCCAGCCTATGCTGTGATAAAATCTACGCAAATTTGATAATAGATTTGTTAACAGTAATAAAAGACACAAAACACAGTTCTCTGACGTGGTTGAAAAGAAACGTTTGACAGTTTTCTATGATCAAATCGGCTAAGTGTGTGTGTGCTATATATTAACATTTAGTTTCATACAGCGAACTATAGACTTAAAATGCTGCAGTTTCCACCATACTCACCGAAAATGGCACCCATAGGCTATCCCTCGGACCATTGAAGGACGTACTAAATAGTAAAATATTCTCATATCGTGTATTTTAAGATTCAGTTTAATAAAGTAGTGATTTAACAAAATTCAACCCGAGAACAGAATCTTCTAAATACAGAACAAAGGTATCTGAATTTCAAATAATACCTCCAGCACTGAAAGTATTGCCTAACACTACCGGTCTGCAAATACTGGCAGGTGTTGGATCCCATCCTCAGAAATGAACTCTTGCTCGCCTGTTTTTAATTGAAGAATGGGACACGCCGTGTTGGCTACACAGCCACTCCTTGTTAATTGTACCACCTTGCCCACTCGAACCCAGAACATTCATCAACGTGTCGCCCCCATGCCGTGCCCTGCTGGCTACCTCTGCATCTTTTATTACCGGTCTTCCTAGATATCGTCTACCATCAAGATAAATATTTCAAAATCTTCTAGAACCAATTAGAACTTCGAATATGTCTTTTGTTTTACGCAAATCGTCTTTTGAAGGGGCAGAAGTAAATAAAAATTTGAACTTTCCTTTAGTCTTAAATATTGTTTGTAAATTATTTTTTAATTAATTCGCCTATTATGTATTTTAATTTACAAATAATAAGTTTAAACTTTTAATTCCTGCTGAATGTTGATGTCACAGAAAAAACTTAATATAAAGAATGCGCTTTGAATAGATAATATAAAATTTGTGTAACAAAATAACAAAAATAATTTTTTCTTTTCGAAATTAATTTAACTTATATAATATACACATTAGTATAAAACGCATATCTTAGAAATTGTAACAGCGTTAATTTGTGACTTATAATTTATTTGTATATTTCAGAATTTATTGGAAATTCAATTATGCTAGAGAGCTTATCTGTTCAGTCAATATGTTGGTGGGGGTCTTGTAACTAAAGCTCATATATATATATATATATATATATATATATATATATATATATATATATATATTGTGCAAGATGAGACACGTTCAGTTCCGCCTACTGCAAAATGGGAGGTGCCAACACATTCTCTCTACAATGTTCAGCTGAGGTCTATGCAGTGTCACATGAGGTCTATGGAGAGTTTGTTCCACCCTGTAGCACAGTTAGAATATGGTTTAAAGGTTTAAAGAGAATAGATTCAAATTTATTAATTTGAAAGGAAACTGAACCCGGGGCTCCAGTTTGTGTTCTAACATAACAAAACTTAACTCAGCTGCTGTCACTGTGAGAGAGATAACATTAAGAACACTTGTTAGAAATTCTAAACATTTCTCTGGGTGTCATCCGTACGCTGACAACTGAAGTTGAAGACGTGGAGTTTCTCTCACTGCTGATGAAGCTTGTGCCTAAATCATTTTGATACTGAGAGCACACAACAAATCTCTGTCCCCAGTTCAACAGAAAAGTGGTCACTTCCGTTATGAAAGTTTGGTCATCTAATTTTTCGCTGTTCAAGGAATGGTCCACCAGCACATGTACCCGCACACACAGCTGGAACTGGGCAATTCTACAGAGATGTCCTGAAAACTGTGCAAAGTTATATCACTCACCCTCCCTATAGTCCAGATTTATCCCTCAAATTGAAGAAACATCTTCGTTGGAGACATTTTCCATCATCAGAAGCAGTGGTGAAGTTTGCGGAGGCGATTCTGAAGGAAATGTTTCCATGTGTCTTTGAAGACTGGCAGAAACGCTGAGACAGGTTCATTGCATCCAACGGGAACTACCTTGAGAAAGACCATGAAAATTATGTGGATGAGTAAAGGTGTGTTGTAAAAAAAAAATATATGAACATTCTTTATTGATAGCCCTTGTATCATACATTATAAGATTTTTATTTTGTCCATGACAAATGTCAGAGATTACTTGCAAGAATTTCATACTTTTAGACATAAATGGATATGACTATGGCTAGGAAATGCATTCAAAATTAATCATTATGAAAAAGAGTTACTTATGCTTTTTAGAGTCAGAGATTCCGTTTTTTATAATTTATAACAGTATTAATTTATTTCGTGCCATTAAACTATAAGTAACAGGCAATATCAAAATAAATGCAATTACTGTTCGCGTCAAAAATTGATTTATTAAATTCTATAGAAAAATTGCTTGAACTGTGCAAATGCAGAATAAATAAATAAATAACCTATTAGCGTACGAAATCTCACTAATTTTATATGTTAACTTATTAAATAACTGACGATTCAACCTAGAAGTTACAGAGACAAGCACTTTGAGACAAGACTATAGTGTAAGAAGATAAAAGAGTTACCTGGTAATAAGAAAGCTGAAATGGTTTTAAATGTTTCCTTAGAATGTGTTCTAACGTGCTTCGTGAGAGGGAAAAAGCTGATTTTCAATATCACGTGTGTTTAGTGCTATAAGTCTCTAAAACCACGGGCCTTTCCAGCATTTGCTCAAAGTTTAAGAAGCGAAGGCTGTGGCATGTCCAGCTGCCGAGACGCAAAGCCCCGAGCGAGCGGTAAGGACATATTCTGGAAGTCCTGTATTATAGTAATGTAGCCTATTTTAGAACTCCGGACTAATACCCTTATACTGTTAGGCTATCCTACTGAAAATAAAAGATGTTATAAACATTACCCCACCCCGCTCGATGTAACTTGTGATAGGTCAGACGTATGACCCAGGTCAATGCAACATTTATGAAAATCGTTGATTTGCCCTAAACTACTGCAAAGCATAAAAAAAATTTTTCATAAAGATTATGAATTTGTTCCACAGTCTTAACACACATCATGTCATTTGTACACAGCTATTTACAATAACAAGATAACGCCCCTAATTAGGTAATGTCTTTGAGAAAACAAACTCTTTGAATTAAAAGAGTTAACTTGACATTACTCATGAGCAACACAATCGATCTCCATAAACAGTTTCTAAAGCATTAATCATTTCTAAATCCGCATAATTTATTGTATGTCGAGAAAATATTTAATTTACAGAAAGAAATGTTGGAAGTTTGCAGATAATTAACATACAAAGAGAGCGGTTTCATGACAGGAGGTTTGCACGACTGGGGAAAGCTCAAGATTTACCTACCTACAGTGGAAGCAATGGCAAGTTAGTGGTAGCACATGTTTCGGGGCAGGCTGTATCAGCCCACACGCTAGCTCTAAATAATGGCACTGATTCCTTGACTCCCACACCAACACAAAACATAATTATCATTGTTTTATTGCAGCAGCAGACGTCGTAAGCGATCTTCACAACAAAAAAAGAAGTATATTACCACGCCCCCTGCGGTCTCTCATTGGCTATTCCAAGCAGCTTTGCGTGTTGAGACTGCCGCCCACGTCGGCAAGTTATCTGGGTTCGAGACGCGCCCCTCCTTCTCCTGCGCGGCTCGGCGTCGGCGATATGCACCACATGCAAATGCGAGCACTAGTGCTGAAGACAGTTGCGTTCAAGTGCTCGTGAATCAAATATAAACCGGATTTTATATTATTATTTATCGAAACCAAATAAAATAAAAGGACAACACTTTATAATTTCCCATTTTTAAACACGCCTTAATCCTATTTTCGATGTATGACCGTCGTGTGTCAATTCGCCTACTTCCCAAAGACCAAACGTCGGGAGAATGGAACACTTGTCAAAGTAGCTGACGGCCTCAACCACCAGAAGCTGCATTCACATGCAGAACGTTATGGGAGAAGTGTAAAGAGACCCTTTCCAGCTAAGAGGCGAGTTTTGCATTGACAGGAGCAGATTCCCCACTTTTTCCCAAAAACATTTTTCCTTAAATCTGTGACACACCCCACGGTGCACCTCTTGCCCATTAAACACTTTGTAACTTATGCCAACCTCACAAGCCTTTGTCTCCATTATGTTCTCCCAGGTTTTTGTCCTTCTGTGAAACTTTTCTGCCACCCATACGTTTGTCTTATCTCCAAACTGCACCCAAATATTCCACTTTTACAATTAACGACTGTACCTCTTGTTCGGACATGATGCATTGACAAATGAAACAGGTGTCCCTCGATTCACTCTCGCGTATCTCGATATCCAAGCCGTTTTGCATTCATTTTTCAACAGCTGGTGAGTGTCATACCAAATTTACAGTACTAGAAACATTTGTTAAATCGCCTGCAATATTCAGGTATCTGACACTCTACTAGATTTGATTTAAGATATTAAAATAGGTCACTTGAAGATATAACTTGAATTTTTTTATTTTTGAAAATGCGATTATCTGATGTTTTTACTGCATTTTTATTAGAAATAAAAAAATTATACTACATATCGCAATGTAACTAATGCCTACCTAATTTTAGACCTGAAAGTAACAGTTTAGCGCCACTGGAATAAAACAGTTGAAGATAAGCACTACAAAGTAACTTTGCACCACTATTGTATAAATTATAACTGAAAGTATCACACAACAAATAAATAAATAAATAAATAGAGCAAAATATTAAAGATTTCACTATGTTCGATTTCTTCAGCAAATTCAGCAACATTGCAATCTCACAAAATTTTCTTTTTCTGTGAATTAATCACCTTCTCGCCCACAGTTTTTTAGATTTCTCAGGCGGCAAATCATTACTTACACAATTCGCCGCTTCAGGGGGTTTCTTCAAAAGTTTTATCACTTTCTTCAAATTCCATCATAACTTTCAATTATCTTTCATATCGTCCAGCTGCTAAACGTTTCAAGTATATGAACAAATACTAATCCATTTATTTGGACACATACATTGTGAATTTGTCGTTTTATTGTGTAGAAGTAGATTTAAATATTTCCCTATTATCGATGATAATCATTTCAGATTAACTGGGACAGCATTATATATCTAATGTATTCATAATAAACTTCTTTTTATATAAAGATAAATTTGTGATGACCTTGGCAGATTACATTAGGTCCAGTTAAGTATTTGCATATTATCAAGGAAATGGTCTTGAATTTTATTGTAAAAGTTCAAAAGAGAAATGTTTTCAAAGTGTTAAAATGTTTAGTTTTTGTAATAAATCTCTACATTGTTTTCTATTGTGCCTTTATGCAATGTAGAAACAAGTTTGCGGTTTCCTTAGAATATCGACAAGAAATATGTTTTCAGGGTAGCTTCAGAAATAATGAGCAAAGCGAATAGTTTTGGCATAATGTGCTTTTCAATTTACAAATTAGTCAACCTGAAGATCTAGAAGTTTGTTATCGTTGTGTTTGTCTATTAGCACTTACGTTTAATGTCAGAAAAGGTCTGTTATATGTTAGGAGTTTCATATTGCTGGTTTTATCTAGAATTTGAACGACTTACAAATTGTGTCAACATTTTTCGCCAGATTATCAAAGTTATTGCTAGAAACTGTTACACTGGTATCTTCAGCAAACAGAACAGTAGCAGATGTTATTGATTATATAAGCGTGGGATAAGAATGTTCCTTTGCAATACAACACTGAACAACTTAATTGTACTCTGTGTTTTCTTTTGTCAAGGCAAGAGATGAACCAGTTTATTCCTCAAAGACTTAGTTCTTCTATCAGAATGTTACAGTTAACACAATATTCTTCTTCTTCTTCTACTCATAGCAGGATTTGAAGTGAGTTATTTATGACTTCAATAGAATTGAAAGTAGCTTCAGATGTGGTGCTTTCCCCAGACTTCCAGATATGCGATTACCTGTTAGAAGACCATGAATGAAATCTACTTTGACAAAAGTGCGTTTAGAGCGGGCTAAGGAACTTGCCCATTGGACAATCAACGTCAGCTTCTCAGAGGAAATGGTAGAAAAAGTATCGTCCGGATGAAGTGATGAGAGGGTGCGGTAAATGTGAAACAATAAATTAATAATTTTTATACGAGAAAGCTTTTGTCAGCATCAGCACTTATAAAATGTACTGCACCATGTTACAGGAGAAAAAAAATTTGCATTATTTAATTCGTGTTTTATTGTTAGATATTGTACCAAAATAACTTTATACCACAAGTTAGGAGTTAACCATACTCACATGACAGGGAAATTGCTCAGACCTCAATCCCACTGAGAATTGTTGGAAACTGATTGGCTAAGATGTTGACACCAAGTTTTGAGTATGTTCAACAATGAATGAGCATCAGTGTATAACGGTCAAGTCTGAGCGCTCCTCGACAATGTGTTGGTGAGGATGATGCCATGCTTTTTTATGACTTTAAAGTTGGTTTAGAAGGGAAACAGATTGATGATATTTGTTCTTCGTAGGTCACCATTTATCGATGTTTTGCAGATATTATAAGGCAGGAAAGGGCTCTGTTGAAGTTGAAAACTGCGCAGGGTAGCCCTCAACAGCAACAACAAATGGGATCAGCAGCAGTAAAAAAGAATTTTGAAAGAAAAGGTTCGAAGCTGTGCATCCCACACACCTCACAGGTGAGTCCGTGTGGCTGGCCAGGTGCTGGAAATATTGATGGAGGAATATCAAGAAGCATATTTAAAATAATAACAAGTGATGACGAAACCTGGACATCAAGTATGATTTGGATACTTTGAGAAGAGGGTCCTAAGTCTTTGACATGCTGAGACATAAGCTGGGAAACATGTACAGGAACCAGGAGTCAAATGTTTGTCCCATCCCCCTACAGACCAGATCTAGCTCCAATTAATCGTTTTCTAATCCTATAAATAAAATAAAACCTTCGTGTTTGTTGTATTACCAAAGAATTATGCCGTTGAACATTCAGAAAAATGATTTGGGTGTTGTGGAGAGTGCTTGGAAAAGATGCAACGTTTTTAACGTTGTTGCTTTCATTGACCATGACACCATACGTTTGGTTCCATGATAAATTTCATTATACGTTTAATATTTCTATGTCAGATGATATGTTGCCTTAATAAAACCTCGAGGAGACCAGAAAAAATATTGATTCAGTTTCTTAAATAACGAATACAACTGTTTTAAGTGTGTGAAATACTTTTTGCTGTTTATTATGTGAAAATATGCTTCTATAGCTATGTTTAGTAGAATATTGAAACTTTGCTCAGCACAGTGTGACTTAGTTGCTACCGAGGATCGCAATGAGCCTTTCAGCACTTAAGTTACTGAATTTCCCCCAAACACTACATGAGTCATTAAGGATGATCTTATTTATAAAAGTAATTAAGATCTGAGCTTAGTTTGAGTAAAATGCATCAATTTGGTCTTTCCAATTCATAAAGACCAAATCGCCACGGGTGGCCGAGGTCGTTAAGGCGCGGACTCATGAGCGGGAGGTCTGGGGTTCGAATCCGGCCAGGACCGCCTTCCCTGACTGAGGTTTTTTCCAGGTTTTCCTCAATCTTAATAACTGGCAAATGCCGGAGAGGTACCCTAAACTTAGACCTGGAACGTTTCCTTCCTTAAAAAAAAAAATATCCTTTCCCAATACATCATTTCATTTCATGTATCATCAGTGTCCACCGCCTGTGGTGCCTCAGTAGTAAAAACGGCCGTTAAACACCATTAAAAAAAAAAAACAAGAGATTTTATGTTACTGGATTCATATTATATCTATAAATCTGCAACGTTTTTGTTTCTTGTGGGAAAATTAATGAATTTAGTTTTTTAAAAGTTTATACGAATTTTGTTACTGTCAAATCAGTTATTTAATGTACTCAAAATATCATTGGATATCTGAGAGGGGATAGGTTTTGTGCTCTTCATTGGGAATAATATTATTACTTGATAAATGAGCGGAGAGGAGAGAACACTCACTCATTCACTAATGCAGCATTTGCGGAGAGTTAGTGCATTTCACAAACTGTGTACAGTACAGAAAAATAATCTAGGTGATGCAATACTGTACATTCAACAATCCCAATTTATTTTCACTACTTTGAAAGAACTGGGTACTTCAATGCACTGTTGCTAATATTTACTTACAATAACAACAACAACAACAACAACAATAATAATAATAATAATAATAATAATAATAGAACTGTTATATTATAAATTCTATACGAAATGTTTGTTTCAGGAAATTTTAAGATTTTGTATTCATATAGACGTTCTGCCCTAAAATCTGGTTACTTGTTGCTATTTCTGATTAAACTGTTGAATATAAACTTCCTTTTACGCAACCTGATGACAAACTTCACCTGATAGGTGTAATATGACATTTATTTAAGTGTTGAGATACTCAAAATATTCATAGTTGTCTACTGTAATTTACCCTTGTCACTTTTTAGGTTGACATTTTTGTCCGTTTTTTAAAAAGTATATTCTTAGATTATTGCAAACATTTTCTTTAAAGCAGTTTATCAGTTTATTTTAAATCTCATTTATAGTCTTATTTCTCCAGTTTCAAACACTGTATATCTTCCTTCACATGGCCCTTTTAACCTGCACACTCCTGCTCTTATACTTAATACCCTGTCTATCTTTTCTGTTTGCTTTATCAATATGTATTTCTTCATTACTTTTCATTAAAACATAAAATACTGTGATTTCTCTACTATATATATATTATATCTTTAAGGCAAGCTACCCAAATAAAGCCTTCTTAATACCTAAATTGTTATAGGTCTGTGAATAAGCTATACACTAACACTTAAATATCTTCTTTCTAGACAACAGCATAATATTTATTGTGGCTTTGACACATTGAGGGCTGAATACTATAGGTTAAGTCTGTAGGGATGATTGAAATGCATTAATGATCTCAGAGTCCTAGGCGTCTTAAAGCTATATGACATTCACATCCTCAGGGAAAAGAAAAACTTACCCAGACAGCTTGACCTGACCGGGATTCGAACCCAGGTCCTCCAGATTAGTAGTCGCAAACATGGCCAGATCACGGAGACGTTCTTTGACATTTTATACGGGATATAAAATACTCTCATTTGGGAAACGTTCTGGTTGAAGCGTTTCTAGCATAGAAAATTTACAATTGTTTCTTCATAACTGACAATAGGTTACAAAAACAGAGAATATATAATAAATTTGAGTTTTTCTTAAAAATGATAAATTATTCACTCAATATTAAGTTTATCTTGGCCTAAAAATTAATCTTAAGATGGAATGGAAAAATCTGTTTTGAATTTCGTCCTCTTCTTTTAAGATTGCATTTTCTGCGTGTAAAATAAGAAGGCAAGAACTAAGAAGTGTTATTAAATAAAAAACGTTTCATACTAGTGAATAACCCATATATATATAATGTAAGAAATTAACAGTAATAATAAAAACAGATAAGGATAAAACACTGAGAAAAAGTCACATTTGAAATATGAGCTTCTTGTCATAGAAGAACTCCAGTAGTTCGAAATTTAGCAATTTCAAGTGTGACTTTATCTTAGTGTTTTATCCTTATCTGCTTTTATTATTACTGTTAATTTGTTACATTGTTAGTAGTGTTGTTTTATTTTTATTTTTATTTTTCTCTGTGTTTTATCTTTATCTACTTTTATTATTAGTGTTATATATATATATATATATATATATATATATATATATACATATACATACACATTTTTGACACCATGGTATTATATCACTATCGGGCAGTCTTTAATGTTATCCGTCCGTTTTTATTGCTAGTTGAACCCACAAAGTAATAGTTTCTTGAAATTAGCTACACAATAATAAATAGCGGAAATAAAGTTTCAATGATATATAGTGCCGGGCATTCTCCTCCGCTCCCGACTTTATGGACTTTGTACCGGATGCATTGTTTAGCATTACAACTCAACTCTTTTCATCAACTAACTGCCTTCTGTGTTTTCAGGAATATTGGCAATAAATGTGTCTTAATCACCTTATATATTTAAGTTCTTTATCGTCCCCCTCCTTACATCACTAAACCATAATTCTCTATAAAATTTCATTTTGTTATATACTAAACATTGTTTTAAGCATGTTTACTACCCAAGTACGACATTTTCTTTGCTTGTATTCTACTATAGTTTGAGTAGCTGATTTTACCGAGGAGAATGGCAAATTAAGACGTTCTCTATGTAACGAATCCACAGTTTCCCAGCATTACCAAGGACCCCAGTTACTGTATATAACGCTGTGTTCCCTTTGCAATATCTGACTTGCAATAAACATATTCTAGTTTTGTGCATCTTTAACTATGCTAATTTCTTTTGTTGTGCCCATTTCCTTGCCCCATCCATTTTATAAATACCGCCTTGTATTCATTACTTTATTTCTTGCAGTTCTCATATTTATTCAATTTTCCTCCTAGTTGAATGCAACATTTTCTGCCTTTTCTTTATTTTCATTTGAGTTACGTTCTGCATAGTGTTTAATAATTATTTCATGGTTAACATATGCTGTATAAAGCGGAGAACATTTGCTAAAAGTAAACCAGGAATGTAAATGTTATCTACTTATAGCTAGATATTATTATTGACAAATCACACATAATAGACTGTGTAACAAAAATGTGTTCGAGAGAAGAACTTCGAAAAGGTAAATAAGCAAGTTCGCATGTACAAATACAATTTCTATTACAAATGGTTCTCACATAAACCAATCAGAACAGCTTCATTTACAGACGTCTCGCACACATGACAACAGGCTGTCTACAAGAACATGTTCACATTTTTCAACTTTAAATATTATTTCAAATAGGCAGATTATAATATTGAGGTAATAAATGTTCCTTCAAATTGTACAGTGAGTAATTTTGAATTTATAATACTCTCTCTAGGAATAGAGTTAATACTTTTAAAATTATCATGTTCCGTCACGTCATGGAGTTATTAATCTTGAGTTATAATAAATGTTCTTTTACGTTTTGACGTAATAATCTTCAAATTGTAATGTTCCCTCGCGTTTTGGAGCTAATAATTTTGATTCAATACATTGTGATTTAAAAAGCTGAATTTACAATGTAATAATGTATTGCATCTCTGAGCAAACCATGGCGTGTTTCAGAGAAACTGGTGATGAATCATATGAAACGAACTGTACTGGCCGAAGACAAAGGAACAAGAAATTGCATTGGCCGTTTGATTCCATTCCTTTTGTATCGAGTTTTCCGCTGAATATCAAAATAAACCCACCCCAAGGTAGCAATATATAGGGTGTTCAAGTGCTCATTTGATTTCTGTTAGCATTTATCAGTTTGTAAACATTTCTGTTGTTGCTTGCAAAGTTACTATCTCGGACTATGCCTTTAGCAGAAGATATTGTAATAAAACACGTTTGGTGCAAAATAGAAAGTGCTTTCTTTAATTTGTTATTTGGAAGTTTAGATATTTTCTGATATCACTCTATCTGCAAATGTTTTCCCTCCCCTAAGAGATTTGCCCCAACGCATTCATTGCATATAAAAGTCGTTCTTTAAGTACTGTGTAAGATGTTGGTAGAAAGAATGCAAATTGTTGTTGTAGCACGCTGTATAGAACCCAGAGCGAGGGTAGAACTGTTCCAGGAACGAAACAGTGACAAAAGGGCAAAGAAGAACATTTATTTTAACTTCAGGGGGTCGTCTGCCAAAGGGAGATGGGTTGAAGTTAAAAAAGAAAAAACACCTGCGCTGCCTTCCCTGGAACATAAGCGATGATGACAAGGGTAGGAAAATCCTTAAACTGGAGGAGATAGCATCGTGTTCCCCTGATTGCTTCATTCTTGTACCGCAGCTGTTGTTGCACCCATTGCGGTCAATTTGTGTTAAGTGACGCAGGGCTCGAGTGGATATATCCTGCGGGAGCTTCATGTAGATCGATATTACTGCATTGAAGCTTGCACCATTTTGGAAACTTAAAAAAACATCAATATTTCCTCCACCTCCTAAAACACTTTCTTTAATCTGGTAACATGTTAAACTTGAAACACAATCGCTTCCATTAATTTGAAAAGGTTCACCAAATGCAGAATAAGGTGCAGTTTTATTTAAATGAGGAAAATTATTTTACTGACTTGACAATATTTCACCAGTATTTCTTATACTTCACTTTTATTTCAAAGTAATTTCAATTGTGTAATTTCCCTATTACATATTTAAAACAATTGTCCCTATTTTAATCAAGCATGGTATCTCTCCCCCTGTCTTTCTCTCACAGCTATATTTTCTCGGTTCCATTTCTGAAGATAAATATAATTTAAATGAAAAATATATAACAAACTTACCAAATGTATTAATCCCAAATATTAAGTTTTCCTATACATTCTCTAACCGAAGCAAACATTAATCATATAAAGATTTAATTTTTGCAAAACTGCATATTCATAGGATAGAACAATGACTGTGGACATATCAGCTGATACATGACCCCCTTTATTAACAGAAACATTAATACTAGAGGTGGTTATGACTTTGAACAACGAATATGGACATATCAGCTGATACACGGCCACCTTTATTAACAGTAATATTAATACTATAGGTGGTGATGACTTAGAACAACGAATATGGATAAATCAATTGATACATGACCTCCTTTATTAACAGTAATATTAATACTAGAGATGATCATGACTTAGAACAACGAATGTGCATAAATCAACTGATACATGACCACCTTTATTAATAGTAATATTAATACTAGAAGTGGCCATGACTTAGAACAATGAATATGGACATATCAGCTGATATATGACCTCCTTTATTAACAGTAATATTAATACTATAGGTGGTCATGACTTAGAACAACGAATATGGGTAAATCAGCTACATGACCTCCTTTATTAACAGTAATATTAATACTAGAGGTGGTCATGACTTAGAACAATGAATATGGACATATCAGCTGATATATGACCTCCTTTATTAACAGTAATATTAATAGTAGAGGTGGTCCCGACTTAGAACAACAAATGTGGATAAATCAGCTGATACACGGCCACCTTTATTAACAGTAATATTAATACTAGAGGTGGTCATGATTTAGAACAACGAATATGGATAAATCAGCTGATACATGACCTCCTTTATTAACAATAATATTAATACTAGAGGTGGTCATGACTTAGAACAATGAATGTGGATAAATCAGCTGATACATGATCTCCTTTATTAACAGTAATATTAATACTAGACGTGGTCATGACTTAGAACAACTAATGTGAATAAATCAGCTGATACATGACCTCCTTTATTAACTATAATATTAATACTAGAGGTGGTCATGACTTAGAACAATGAATGTGGATAAATCAGCTGATACATGACCTCCTTTATTAACAGTAATATTAATACTAGAGGTGATCATGACTTAGAACAACGAATGTGGATAAATTAGCTGATACATGACCTCCTTTATTAACAGAAATATTAATACTAGAGCTGGTCGTGACTTAGAACAACGAATGTGGATAAATCAGCAGATACATGTCAGCAGAAATATTAATACTAGAGGTGGCCATGACTCAGAACAACGAATGTGGTTAAATCAGCCGATACATGACCTCCTTTATTAACAGTAATATTAATACTAGAAGTGGTCATGACTTAGAACAACGAATTTCCTGACTCATTCGCCGAGTGCCAGAGTACTGCTCTTTTAGCAACACACCCTCCTCCCCCCGCACATGATAATTGGAGTCACATGACTCAGTCGTGTCCCATTAAGAACAATTCTGCTTAAACGAAGAGAGACTCTTGAGACAAGGGCGTAGAAAAGACTAACGTAGTCAGTCAAGAGGGAAGTAGTAAATGGCAGCAAGTGGCGAGGGTTAGCAAGAGCGTCTGGAGATGGTTAAACGATTAACTGCTTCGTTAACTTACGCCTAACTTGTATATTAGCTCTACATTACCGTATCCGTTTTCATTTTATTACAATGTAAAAAGTTACGTGTTTTTTAACATTAAACCGCTGTCATATTGTGGATATGTTGACTAATTTTCACTTATTTTACAATTATTAGATGTACTGAATTTTATCGATTGGCGTTTTTCATAAAGAAATAAACATTACTCTAGTTTTTTAAATGCACCAGAAGGTGCGGAAAGAAACACCGAAACATGTGTTTTTTTCACCACATACTTGTAGCTGCAAAGCATTAGGTTTGTCACTCTTAAAAAGAAGGGGATAAAAAATCCATTCTGTTCTTCAGAAAGCTTACTGTAATCATAACTTGAAATGTTGTACAAATCTGTTGAAACACTAGAACAGAACAGGGAGAAGGTATTTTTGTCAAGATGCAATTAATTGTTTAACCTTAACAATTAATTGCACGTTAAAAGAATGTTAAAGATATATACCGGAAAATTCTCAAATAGGTTCAGGACGTCATGCGAGCGAATGATTGTTTTTAAAAATGTACAGATTACTAGTTAGCGGATTTGTCAATTCACCTTACAAACTTGCAGAACTTCCTCTAATAAACACAGGAGAGAATTTCACCTACAGTTATCGTTTATAATTATAATACAAGTTATCATTCAAAAAACCACAGAGTGCATATCGGCGATTCATTTGCTTTAAATTCCTGTTCTTATGCAGTGTGAGTGATATTGCTACACACTCTTCAAAGAACCAGAGACAGTGTGCGCTGTGGCAGAATCTGATGAAAGCATCCACATTGTTTCTTATTGTTCAAAAAACAGAAAACCTTCCTAACTGAAAGTAAGTACGATCTATCGAGAAAAACGTGAATGCCATTTTTCTTCTTGCAGTTATGGCACATCTCAATATATATATATATATATATATATATATATATATATATATATATATATATATATATATTCAAAATGCAAGAAAATTTCATCAATTATTGCAGGACGTTGTGAAAAATGATATCACAAAAATTCACATCACTTATTACCGTCACGGTCGTGCTCATAGTTTTGATGATCTTTCTCAAAGTTGTCCCCATTGGATGTAATTCACCTGTCCCAGTGTTCAAAGACATGCTGGAAAACTTGTTTGAGCCTCCGCAGCCTTCACCGTGCTTCTGATGGGAAATGTCTACCTCCCTTGCGACGGGAACGTGATATACCTTGAAGAGTTTACAGGACATGGTTGTGTGTCCAGGTACGACATGCTGGTAAACTATTTCTTGAACACCGGCAAATGAGATGACCAAAACTTTCCCACTTTTGCTCTTGTATGTGTCCACACAGAACTTTGCTGTTTGCTCTCATGATGGAAATGATGCAGTCAAGTTCTATCAGCATCTTCCTGTAACATGATCTTGGAATCCGCCGTGCACAAACCAGCATGAGGGTGGAACCGAGTGAAATATTCTCAATTTCTGAAATTGTTCTTAATGTTATTTGAGGTTCTTCTCTTACAATGACAGAAGCGATGTTAATGTTTTCTTCTGTTAAAGCATAAACTGCAGTGTCGGTCCACCTTTCTTTGAAACTGATTGTCTCCTCTTTTAACATTTTAACCACCTTCAAACTTTGCTATAGGGAAGAACAATCTCCATAGACCTCATCTGAAGATTTGTTGAGACAAAAGCAGAATTTCAGAGCAACATGTTGTTCGTCGACTGTCATTTTCATTTTGCTGTAGGCGGAACTGAACATGTTTCAACTTGCACACCTCTCACAGGCTGGATCCAGAAGTGATAACAATGAAACTAGTACCACGTGTACATTACACATTAGGTTAGGTTAAATTTCAGCGAGAGAAAGTATTCCTGCATGATCATTATTTATTGAACTATTACTCAAAGACTCTCCAGTTGTTAACAGGAAAACCAGGTGACTATAAGCACTGTGTACGGATCCAATTTTAACAACTTATGCAATATGCTTTTTTGAAATGCCTGTTTCCTATAATACGTAACGCGAACACTGCAATATCGTCGATTATTTTCTTTCGTGTAGTTTGCATTTATTACTTTCATATTAATCAATCCTGTTTCCTTAAATGTAAGAGCAAGTTTTGAATATCTCTATGTGGTCTACAAATTATTCTACCAGATTCTGTTTTCTCTGCATTATGGTTAACGTATACGGTGACATTTCACACACTAAAATCAATTCATATACAAAAATAAATTGTTTTACTTAGTGCACTGCAAGCAAAACACCAAATGATTGGAAGTGTGACATTTGATGTAAAAATATGGGACAAATCCCGTGATGAATATAAGATTGTCTGAACTAAATGTCGGTTTTTATATTTCCGTTTATCATACTACAATTAATATTCATTGCGTGCTTTAGAGTTATCGGCGTGCTAATTAGGCAACTAATCTGCAGATAGGCTCATATATAGAGAATATATTTAAAATTACTAAAAGCAAAACGTAAACGTGTCTTGGAATTTTCTTAGACTGCACAGTTAATTACGGTATTCTATTCGATAAACGTGGCATCCGAGCAGTAGCTGTAAGATTCTTGAGTAACGGGTCTCAGTCGACAAGAATTAGTACAGTAAAAAAACATCGGTACTACAAGGAACGGTTTTAGGGCCGATTTTCTATTTTTAATAAACAGAGGGTATCAAAAAATGTACACATATTTCAAGCAAAGAAAACACTGTGTTAACATAACAAAACTGAATTCACACAAACAGAAAATGATGAGCACTAATCATCTTACACTTTTACAGTTACAACAGTTGCTCAAAATGTCCATCATCGACGTCGATACACTTCTGAGTACTTGAACTACTGATTGAGCAACGTTTGCGAAAGTGTCCTCAGCGATTGCAGCACATGCCGTTTCAATTTCTTCCTGAAGTGCTGCCAATGTAGCTGGTTTTCTATGGCATACAACATCCTTAAGAGTTCCCCATAGGTAGAAACCCAACGGAGTTAATTCCGGAGAACGCGGTGAAAACTCAATCGGACCTCTTCGTCCTATCCAGTGCCTTGGATCCAGTGCGCGGGGCTTGTTGCTGTGCGAGGTCCGCCAGATCTGCGCTTGTAAACATCGCATACGGTACCATGAGTCTCAAATTTGTCTCAAATGCGTGAAATTGTTACTCGCGTTGGCTGTTCTGTTCTGTACACGTCTCCATTGCCTTTGAACTTCAACAACATTCTCGGTTTTCCATTACCACTTCAGAATTGCTTTCCGTTGTTCAAACGATAATCTTGGCTCAATTTTGTTGTAGCAACGCTATCATAATGTATGTGAGTCAAATCTGTTTACAGAACATCATACTACACATTACTGTTCAACTTTGAAATATATCAAATAGATATCTACTGTGAAAGTGTGTATACATTTTTGCACCCTCAGTATATAGTCTTCTTGCCTTAGAAGAACACGAGCTGTTTAAAATATTGCGATAGTAAATCTGTGACGTTCCAACTATTTTGCTTATATAGTTATTTTATGTAACAATGATAGGGCTTAAAAATATTACTGTGATTTTTCTGGGTCTATATCTCTTATGCAGACAACACAGTTAACTGTTATGAAACATATATAAATGCTAATAGTGCCATTAATGTGATTAAAGTTTGGCTAGACCCAAATCGGCTCTCTCTGAATATTTCCAAAACTAACTTCATTACATTTTCATTATCATCTCAGAGCTTAGAACGAAAATTAAATAGTTGTGATAAAGTTATTATACACAATCATAACTTCATTAATTTCACTTGCCCTTTTTGATTGTTTCAACTTACGTGAAATACTTAGGCATTATTACTGACAGAAACTTAAGATGTGATATCTTACGTGTGTAACAGAATGCGAAAAGCAACACAAATTCTGCATTCTTATGTCTTTCTTACCTAATTATGTACTTCGTGTAGTTTACTCTGTAATTAGGTTGGGCAGGAGACGCTAAATCAACGTTGTTTGTATTAACTTTGTTACAGAGGTGTACTATGAAAGTTTGTTTTCGTGAAGTAATCAACGAATCATATTTTCGTTGAGTTTAACGTTCTAACTATTGGGAAAACATATAAACGTTCTGTGCTTATTTATTTTCATAAATACCGGGACAGTTTCAAAGCTTTCTGTTGACACTCTTTAGCATCTCAGGTCATCAGCGTCCCATTCAATTCAATGCATGAAACGGCCGATAAATTTTGCTCAGAGGCCTGTTTCAGGCAACAGGTTCCTTTACCTTCCGTAAATCTGTGAGATGGGACCAACCGTTTCGCTTCCCTTCCGAAGGAAGTCATACTTAGAATTTTACGTTCGAAAAAAGTAATTGACCCTGGCCCGGATTGAACCCGCGATCTTGGGTTTAGGAATCTCTACACCATCAGGACCGACTATTTCAAAGCTGAACATCCTAATTACTGAACCCCTATATCTTACTACAGCTGGATCTTTGCATAGCGGGCCTAGAACATGCAACGTGCTAATTGAAACTCTTCCAAATATATTTATAAAAAGAATTAAATCATTTATCTAATTATTAATTATTTTTGTAATAAAGTTGCAACACATTCACGTTTATTTCTGTAGACATTAATCTGATAGTTACAGTTAACCTTTACCCAAACTTACATTTTCATTACATGATACATAGATTATTGTTTTGCACACTTTTATTTAATATAACTGTCTTAAGGTTTTCTGCATCTACTACATTATGTATATAAAGAACTGAGTACAGCTCTTTTATGGTTGCCAATCTTTTGTTTTGTGTATGCACTTAAATAAATACAATTCTACTTTGACAAAAAGGTTCTGCTATTTATTACACAACGTTTTTATGAGAAAGCCTTAACCCCATAGTGAAGATAGAGCTATAAAGCAAGTGACCACCTATGCTTCTTTTGTGCACGCGTTTCCATTGTCTGTTTATACAACATAAAGTCACAGTGCAGCGTGAAAATGCGTGAGGTCCAAGTGTCAACGATTTCTCCACATTTTTCGAAAGTTTACCAGAGCAATGACGTGCTTCTACAGGAAGAACCGTTCAAGTGCCCTTTTTGTCACGGAGTTGCGAAACATAGTACGATAGAAACCAGAATTTTTACACTATTATTATAATGTGTATTAAACACGTTATTTAAAAATACCAATGTCACAAATAAAATTGGCACCACCATATACAGTGAGATTGTTTAAGCTCTGCTGGCCCGTAAATCAAATAACTTCACTGTATATGGAAAATTAGTTAATTGATTGTACTTGCATTGTGACCTGCACAATATTTATGTAACAATTGGTATTTATTTTAATTAATTCATGTAACATTTGCTGCAATCATAGGACTAGGTTAAAATTTGCCCAGATTACACTTCCAACTGAAAGTAGATTTAATTTGCAGTAGTATGGCAGTTTCAGTATAGTAGAACTAGTACCTAGTAGTAGTAGTAGTAATAGTAGTAGTAGCAGTAGTAGAAATAGTAATAGTAGTAGTAATAGTAGTAGTAGTAGTAATAGTAGTAGTAATAGTAGTAGTAATAGTAGTAATAGTAGTAATAGTAGTAATAGTAGTAGTAGTAATAGTAATAGTATTAATAGTAGTAATAGCAGTAGTAATAGTAGTAATAGTAGTAGTAATAGTAATAGTAGTAGTAATAGTAGTAATAGTAGTAGTAATTGTAAAAGTAGTAATAGTATTAATAGTATTAATAGTAGTAATTGTAAAAGTAGTAATAGTAGTAATAATATTAATAGTATTAATAATAGTAATAATAGTAGTAATAGTAGTAGTAGTAGTAGTAGTAGTAGTAATAGTAGTAATAGTAGTAATAGTAGTAGTAATAGTAGTAATAGTAGTAGTAATTGTAAAAGTAGTAATAGTATTAATAGTAGTAGTAATAGTATTAATAGTATTAATAATAGTAATAGTAGCAGTAATAGTAAAGTAATAGTAGAAGTAATAGTAGTAGTAGTAGTAGTAGTAATAGTAGCAGTAATAGTAGTAGTAGTAGTAGTAGTAGTAATAGTAGTAGTAGTAGTAGTAGTAGTAGTAGTAGTAGTAGTAGTAATAGTAGTAGTAGTAGGTTTATCCTTAGTGTTATATAATTCTATATAAACATTATAATATTTTTATGCATGGGTCGTAGATCATACATTTGTTGATGCTCTTTAACATTTCAGATTATTAGCGTCCCATTCTATTCAGGGCGTGAAACGACCGACAAATTTTGCTCTGAAGTCTCTTCTTTCAGCTCGAGGTTCTTTTACATGCCGTAAATCTATGACAGGGAACTCATAGTTTTACTTCCCTTCCGAAGGAAGCCATACTTAGGATTTTTACGTCGGAAAAAAGTCATTAATTCTGGCCGGGAATCGATCATACATGCTTAAGGATAATACACAATTATAAAGATGAAACATTAATAAAAACATAAAACAATAGAAACTTTAAACGGGAAGTGCGTTATTTGCAGATCCATGAGTGTAAATAATATATATATATATATATATATTATTTACAAGCACTTTAGCTATTGTGTTCTAAATATAAAATAAATTGCTTCTACCATGTTCAACGAATTAGCATGATATGCAAACAGATCCCAGTATGAGTCTCCCAGACTTGGTTTTTCCATCTGTCTATATAAGACTTAAAACATGTTTTTGTTACACTCACTGATAATACTAGCACTGGAAAACCCTTGCTCAGCTGTTGTTTTTGTTGATTCTTTAATATACATAAGAGAAAACTGAACTTGTTGATTACTGCAGGTAAACATTATTTTAGTGACTGCAAGTAAAATCCAAAAGCACAACATCAAAAACAATTTATCCCCAAAGAGCTTTTACCAAGAAGAGACAGAAGGTTTAACTTGAGGTCATACTCTGGTGTTTTAAGTACGCAAAAGAGATATGGTCGTGTTGCTACTTTCTACAACAGTTGTCAATGTTGAATATTACAATAGAACCAAAGTGGATTCCTTTCATACCAACTCCTGAGAAAAAGAAGAAAAGAAGATGCTCACTGGCATTGTTTATGAATTGAATTCACTTGTGTGCAATTGCAGAGTACATAATATTTTTGGTGAAAACTCAACCTAACCTAACCTAACCTAAGAAAAAGTGTAGAAGTCACACATTGTTGTTGAATTGACTGAAAATTAAATATATAGTCTCGCATAAGAGTAAGGTCAAAATTAGAACTTTATAAGTCAACAGTTCGGTGAATGAAAAATGTTGTAAGTACAATAAATCAGGTGCTGTAAAGAAGTAGCGATGATATTTGTGTGATTATAAAAAAGGCTGGTGATGAATATTCGGCGTAAAAACCGCTTACAATAAAATTATGTAAGTAAAAGGCTGGTTATCATTCGGTTGATATTAAAAGTAAATATGTGTGCAAAACATATGTAGATATTTTATACAATGTGCGGTCATCCGTAAACCAGAAGTATTGCTGACAGTGTGGTTTTTCCTGAGCTTTTATGATTATGGAGAGAAGAAAACACAAGAATAAAACGACAAAAATATTTTGTGTTAAAGGTGTTCCCAATAGCTTACATGTGAGACCAAGTGCTCAATACCATACACATGCAGTAGGTGTTTATAGTAACAAGTGTTTGTTCTAATTATATAAGTATGGTGGTTGTTTGTCTTCCAGTATGTTAAAATATCCCTCCAAACTGAAGTTCCCGTGTGTGAGTACCGCCCACATGCCCGTTGGAGTTGTCTTGTTTATGCGCGGAACTATCATACCTACTTTCCTTTCCTTCTTTTTTTCTATGAAAAGGCAGACAACTCATTCTCAGCGTCCAATGGGATAATTTATGAGGCACATAAGGAAGGAATACAAATGTCACGATGGCTCTGCTCTCTGCGGGGGTGGCACGTGTTATAAACATCCCTCTAAATATATTTTTTCTCCCTTAAAGTCACCACGGAACCGTACCTTTGTTCTTGCTATAGCCAGGGACACACACAATAATGCTTCAAGTACAAACAAAATTCCTTTATCCGACTGAAACAGATGCACACCCTGCCTGTGTTTTGTTCCATTCAAACGCTTGAACAGCTAAGTAAAAACTTATATAGTGACATAGTCTGTGTTTCCGGTTAAACAAGATTCAAAATTAATGTTTTTAACGTGGTAGAGCTCAAAGTGTCAACGTTGATATCCATACAACGTAAAGTTTTCTGATATCAACTGTTTCCACTTTGCAGTGAGCAGAACGTTCCAGACAGAATCACTGCTGACGTGAATTTCTCTCAGATCAGGATGACATCTAACACCTACGTTTTCAAAGACATCACAACAAGACATCACAACATCACAACAAGAGCAACTCCTTCCCCAACAAGTACAGAACATTTAAGCTTCTCGCCATCTTATGACGTTGAGACTCGCTTCTCCTTGTGGGGTTCATGTGGGAAAAATCAGCAGCGCAGCAAAATAATCTCATTCTTAAACAAAAATAATACAACAAAAAAGTTAAAATCCTATTGAGGAAAATTTTTAATTATAATAATTATTTTAGAGAAAGTTTTTCTTTCTAAAAAAATCAATGTTATGTTGGCAACATTTGCTTCCTATTATAATAAATGACACAGCTACAATGATGAAGTTAAATTTATTTTCTAAAATAAATTACTCACTTAGGAAGCGTTTGACAGGAAATATTAAATCCTTCAATTGGGCACTGTCTAAAATATATTTTATATCACTAAACAACAGCCTACATGATGTTAACTAATTTATACTGAAGGAAATGCTGGTAGAACTGGGGGGGGGGGGGTGGAAATTAAGAACACAGCAAATTTGTTGATAGAAACATGTGACGCAATGGGCTACGCGAGACATAACAAAAAAAGAAACACTGTATACCTGAACGGCTTTTAAGGTTTCTTATCAGTTTTACATACAAGAGCGGATTGATAAGTCTGGTAAATTTCAACTAAATAGCGTGGTTGTTGGTAAGCGTGATTCTTGTAACGGGTTTGTTCAAATTTTCAAACGGGTACAACGTGCAGTTCTTCGTTGGCAGTTTCTTAAGTGATCTCCAAACATTATACAAACAGAAGGAAGTTCATGGGGACTCTGGATAAATGAATTGAAACGTGGCCGTACGAGCACTGCAGATACTGCACGTTCCGGACGCCCTTTGGGGTTTCTTCTGAAGAAATGGTCGATAAATGCACGGTATTGTTATAGAAGACTGTCACATTAAGATTCATGAGATTTCTGAGATGGTAGACCTCTCATATGAACGGATGCATGAAGAAGCTGAGTGCATGAGGGTGACGTATTTGTTGACGCTCGAGGAAAAACATTTAAAAAAGTTGCAGTATAATGATAATGACTTCTGGAATAACTTTGTCACTGTAGACGAAATTTGTCCCACAGACAGAACGACAGTCCAAACAGTGAATTGTGAAAGTGAAAGAGAGAAACTTGGGGGAGGAAAATTGACATGTGAAGTATCATTAGTGGTTGACTGTATGCCAGAAGTAATGACAATGAATGAAGAATACTATGGCACTTATATTTTGGATCTTTTATTTGAAGAGTTGAGGCGGCGTTCAAAGACAGGAACTTCAAGGCTGTTGCTTTTACACGACAATGCGTCTCCTCTAAAACAGTTGCTAACTTGAGGAAACCGAAAGTCGTCAAATTCCAATTGTTGACCATCCACTCTATAGCCCTGAACTTGCGACTTCTGGCTGTTTCCTCGAGTGAAATCTTGCATTACTTAAAAAACTTTTAAATGAGTGCAGGACCTTGCTCAAGCTATAAATTCAGCTCTGTTGGCAATATCTCAGTAGTGCTTTTGACAAGCGGTTGCACCGTCTACAACTGTGTGTGGAGAGAGAGAGAGTACTTTGGAGGATTATGAGGATAAGTTTTCGAATTCAGCCGTTAGCTTGGACTTTAAACTGACACTTGCAAAATTTTTGAATGCCTCTCGTAATGACGTCACCATTCCATCCAGTTCCGAGTGTCCATTGTTATCGCGCACTGCCACTCCAGCGATTTCACCAATCAGTTATGAAATTTTCCCTATTGGAATAGCTGAGATTGTATTCATTAACAAATAAATTGCTTTCACTTTCACACCCGAGCTCTGTCAAGAGATTGCATGTACATAACAAATTGTTTTCCTGAGTGAATCTGGTACACCACATTCCTCACGCATACCCTGTAACTTTATTTTATTTTGTTTATTTACGAACGCTCTTTAACATCTCAGGTCATTAGAGACCCACTCAATTAAGGCTTGCAACGGCCCATAAATTTTGCTCAGAGGCCTCTTCTTTCAGGCTTGAGGTTCTTTTTCGTTCCGTAAATGTACGACACGGGACCCACGCGTTTACTTCCCTTCCGAAGGAAGCCATATTTAGGATTTTACGCCCTGAAATAGCCGGCCGTGTTTGAGCCCGAGCCCTTGGGTCTACGAGGCAAGTACCCTGTACAGAGAAATCCTTCAATGAAGATGGCTTTTCATTTACAGTACCAGAGGATAAACTATCAACTGAAAACTTTCATTTCAATTTATTTTGCAATAATTTAGAAATATTTAACAGTGTTATGTAATAAATTAACAACTTGCTCAGGGTATGCAACATCCGAACAAGAATTAGCAAAATTTCTTCCGTAGAAGGTTTCTTACATTTCGCAATGTGCCAAGTGAGTCAGAGATTTTGATTGCAAAAATTTGATTCTTTCAAATCTTGTAGTAATTTGGTTGTTTCTTATTTGAAAAAAATTAACTGTTCTTAATATTTTAAAAAAAGTATATATAAGCAAATTTATCGTTTTATTACAAAAAATTAAATTTAATACATATATGACATCAAATGAACTCTATTTTGTTAATATAAAACAAAATACAACAATATTAATGATATTTAAATTGATACAGAGTGATTTTTTTTTTCAAGGGACCGCTGCACGTGCAATTAGCAACAGTTGGCCGACCTCTGGAGCTCTCGTCTCACTCCCAGGCTTGAAAGTCGACCGGGGAGTCGGAGGGGAGATCAGCACGAGTTTACCGTCGTGTTGTGCGACAGTATTCATTAAGCGGTGTATTATTTACTTAATGTGGCTCAAGTCAGGTATTCTTTTCCCCAAATATATTTATTTACGATTTGTAAGCGTGTAACGTGATATACGGAGATTGTTTCAAGGCAATCCCTGATATTCAACTTTCAACTCTGTTCCATTCAATTCACAGGTTGGTAAATAATTTTCGTGAAACGGGAAGAATTTTTTATAAAAGTGTACCAGTCACTTACAGTACTCACAGAAGAAACGTTAGATAACATTGGACATGTCCTAAAGCTTTTCCCTAACAAATCACTTTGATGTCTTTCTCAGCAAACTGGAATTTCCTGTCTCTCTGTTCGAACAGCTACTGAAGTTAAAACCGTATACAATTACTAAAGTACAAGAACATGTACCGGGTGACCCTGCATCCAGGAGTAGATTTTGTGAATGGATTTCAAATACTGTACATGACCCTAATTTAATTTTCTTTAGGACGAATCTTGGTTCCACCGAAGTGGGGTATTTTAATTTACAAAACAACTGATACTGGAGTTCAAACCTAGGACCCTTGCATATGCAAAACATAGGAGTGTGGTGCGTCATTAGCGGTGAGACTTTCTGTTGTAAGAAACAGTCTATAGTGACAGGTATGTACAGAATATTTTGTAACTCTTTCTCCGTGAATTAACTGTGAAGGAACTTCCAATAGGACACATACAGCCCATTTCTCCTTGCATGAAGTTCATGAAATATCCGACGATACAGTCATCACTGACAACTTATGGTTCTCTCCGTCCCCCGATTTCTAACTGGGGGGGGGGGGGTTAAAGGGAAAAGTGTACCAGATAAACCCACATTTATGAACTGAAATTTAACATTCATGAAGAAATTTCTTCTATGTCTTAGAGGGAAGTGCACAGGGTAAATACACCTTTCACGTGTTTAAGTATTAATAATAAGTTTGACTCCCGTTCACCGCGGTACCAGCTGGAACCGAGCGGTCCCGCGAAGGAAAAATCTCGCCCGAAGTAGAGCTTGCCTGTAAAGCGACCTATAGTAACGAGTGTTTATGTCCGCTAATTGCATGAAGGGGCAAGAGGGCGGAGTTATGATGTAAACATGTTTAGGGTAATGTCTGGGTTAAGGTAGGCTATATATAGAACTTGCGTGTAATGTAAAATGCACCCTTATAGTTGCTTAACTTGAAGGTTTCGAGTCGCTTTTTAGGGTTAAAATCTCTGCACGAAATGATGTTAGAGGTCTCAGGGTATGTAAACCTCAGAACAGATGTACAGTGAGAGTGACGTTGAGAGTGTCCCCTGGTCACTTAGGCCAATGCTGTTACTTTCCATAGAGCGAGGTGTGATGGTGACCTGTGGTTGGAAAGCGTTCTGCCCCGGCTTCTGGTATAGAAGCGGGTTCGAACTCATTAGAGGGGCGTGGGACCCTAGAAACAATATTAGTCCAGTTGTGACTCCCCACCAGCGCATTCTTACGGGCCTAAGCACAAACGGCCAGCCATTGAACAAGACTGAAATACGTCCCGAAGAGTCCAACCAAGCCCTTTGGCACAGCGGCAGATATCAAGGCAATCACAACCCCTTCCATAGCCTACTTTCGCTTTACACCGTTCCTACTCGTCTGCGAAAAAAGTTTAAAGTGACACCATTTGCCGGGAGAGTGATGCTCACAGTCATCTGGGATCTGCTCACCGCATTCCATCATCCAGTAAAAAACTACTGTAACTTCCTCAGAAAACTTCGTAAAGCCATTCAACGTAAGTGACCAGGTATGACAATGCGCGTCCTCATACGGCCAACAAGAAACGTGAGATGCTGCTAAACTTCAGTTCAGAAATCCTAGAGCATTCTGCATGTACCACCAAAGTTGCTCCAAGCGACTTCCAATTGAACATCGTCTTTCGGGTGAACATTTTCCCGATTATGAATCACCAGAAAGGGAACTCACCGCTTGGTTTCGACAACAGCCCAAAAATTTAATGCTACTGGATTTCAGGGGCTTGTGAAACGATGGGTTATTGATTGAATTGGTTTATTTGTGGGCGCTCTTTAACATCTCAGGTCATCAGCATCCCATTCAACTCAGGGCGTGAAAGGCCGACAAATTTTGCTAAGAGGCCTCTTCTTTCAGGCGTGAGTTCTTTTATGTGACGTAAATCTACGACACAGGACCCACGGCTTTACTTCCATTTTGAAGGAAGCCATACTTAGAATTTTTACGACCGAAAAAAAGCCATCGACCCTGGCCGGGATCGAACGTGCGATTTTGGGTCTACGAGGGATTGCATCTGCTTTAACCCTAATTCTTGAAACTGTTCAAAAATGAATAACATCTTCTGAGTCAAGTATGGTTACCGCTAGACCACCAGGACCGACCGACAACGATGGGACCCATGCCCCAATGTACACGGGGATTATGTTGAGAAATAAAAGTATTTTTCAAATTAGTGCTCTTTTTTCTCTATTTGTAACTTACTTAATGCCTTAACTTCGTAAACAGTAGTAAGTTCTCAACACACAGCATTACATGCTTTACTTTACGTACAAAATCTACTGGGTTTATGCAATACCTTTAAGTGTACCTAACACAGATCTAATAGCACATTATGTTTTATACAACGAATAGAACAGGAAGAACGATATCATCCCTATTCAGTGGTGAAACTGTAAACTAACAGCAGCACTGTCGCAAGTTGAAGGAATTTGAACAGTTTATGTGAAATGTTGAGTGCACTGACGATGTTGGCCGCATTAGCCAGCGAAAGCTTTGGTTTTTAAATTTCGTTAGCGCAAATAAACTTCTGAAGTGGCAAGTGTAGCGACGTGATATATGCAAATGTTAAGTTTAAAGTTCTTTTAGTGAGCATCAAAGTTTTTTGTGTAATGTGAGAAGCAGAAACAGAAGAAAACGAGTACTCGGTTCTTTCCGGGTTGCGAATCCGGTTATAAAATGTTTGAAAATAAACGCTGCTTAAAACCACCTAATACAGCTCGTTTTTTCCTGGTTGCCCTAGTGCGTGTTACTCCCGCTGCATGATCTTATACGAGGTAAATTAAAAATAACTGAAAATTTACCTGCATCTTATTCAGTTTTGTCTCTCCCTCTATCCCAATGGCTTTCGAGCATCTGAAAGCGCCAAGTTCTGTCTGCAAATTTCAGTTTTTAAAACAGAAATCCGGATAGACCGCTCATATTCATGAGTACGACCTAAACTTCTTTCATCAATAATTGCAGAACTCTCCCAACACTGTTGCAAAGTGAAATAACAGCCTTGCGCGGCAAATGGGAGTGCACAGAACTTTGAAAGTTCGGGTATGGCTCTTTGCTAATGCAGTGTCACCGATAAAAAACAGAGAATTCCTGTCTTATTTTATGCCCCAAATATGTTAAAGTATTTGACTATAACAATTTTACGATATGCATGTACAAAACGTGGCTCCCGTGTGTCGGTCGCAGCTAATTAAAAAGGAACACGCTCTTGCTGTGGTCTGCACAAAACCTTTCTCATAAGGCACTCCACAGCAACAAAAGATCAGCGGGGGGCATCTTTCATATAAAACTCTCCTGGTGCGCATTTTTACTGCACAGTTGTCGTTTGAACTTCTTCAGCTTTGCATGAGCCACAGGTACCAACTGCAAACATCTCTTTTTCTTCTTTTTCTTTTAAGTCCATAACTCATCGTTTTTATCTGAATGATGATTTCGGTTTCTTTCAGTGTATTAAGCTATCAAAATTAAGTAATCTAATTACTGATTATTCAAAAGTGGTGAAAACTTATGAACAATTTAAAGAAATCTTTGAAAGTAAATTATTAATTAGAGGTAATGTTGGTATCGTTACACAAAGCTGCCGACGATGAATAATCTTGCTGAAAGTTTGACTCCATATTGGACCCTTATGATGTGTTCTTAAAAATCGCAGGACTTCAAGTCTCGGCCGTGTAGCGTGCTGAACTTTCCATTCGTTCGTTGCTACGTGTGCCTCGGTAGTTATTCCTGGCTTCTTTCCACTTGGAATTCTTTATAATGTTGTTTCAAATTTCAGTACACCAAATGACGAATTTCTTTTACTGGGGTGAGCCTTTGTGTCGAATATTTCCATCCCACTAAGGGCAATGTCATAAAGACAATTTCATTCGTTCCTCAAATACTATCACCATCATCATCATCACCATCACCATCATCATCATCATCATCCGGTGATAAACAAAAATACAAGCTCGCCCTTACAGAAATCTGTTACTGAATAATTTATAAATGGACTGTTTCCCCCCTTTTATAATGTATTAAATGCGATTCCCAAAAATATTTCATATACTTTGAACATGTAATGCATATAATATATTTGAACAGATATAATATGAATGAGCACTTTCTAATTAATTTCTCACATTAAAATATCATGAATATTTTATGTGCTACAAAACATATGAATATAATTAATTATGCTACGCATTGTACAAGGGTAATTTCAAAAGTTCTCGGATTGAAGCACAAAATGATATCATACCTTTTTGAAATTATTATTATTTTTCAACATATCTCCCCTCCCTTTTTTTTTAATACTGAGGCACCACAGGCAGTGGACACTGAGATGAAAAGATATACTGGGAAAGTTTTTTTTTTTTTTTTTTTTTTTAAGGACAGAAGCGTTTCAATCCTAAGTTTAGAATACCTGCACGACATTTGTCATTCATGAGGACTGAGGAAAACCTGGAATAAACCTCAGTCAGGGAGGACGGTCCTGGCGTGATTGGAACCCCAGACCTGCCGCTCACGAGTCAGAGCCTTAACGCCTCAGTCATCCGTAGCGATGTCTCCCTTGACCTAATGCACTTTATCTAGCGATGCTGGGAAGTGTTTGTCCCATCACGAGAGTCAGATTCCTGCAAAATGCGTCTCAACTGACGATGTAAGATCTTCATCGGACTAAGATTTCTCTCCGCCAAGGAATTTTCTCATTTTAGGAAACAAATGGAAGTCCGGTGGGGGCAAAAAAGTGTAACTCAATTGCAAAGACACGCGTGTGATGGCGAGCATTATCTTGACCACTTTCCTGTTTGACAAACCCGGCATTTTCTCATGTAATTTTGCCTTCAATGATTCAAAAAGTTAACTTAATGCACTCCAGTGACAGGGCATCTCAGAAAATCGACGCCGATTTCCCACACACTGGGTCTTCTTTGGCGGTGGAGATGGTTCCATTGTTTGGACTACAGAAGTGCACCCATGTTTCATCATTGAACACAAATCGACGCATAAAGTCGGCGCGATCTCTGAAAACGGGGGGCCAAACTTTGCTGAGAGATTTGCACAAATCAGCATCATCGCCGCACCTACCTTACCGATAATTATTTCAAGACAATTCTTCACTCAAAATGTGAAATAGCGTTCCCCTGAAATGTCCAGAACTTTAGAAATTTTGGATACTTTTAATTAGCGATCCTCCAGAAACAGCAATGGTGGACCGACGTCATTAAGGCGCGGACTCGAGCGCGGGAGGTCTGGGGTTCCATTCCCACCAGGATCGTCCTCCTTGACTGGGTTTTTCCCAGATTTTCCTCAGTCCTCATAACTGGCAATGCTGGGGGGGGGGGTTCCCTAAACTTAGGTCTGGAAGGAACCTTCCTTAAAAATCCTTTCCTAATATTTCATTTCATGTATCATCAGTGTTCACCGCCTATGATGCCTCAGTAGTTAAAACGGGCGTTAAAAAATACTCCAGAGCTACGTCGTGCACGTTATCGACACTTTCTGATGTGGGTCTTCTTACAAGCTTTCACGGCCGCGTTGAAACACCACGTGGACACTGTTAAAAATGATGGTACAGAGTCTCCAAATATCTCCTCGATATTTGTCATGTTTTCCTCAGACACAGCTGTAGCTACTACGATTCTTGATCAACCCATGTATTATTGCACAAGTGTTTCTGTGAAAGATGGAGGGTTTTAATAACAGAGCTGCTTCGGAACTGCGGGTCATTCTGAGAAAATTTCAAATACCCTTGTATATAATTTTAAACAATATTTACTGTGTGATGCGTTTATTTATTGCAGCTGTGACTACACTGGTCTTGTCGCGGTGTCTGTAGAGTGTGGACTGAATTATAAGTCTGTAGGGGTGAATGAAATGAAATGAATAAATGATGACGCAAATGCGCTTGGAGTCCTTGGCGCTTAAAGTTACCTGGCATTCACCTCCTCAGGTTAAAGAAAAACTCACCCGTCAGGATGCGAACCCATGACCTCCAGATTAGTAGTCATAAACTACAAGTGGTCTGTTATTATGTTTGACCGTTAATTTCAAAAATAGCTAACAGCTAAGTGAGGAAACACTTTTGTTTAATTGCGAACTGAACAAAAGGCGCTACCTGCTCGAAGCAAGAAAGTGAAAATACACAACCTTGGCGCGTCATTCAACACAAAGGCACATGATCGCCATTTTCAGCTTGACTTGTGAGGCACTTGAGCCGCTCTTGGCCGCAGTACGAATCACGCCACGCCATTAGATTCACCGACCAATGACAATCATTTATTGTTGGAAAGAACATCTTGCCTAATGGGGTAATTATTCTGCGTCAGAGGTTGATGCATTGTTCCCGGCGTACTTGGGCCGCTCTTGCGCGGGAGTGAAGGCACTGCCGGGATCAATTTCAGCTCCACAGGGAAGCTGCCCTCTCTTCCTGATATATATTTTATTATTAAATATAATAAATTGTATACAGAACCAACAACAAGACCCCGCTGGTATAATTTTAGAAGTTTTCCCTCCTTCACAATTTATGGTACCGAGAATGGGGCACTTTATTACCAAAATACTGATGCAGAAAAACTTGCCGAGGTCATGTGACTCGGGGGATGAACGACACAACATCGCCACCCTTAACTTAAAGTACGGAGTTCGGTTATATATCACATTTCTTGATGTCTATACAAACAAATAATAAGCGAGTCTCTGGTGAAAACGAAGTTTTGTCTAGCGCAACAAATTCCGGGACTGAAGCCCACATTTTTCTTCACAATATAAATATTAATGCACGGAACACTAACACAAAGACGCGCCTCAAAATAATAAATCAATCAGCTCAAAACGTCATCACATAACATCTACCATACGGCCCTGACTTGGCTCCCTGCTATTCACATCTTTTCCTGAATTTAAAAAGCACATACGTAGACGTACTAATGAGAAGTAGGTTCATTGTTATAAGAAAAGTGCGTCACGAAGCGTGATTATTATTGACTTAAGTGCATTCAATTACTTGTTGACTAAAGCTCGGCTTTATAGCAAAATGTATTTTTATGACCATCAGAAAAAAAATTGTGAATTATCAAACATGAAAAAGTTTTATTATTACTTTTTTTTTTTTTTTTTTTTTTACTGCATATACATAAAAACAGAGGGTGACAAAAATATACACACACTTAAAGCAAAGAAAAAACTGTAGTAACATAACAAAACTGAATTCATACAAACAGAAGCACTAATTATCTTACACTTTTACAGTGACAACAGTTGCTCAAAATGCCCACCATCGGCGTCGATACTTTTCCGAGTATGTTGAACTACTGATTGAGCAACGTTTGCGAAAGTATCCTCAGCACATGCTGTTTCAATTTCTTCCCGAAGTGCTGTCAGTGTAGCTGGTTTTCTACGATATACAACATCCTTAAGAGTTCCCCATAGGTAGAAGTCCAACGGAGTTAGATCCCGAGAACGCGGTGGAAACTCAATCGGACCTCTTCGTCCTATCCAGTGCCTTGGAAGATTGTCATCAAGGTACGCACGTACATCTCGATGGTAATGTGCTGGTGCACTATCCTGTTCGAAGTAAAATTCGTTAGTTCCATCGCATATGGTACCATAAGTCTCAAATTTGTCTCGAATGCGTGCAATTGTTACTCGCGTTGCGGTTCTGTTCTGTACACACGTCTCCATTGCCTTTGAGCTTTCAACAACATTCTCGGTTTTCCAATACCACTTCAAAATTGCTTTCCGTTGTTCAAACGATAATCTTGACTCCATTTTGTTGTAGCAACGCTATCATAATGGATGCAAGTCACATCTGTTTACAGAACATCATACTACACATTACTGTTGTTGTTTTTCGGTCCAACTAAATAGATATCTAATGTGAAAATGTGTATACATTTTTGGCATTCTTGGTATATATATATATTAACTGCATATATGGATCGTTCTGTCGTTTAATTTTTTTCAAGTGCTCTGTTATTGTCGTTTACTGCTTGATGAAAATATGAAATAATTGTTTTGCTCTAATGCAGCTGTTGCAAAGAATGTTTCACAGTATATGGCTATCGATGTGTTCAACCTTTATAGGCGGACTAATCAATAAAGACTGAATATTTTTTCTCTTTCATCGCGCAATAGCGGTAAGGTGGTGAAACAATTTTTCACGAGAATAGATCTCACGTGACTGGTGGGAAAAACAGTGGAATCGCGTACGGCTTCGTAAAATGAAGACGCTTCACAATGAGCAGTACATTGCTCTGAATTTTGCTTCCGTCTGCAGTAATCCGGTATTGAAGCAGCATATGGCGATGATGTTCTGCCACAATCAACCACATTTCGGAGGTTCAAAGAGTTTAAGGAAGGCCGTGTTTCAACAACAATACATTGGGTCCAGTCACTGCAGTGAATGAGACCATGATTAACACAGCTGCTTCATTGTTCGGGAAGATTGACGAATAACAGTAGATAACTTGCAGGCATGTTACAGATTTCTTTTGTACGATCTTACGCGAGACCGTCTGTGCCGAGATTGCTGAACAGAAGACGGTACGAGTGGAACTTCAGCGTCTGGTAGCGGAGCATGGCGAGGCAAGTGATGAGATTTGTCTTCATCATTAAGATCCCGAAAGAAAACAGGCGAATCATTCTGGAAATCGCCTGGTTTTCTGAAGCTGTTTATCAGCATCCCCTCGCAAACAACGGTTAATAGGAAACATTACAAGACTGTTCCGAGCGTTTTGACCGAACAAATCCAATGAAAATTTGGTTGGCCCCTTCACATAACAATTCTGTGCTCATGTTTGCAGGGTTTTACTCAACATTCGGCCAAAAATAACAGAGTGGGTACTCCAGGCTCCGCTTTGGTTCATCAAAGGCTGTCGTGAATAAAGCGGAGATGGTTCTGAAAAAGATTTCCAGGACTGGCAGACATGTTGGCCCATACCACTCAATGGGGACCATACATACCAACCTCAACTCAGTCGCACTTTGTAATTAAAAAAAGCCATTGTCACTCTTCATTGACCAGTCCTCGTTCAAAGTTTAAGTCGGTCGCTGTAATTGTGAGATGCCGATTTCTTGTAGTCAGCCTATCTGTCTACAAATTCGGTATTTCGTAAGATCAGTTGTCCAGTTCTTTTCGTTTCTTTGCCCGTAAAAGTAAATACCAGGTATCTATTATAGTTTCTGCCTGTCTACAACGACATGCTGGACAGCTCCTTCAGAATCACCTCCGCAGTCTTCACCGCTGCTTCTAATTATGGGAAATGCCTCCCAAAAAGGTGTTTCTCAATTTGAGGAAAAGAGAAAGATCACACGGAGTTAAATCTGAACTCTGGGGAGTTGAGCGAAACATTTCACGTTGATTTTTGTGATTTGATTCCTGTAGTATTGTCAGAGAATTCTTTACTGCATTACGAATTTGGCAGGAACTTGTACGTGTTTCACGTTGACTTTTCTTCCCCCCCTTTTTTTTTCTTTTTGGTAGTGGTAAAGATTTTTAAATAAATTTTTGATGTTTCTTACCACGATCTAAATAACGCAGCCAAATTTTATTTCTGAAAAAAAAAAAAACACTGCATTTTCCTATAATATTATCAACTGCATATGCGATTGCACTGTTCGGGATATTTGAAGCATATTCCATCTCTGATATGGGAAGGAACAAGTTCTCCATAGACCTCTAGTCGGTCCTGAGTGGCAATCATATTTGCCTCCTAAGCCCAAGATCGCGAGTTCAAACCCGGCCAGTACCGATGGATTTTTTCGGGCATAAAAACCCTTAAGTATGACTTCCTTCGGCAGGTAAGTAAAGTCATGGGTCCCATGTCGAACATTTACGACATATAAAAGAACCTCAAGCCTGAAAGAAGAGGCCCCCGAGCAAAATTTATTGACCGTTTTATACCTTGAATTGAATGGGACGCTGATGACCTGAGATGTTAAAGAGCGTCCATAAATAAACCAAATCAATAAACAATGTGTGTGTCTGTGTGTTGACGATATAGCGGCGGCAATTTTTGTTTTTTCTCAATGAAATTCGGTATACGCCATTGAAATAAAATAAGAAGTAAAAAAAGTTCGTTATGCAAGAGCTGCATAAACTAAGAGAATTCCTCAGCAAATCGAATTTGCGAAAGATATTACAGAGCGCTAGAGCAGAGGAATTGCTGCAGCTAGAGCGCTTTATAAATTTCGGTTTCATATATACCTCTCTCTATTCCTAATGTTCCGATTTCCCTCATTTTCAGAAACTATTTTTCTTGTTTTATTTAAATGGCATGTACCGAGTTTCGTTACGAAAAAACAAGCATTGGTGCTGCTAGAGCGATTTTTAATTTTGGTTTTCAGGTAAAATCCCGGCTCCTAATATACTGATTTCGGTGATTTTCGGAAAGTATTTTTTCTGTTTTATTTAAATGGTTATAGAGCGTTAACAGGCATATGCATACATATTTTCATCGTCATTCCGGTGCCTTGTGAGTAGGATTAATAGAGATTTAAAAAAAAGTGCCAAAAATCTTTCCATAGATACAACTGCAATAGTCATTCATCAGGAATTCGCTAATAGTTTCTGAAAATCAAGGAAATCGGACCATTAGGAGCAGGGTAATATCTAAAAACCGAAATTTAAAAAGCGTTGTCCCGTTTAAACTGTTTCAAAATAAATATATAGACTCACTCCGCATATATATTTTATTTTTCACAAAATTCTAAAGATAGAAATTGTGAAATACTAATATAATCATCATTAAAATGTTTATTATAATGTGCTTCCGTTATATATAGCAGTACTCTAAAATCACTGTCGCTTTATTTCAAAGAATTTGCAGTATTGGGTGGATAATGCGTTACATCTATTTGATGTTATAAATTAAAGCTAAAATACAAAAAGAAATACTAACAAAAATTGTTGCATGTAGAATGTTTTAATTAAATAAAGGTATGTAGGAGCACTGTGTAATAACCTTCACTAACAAGAAATTAAATTTCTTAAAGTCCCCACGACAAAGAGGGCGATGTGGAAAACAATCAGCTTTGTATTTATTTGGCCTATAGACAACATAACGTTCACAAATTCAACTTGCTGAGGAATTCGCTTGGTTTAAGTAGCTCCTGCATGACGGAATTTTTCTTCATAAATTCAGAAAGTTTGAATTTTATCCGAATTTAAAAAAAAACATTATACATATGTTTTATATTTAACAAAAGTATCGTCGTGAAGATAGCAAATGTGAAATATTAATCTAACATGTGTTTAAGAATTATATTTGTATGTAAGAGCGCTCTGTAATAACCTTCAGAAAACGTTTACGTTACATGTTAATAACATTTAAATTAAATTTCAAAGCCACTGAAAATCGATGTAACTTTCGATTGTTTTTATTTACTTAGTACATTGCAATTGTTTTTAAATAGTAACATGTTTTTGTTTTATTGAAACATATGAACATCATCTTAAATACAGAATGTAACTCGAAACTTCCTGTTATTTCTCTCTATTTTAGTGAATGTAAAGATGATATCAAGGATTCAGTTCATAAACATGGTTACATTTAAAAATGTTTAAAAATACCCATACAATATAGCCTTATCTATTAGTGATCTTAAATGTCAGTTAATTTTAATAGTATACAATTAATTATTATGGTTTAACCTCAATAATAATAATAATAATAATAATAATAATAATAACAATGATAATAATAACAATGATAATAATAATTCTGAAAATGTGGCTTCTCTTTTGCGATACTTATAGATTGCTGGAATTCTAATTTTGTTCTCTAAATACCCCAAAGTAATGTCATAACTTATTGTATTTCATTAGTTAATAAGGAGTAATTTGGATTTTATGTTGACTTCTATTAAACGTTATTCAACTCGATGAGGAATTCGCCTAGTTTACGCAGTTCCTGCATGAAGGGCTTTTTTCATCGTCAATTTTGGTGCCTAATAAGTAGGATAATTAGGGGTTTGGAGACATTTTTCAAAAATCTTTTCATGGGTACAATCAAAATTCCTTCTGGATTCGCTATAGTAAAATGTAGTAGTTGATTTGCACTTGCCTACAGAGTTCAAAACTTTCGTGGCACAAGTCAAACGTGAACTTAAATTGCAAGGCATTGGGCATCCCTAAGGCTAATGCGAGAAAAGCAAGTACATTCCGAAATAAATGCATTCAAAAAAACAGCTGTCCGTACGGAAATTAATCAGTCAATATATAATCATGATAGAACTATACAAGAAAACACTATGCAAGTTTTACATCTGGCTTAACACAAATAATCCAAGTCGCGGGCTCAATCCTGGCCAGGGCTTTTTATGAGCGTAAAAATGCTAAGTATGGTTTCTTTCAGAAAAGAAGTAAAGCCGTGGGTCCCGTGTCGTACATTTACGGCACGAAAAAGAACCTCAAGCCTGAAAGAAGAGACCTCTGAGCAAAATTTGTCGGTCGTTTCACGCCGTGAATAGAATGGGATGCTGATGACCTGAGATGATAAAGAGCGTCTGTAAATAAAACAAATTACAAAAGAGACACAAATCAGTGCTTCTGGTACAATGTCGACTCAGACGAGAGCTCAACAAGGATCCACTACATGAAAACAATATCAGATGATTTCCGGGAGGCCCATAGTGTGCAATAAGGAAAAACAACAGGAAGGTCTTGAACATCAGAATAAAACGTTGAATGAATCCACCAGCTTCCGTTCGTGGTGCACAAGAGACTGAAGTTACATCTCTATAATGCATACAATCGTTGAATTCGCTCTCAGCATGTTACAAATGCTGTATGTTGAACCACATTCCACGTGAACGGTTGTGAAACACTTGCCGAATGTGGGGCTAAGAAAATCCACGCGAACACGTTTGAGACTCTCCAAAAGTGAACGTTTGCAGCTGTTTATTGCAGAACCAGATTCTTATATGTTGCAAGATTTACTTTTTCCTTAATTAAAGGAAATGGAAATGCACGACGCTATGTTGTAGTTCAATTTAACAACATGATGACCGCCATGCGTGGCCGAGGTCATGAGGCACGGACTTGTGAGCGGGAGGTCTGGTGTGCGATTCCCGCCAGGACCGTCCTCCCTGAGTTTTTTCCTGAATCCTCATAAATAGCAAATGCCGGTAAAATATCCCAAACGGCTGGAAGTTTCCTTCCTTTAAAAAAATTTTTTTCCCAGTTTATCATTTCATCTCATGTATTATCAGTGTTCACTGCCTATGATGTTTCAGTAGTAAAAACGGGTGTTACATACTATTAAAAACACTTCACAAATCATGTTCTAGAAAGGCGGATAGACAGAAATGGAACCATCCCGTGACCCGCAAGTTCGCCATTAGATGGAAATGAATAATAACTTGAACAATTCGAACCAAGGATCTGGAACTTTCCTTCCGGCTGACGCTGTCAACCTCCTCCACGCACGGAACCACGAACCTCTCTCAAGACTGATTCTTTATTTCTAACCCAAGTCTTAAGTACGGCTAGTGTGAAAGAACAATTTTCATATTACTATAATTTTTTTAATAGTGTTTAACGCCAATTTTTACTACTGAGGCACCACAGGCGGTGACACTGATGATACATGAGATGAAATGATAAATTGGGAAAGGATTTTGTTTTTAAAGGAAGGAAACGTTCCAGGCCTAAGTTTAGGGTCCCTCCCCGGCATTTGCCATATGTGAGGACTGAGGAAAACCTGGAAAAACCTCAGTCAGGGAGGACGGTCCTAGCGGGACTCGAACCCCAGACCTCCCGCTCACGAGTACGCGCCTTAACGACCTCGGCCAGGCGTGTTGGTTTATTACTATAATAGAGGGGATTATGCCAGGAATAATGTTTTCAGTGAAAGAATTGAAAATCTTGACCACCTCACGCAACAATTGCAAGCGCTACTTCAGACATGGATGTCTGCCGTGTCGTTATACACTATTTTGTCCAGTCTTTAAATTCTGTCACTTGAATGCTGTTTAACACAAGTAAGGAACACCAGTCTCATCACCTCTGAAGGTAAAGCTCCAGTTCCTTTAACCAAGGAGAGTACACGGTCGCTCAGTGGTAGAGCATTGTCACAGCAAGTTGAGAAAACCTTTGTTACTTATCATTTTTAATGATATCAAATAAAATACTGTCAGTACAATAAATTGTGAAGAAATAGAGTCCTTTCAGGTATGCAAAGCTAGGACGCGATATTTATACCACTATTGCAGTAACACGATACAGTGCTGAAGAAGAGCTCAAGGGCCGGGAGGTTATTGTAATATATTGTAAACGATGCTCTCCTCTGTGCTGGAAATTGCTACAAAGTGCCAAAGTTTTCGTCCTACATAAATTTTTATTTCCTTCTTTATTTTTATTGGAGTAGACCCCTCTCTCTCTAGAACGAGGCAAGTTTAAAGATGCAGAGAGCCGTTACATGTTGATAACAGCAGGGGGGAGTAGCCCCCTGGTATGTTGCGTTTCTCTTCTTCATTTATAAGCTCAGGAAACAATATCAAATTATGTGGGGCTTAGAGGTTAACTTGATAAATCTGTACTAGCACTACTTCAAACTGCCTCGAACCTGCGTCACGTAGCCGCAGTGCTTCCCTCTTATGAAGTTCAGCTGTGCAAATCAGAGAAGTGAAAACTACTAACAAGTTTACGCGAAACATATAATTAATGTTAAAACTCAGATAAAGTAACTAATTTATTAAAATAATTGTTGTTCAGGTTATTCTGGCTAGAGACGCCAAATTATTGTCTATAAAATGTATATACACATGTCTTCAACGATTAAAAACAGAACCTGATCATAATCTATGCTGAAAATTTATTTATTTACATATTTACCCTGGTAAGAATTAAGGCCATGGGGCCTTCTCTTCCACGCTACGAGGCCAAAAAATGAATGGAGATAGAGTATATATCAAATTAACAGTAATAATAAAAGTAGATAAGGATAAACATTTAGGTAAAGTCACACTTGAGATTGCTATATTTCGAATTACAGGAGTTCTTCTATGGCAAGAAGCTAGACAATACATATTACTTGTCTAGCTTCTTGCCATTGAAGAACTCAACGAGTTCGAAATATAGCAATTTCACGTGTGACTTTACCTAAATGTTTATCCTTATCTACTTTTATTATTACTGTTAATTTGTTAAGTTGTTAATAGTGTTACTTTATTTTTATTTTATATATATAGAAAAAAGCCATTTAAAGATATGTCATATTCTGCATATAAAGACTACATATTTTAATATAGCTAAAAAAAGATAAAGATAGTGTTAGAATTCCACTTGTTTTTCAATAATTGCTCTCGAGTACATTGGAGAAGGAAGAGGAGGAGGAGGAGGAGGAGGAGGAGGAGGAGGAGAAAAATAAGAAGAAGGGAAGGAGGAAGAAGACTAACTTGTGAATCCTAGAGTTGAGAAGATGACAATTCAATCTACGTTTAAATTGCTTTATTGTCCGAAAATCTCTGATTTCAGGAGGAAGGGAGTTCCAGAATCTGAGAACTGACACCTGCCCATAATTTCAGATTGGAGTACAAGACATCACAATATTCAAAGTGTGACACATAACAAACGCTTGAATGAGATTGAGAGGTAGAACTTTTGCTACATGTTTTAATGTGTGAATCAAAGAAAATATTTTATTGTTTATATCGTCATCTCCCATTGGTCTACCAGACACGCTACTTGTTATCCATATGCATGTATTTAGAGATGAAATCATGTCTGGATTCTGAGTTATAAAATCTCTAACCCATACGCACACAATGAGCACATAGTTTTGTTTTTCTGATACGTGCAATACATGAGATAAATCTTTTTGTAATTATTTTGATGGTGAGCGTTTAGTGTTTCTTGTTGAGTGGGAAAGCTCTCTGTTGTTTTTAACTTTTTTTCTGGATACAACACTTTGATGGTATACAATTTTCAACAAATTCAATCCGAAATGTCATTTGGCAATTAATCTGTTTACCAGTATTTACAAACGAGAGGCATACACTGTGCGAATGTGTACGCGACACAGCTGCCGAGATGCGGTGACGTGCTCACTTGATGATCTCATTATATCGCATATACGTTTGCAAGCTATTGTGTAAATACGAGGGTTACTTCACTTAATTTGCATTTTTCACGGTGAGATTTCCTTTCGGCACCGCCGATTGTGTGGGTTTTAACTATTGCCCTGCAACGCAATTTCTAATGCGCGGGGAATGTTACTCTGGCGACCTTGGTCAGCAGACCAAACCCGCAAACATCCATATTTGACGTATCTGGTGACTTGACTGAGATTTTTTGACACCCGTTTTCGCGGTTGTACGTAAGGGATGAACTGTCAGTCTGACCACATGCATCGTCACCACACAGCTGGGGAATCTCTTCATCAAATGTTGGGTCCTTGACGTTCTCTTGGAAGTAGACTGCATTTACCTTTACATTATTAACAACTCCGTGAATCTTGAATTACCCTTGAAAGCAGTAACCTGCAACCACCTTGAACCTTTTGGAAAAACTTTCTTTGTTTTTCCGGGTGAAGATGGGGCGTCCTTTTGGTCCTCTGGATGATAGTAAATTGCACGGGGTTTATTTGTATCATCCAGAGATAGCACCTATTGCCACTTTTCACCTGTTAGGTGCTGTTCATTAGAGAAGCGTTCGTTCCTATGTGCTGCTCTCTCAAGACATATCCAAGTTTCCATGGAGTATGAAACAAAGTGTGTCTTATATGTTGGCAATGCTTCTTTGGGTTTGCAATCTTTTAGACAATTCCGAAGGAATGAAGCAGTTATGATACACATGAAAATATTTTTGAAAGAATTCTTCAAATCTCTATCGACCTAACTACTAGGTACCGCAAATGACAATGAAGTTTATGCATGTGTGTGGTGTGCATATATATTTGTGCGTGTCTGTTAATGCTCTAGCAGTCGCAATTTTTGTGTCTTCTCAATAAAACGCGTAATATAACCATCAATTACAGAATAATTCATCCAGTTCGTTAAGCAATAAAATTGAACCATTGGTGGAGGGGGGGCTTTAACCTAAAAAAAATTAAAAATTGCTCTAGCAGCCGAAATTTATGCTTTTTCTTATCGGAACTATATGGCAGTAAAATAAATTAATAAAAATAGTTTCAGAAAATCGGCGAAAACGAACTATTAGGAGTGGGGGTTTACCTGAAACCCAAATTTTAAAAATTACTCTAGCGTCACCAATATTGCTTTTTTTAAACAAAAACTAGATATAACATTTAATTAAAACAATAAAAGTAAATGTTGAAAATTATGAAAATCGAGCCATTGGAAGTGGGAGTTTACCTGCAAACCAAAATTTAAAAATATCCCTAGAGGTATCAATATTTTCTTCAGAATAAAATTCGGCATATACCATTTAAATAAAATAATAACAATAGTTTCTGAAAATTAGGTAAATTCGGCTATTAAGAGTAGGGGTTTATTTTAAAACCGAAATTTAAAAATCGCTCTAGCGTTTAACTTTATCTCAATTGCTTCAAAATAAAAGGGCAAATTAGCTCAGCTTATAAACTTTATTTATAACGATGTATATGTTTTATATTTAACAAAAGTATGTCGTGAAGACAGCAAGTGTTAGCAAAAGACAGCAAATAGAAATATTAATCTAATATGTGTGTTTGAGAATTATATTTGTATGTAAGAGCGCTCTGTAATAACCTTCAGAAAACGTTTACGTTACATGTTAATAACATTTAAATTAAATTTCAAAGCCACTGAAAATCGATGTAACTTTCGACTGTTTTTATTTACTTAGTACATTGCAATTGTTTTTAAATAGTAACATGTTTTTGTTTTATTGAAACATATGAACATCATCTTAAATACACAATATAACTCGAAACTTTCTGTTATTTCTCTCTATTTTAGTGAATATAAAGATGATATCAAGGGCTCAGTTCATAAACATGGTTACATTTAAAAAAATGCCCACATAGTATAGATTTGTCTATCGGTGTCATATATTTATTTAATTAATAGTATACCATTAATTCTTGTGGTTTAATCTCAACAACAATAACACGAAGAAGAAGAAGAAGAAGAAGAAGAAGAAGAAGAAGAAGAAGAAGAAAACTAGCAATAGGAACAAGAATAAAAAACAAGAAGAACTCTAAAAATGTGGTTTATCTTTTATAATACTTATAGATTGCAAGAATTCTAATTTTGTTCCTCTTAGTTTTGAAAACCAGATTAATTTAATATATGCTTTATTAAGTAATTTAATGCAGTTCTGTTCATCTTTTATTAGTTAGCTTTAGAGTTTGTCATGCTAATTAACACACAGTAATGCCGTAACTTATTTCATTTCATTAATTAATACGATCATAAGTTGGATTTTATATTATTTTTTAAAGTTATTCTACTTGCTGAGGAATTCGCTTAGTTTACGCAGCTCCCTGCGTGACGGACCTTTCCCATTTTTTGTTTAGCTGTTTTATATCACACTTAGATCGTTTTGCAAATCGCTGAAAGGTTGACAGTTCAACAATGTACCTCTCCCACAAATCCGCACTTATTGGCTGGCTATAGCACCTTAGTGTATTAGCAGTGTCTGATAGTGTTAGAGCAACATCGTCCGAGCTTAGGTAAAACTAACATAATATTTAACGGAGTACACAGCAACAACTTGCGATCTTAGATAGAGAATATGTGGCGCATGAAGAAAAGTAATTGTTTTATGTGGTGATAAAGACGTTCAAATTGGATAATGGAAGCCAATCTTAAAATGTTCTCAAATCTGCTTCGAAAAAATTTCGGATTTTTAAAACCTCACCATCAGAGGTTTCTAACACGTCAGCACTGAACAAGTTTATCGTTTTGTGTAGAGAGAGCAACCCACCTGACCGTGTTACTTAATCTCTTTCAGATCGTTTGATGCCACGCAGAGTCCATTTATTTCTTTATTTTATGGTAAAATATGCTCATAATTAAGATGTAAAAGTAAAAATAAAGTAATGAATGACATTCAAACTCGATAACAACGACTCCTCCTCCTTTGACATTTGAACAACGTCGACTGTCATTTAGCACTGGTCCTTCAAAAACTTGATTGAAATAAAACTTAGTTTCTTTGCAAAACTCTTCAGAAATAACCCGGTAGAGAATTAAAAATAGGTGTGGATTAGGAATAAGCAAATAGCACTTGGTAACTAATACAAAAACTTAATTTTTTGTGTAACGTTCATCTGTTTTTATGTATCAAATTATGAGTTTGCTGGTTGCGCTTTAAGGTTGGGATGAATTCCTAAATTGTCGTGCATAATGAGAGATGCGCACGTGTTCAGTTCCACCTACAGCAAAATGGAGCTGACACGCGACAAACAATATGCTGCTCTGAAATTCTTCTTTTGTCTGAACAAAACTTCAGCTGAGGCGAACCCGACGCTCCAGTTTGTGCTCAAACGGAAGGAAACATTAGCACCGTTGGTCTGCAAATAACATTAAGAACACTTTCAGAAATTCAAAAATTTGGTGTCACCCACGCGTTGCACATGAGAAGTGTTTGTGCACGGTGGGTTCCGAAACTGTTGACGTCTTGGAAGTCTTCACTGCTGATGAAACTTGGCGACATCATTTCGTTCCTGAGAGCAAACAGCAAAGCTCTGTGTGGTCACCAACACAAAAAACATGTAAAAATGGTTGTCACTGCTGGGAAAGTTTCGTTTTTCGATATTCAAGGAATGGTTGCTAGCATGTCATACCTACACACACAACTGTTATAGAGATGTGCTGGAAACTCTGCAAGACTGCATTTCTCTGGATATCTCTAAAAAATCAATTTGAAGGCGCTCCTCATCCTCCCTATAGACTAGATTCAGTACTACATTTCTTTTCCATTTTTACCCACACTAAATAAATACCTTTGTGGGAGCGTTTTCCATCATCAGAAGCAGTGGTGAAGTTTAAGGAGGGAATGCTGAAGAACCTGTCAAAGAAAACTGTTTCCAAATATCTTACTTGGATAATTACATTGCATTCAGTTTTAAAAAAAGCATCAAAATTATAAGGATGAATAAAGAGGAATGTAGTTTTTGTGATGTCACTTCTTGTTGAAACTTTATCAGCTGCTAATGAAATGTGATAAGGATTTAGCAGGGAAGTTAAGCTTAGCAGACAAATTTAAATATTTTGTATTGGAGAATAAGTTGGAGATATTTAAATTTTCCTTATTTCTGAACCAAACAATGAATTTTAAAGTTATTTTCACTTAAATTATGACATGTCACATGTGTTCACTTCACAGCACCCTATTGCATTCGTCATACTGTCAAAAAGTTTAATACCAAAGTCTCATACCTAGGGATCGCTCTGGTTGCTTTCATACAATTCCGCCCGCCGCCACTCTGTTCCCGTTACGTGCTGATTGCAACTTCCTCAGCAATTTTTAGACGACCTGACGACAGATCTTTCTGCATTTCGACTTGTTGACGACTTCCCGGAATGTCAAGCAGTGTGTCTTCTATTTGGGAATCTCCATAACTTGATACAGTATCCACACAAGGTCTTACATGTGCATTAAGTTACTCTCCACATTTAAAGAGAGCAGGGTCACGTTTACGTGTACATTAATTTTACCTCATGATGCTGTAACATTTCTACAGCTTCCACCCTCACAACATTCGTGGCATTACAATCAAATAACAATTAAGTGGCTGTGAGAGTAAGTGGCATGTATCACAGGAGCCTTCAGAAACTCTCAAACTCTTCTGGGTCTCTCTCCTATGGACATTTACTTACAAGTGTATGCTAAGATACTGCAACTAGGCAAACATACCTCCACTCTAAATTTCCTGCATACGAGAATAGGTCCATAAGTTTCTGGCCTGGCCGATAAGGACTATCGCCTTAACAAAACCCTTATCTGGTGTCATATCTTATCTATTTAATAAATAATTGCAGCTGTATCTTCCATTCCCGTGTATTCGGTTGTTCAGAAATAGTTACATAAAGAAGGCTATGTGTAGAAGATTGTGACATGTAAAAATGAAGCATTGAGCTGTTATTAAGTTCTTCACATAAGGACTTACTCCAAATTAAATTAAACAGCGATTGGACGGTGTATATGGGGAAGGATCCCCCTCATATTCTACCGTAAAAGAATGGGCCAAACTTTTTCGAATGGGTCGAGAAAGCGTTGAAGACGAAGAGCGTGAAGTCGGCCCTTGGAGGTGCTCACTACTGAAAACATCGCTCGCTCTTGTGAAAGCAGAAATTATGGAAGACCGGCGGCCCAAAGTTACAGAAATAACAGCAAGGTTGGCCCTTTCTAAAACAACAGTCCTTCGAATTATTCACGAACTTTTAAACATGAATAAGGTTACTGTCTAGACTTCTTTCCTCAGTTCAAAAGCAGCAACGAGTCATCTGTTGTCAGGCATTTTTGGAGCTCTGCCTTGACAACGAGAGAGAAGTTCTGCAAACCATTGTTACAGGAGATGAAACTATGTTTCTCTACTATGATCCCTTGTCCAAAAGAGAATCAGGGTATGGTGTAAACCTGGCAAAGCACCGCCTCTAAAGGCCAAGGTCACTCAGTCAACCAAGAAGATAATGGCCACAATCTTTTGGGACTGTTACGGAATACTCTTCATTGACTTCAAGGAGAGGAACACCACAGTAAATGGGGAGTACCATGCTGGCCTATTGCACAGACTACGTGCTTACATCAAAGAGAAAAGGCGAGGAAAGCTGAGTGGTGGTGTGCGCCTTCTTCGCGACAACGCGCCTGTGACACAGCTCTTGTTGTAAAGGAAGCTGTGAAGAAATGTGGCTTCAAGGAGATTGACCATCCACCCTATAACCCAGATCTAGCTCTCAGTTACTATTTCCTCTTCTCAAAACTCAAGGACCTTCGAGGGCGGAAATTTAAGTGTGACGAAGAAGTGATGGATGTTGTTTATGCCCATTTTGCACACAAGACTTCTGACTATTTTGTGGAGGAGGATTGAAATGATAATTTAAAGATGTGAGAAGTGTATCGCAGTAAAGGGTAACTATATTGAAAAGTGAAATATAGGTTTTTGTCTTTATCATACCTAGAAAATGGTTAGGCCGGAAACTTTTGGCCATACCTTCATATTTCAATACTTTTTGTTGTTGATTTGTTTATTTGTTTTATTTACGGACGCTCATTAACAACTCAGGTCATCAGCGTCCCATTCAATTCAGGGTGTGAAACGGCCGACAAATTTTACTCGGAGACCTCTTTTAGGTATCAGGCTTGAGGTTCTTTTATGTGCCGTAAATGTACGACACGGAACCCACGGTTTTATTTCCCTTCCGAAGGAAGCCATACTTAGGATTTTTACGCCCGAAAAAATCCCATCGATCCTGGCCGGATTTTAACCCGCGATCTTGGGTCTACGAGACAAGTATGTATTTCAGTACTGAGCATGAGGTCAACCCTAATGAATACTTTCTTCATTTAAAATAACTCTCAGATCTCGAGAAGATTACGTGGAAGGAATTACGCCTGAGAAAGAACATGAACAACTGATCTCTTTTGGTTCACATTCGGGTGCGGTCATATATGGCGTATTCCCAAGGGAAAATATCACTATCAGCTTAGGGAAATATTGCAGAGTTTTAAATACTTGCTATCAGTTTTGTTTCCCCTCGGAGTGTTTTGCCTATGAGTGAGTGCGCCACTCTAAGTCAATCAGCCGGCCAGCCGTGTCTCGGTGATTAGTGGGAGAGTAAATCACTAAAACAAAACCAACCATACACACAAACCAATTTAAGAGGCTCATTCCTTACCAAATTATCAAATGAGGTATTGAAACTGACCCTTCATTCTCCACACATTTTTGACGTCTGTTTAAGAATTTATTCATCACTCGCGATACTTCATTTTGAGAAATGCGAAACTTTCCTGAGAATATTATCTTTGAGTTCTTGTACGGTGTGCGCTTTCATCTTGTATACGGAATATTTTAATTTATCCCTGAGATAATAACCGCAAGCTTACAAATTGGGGGGGAGCATAAATCCCCATTAATAACTCTGGAAAAACATTGTGAATTGCTCACATGGAATTGTCTCTATCGGTTAATTCTCTAAAAAAAAGGTTAGTATGATATTTACATAAGTAACAGACTCAACTGTATGCTAAAAACCAATTAAGTTTCACATATGAATCATACATAAAGACAGCTGTGTCGTTGTAAACAGACGAGGCATAATACACTTTGTATATACTGTCCAATTAAAAAACGCACTACACAACACCCACCCGGGAACAGCTGCGCTAAGACGCGACAGTCAGCAAGTAAGGTAACATGCTTGCCACCTCCTCCAAGGCGCGGTAAACGAGTGGGAATTGTTCATAGGCGAAATCGCTCTCTGCGGGGTAAATGTCTGATCGCACTTTGATATTCTGAACTGTGCTTTTAGAAGAGGACTAGAGAATGACAACCGCATTCACATCCTCTCAGATAGCCAAACTTTCCTCCGACAAGGTAAAATCTGAACAGGTAACTCGCAACAGGCACAAACTGTGGTGGGTACCGGGGCATCGAGGCGTTTATGGAAATGAAAAAGCAGATCAGCTGGCTTTCTTTGTTGGCCCTGAATCCGCGGTTGTAATCAGCACAGGACCGCAGCAAAAACATGGAGTGAGGGAAGCAAACCTACCCTGGACAAGAACAAGGTCGGAAATCGATCTTAGGGCCAAGCAACACTATTTCCTGGTCTCTTCTAAAACTGGACAGAAAATAGTTGCGTTAATTACTGGACATGGCTAACATGTACTCTATGTAAACAGGATGAGCAGACTGCCTTGAGCCCATTGCCTGTAATAAAGAGATACTCTTTCTGTAACCAGGGAAGACCTGGAAACGGGCGCTGACATTGCAACTTAGAGTTTGGGAAATTGTGAAAACATCTTTGCTTATAGGGCTACACAAGAAGCTGAAGTGTGGAAGGTTGACAAAACTGCAATATCTGAAAACATTTCAGCTGTACTTTGTTCTTGATTGCAACTTGTTATGATCTGTTGTTGTGACTTCTTTCTGCAAATAAATATCATCTTTATGCACTCCCCCCCCCCCCCAACTATGATCTTGCCCGCTGCATTTTTATGGGTGGAGAGCTCTAAGTTTCCATTCCTTACGAACCTGCGGTGCATCTGTCAACAACAAAGTTTGGACAATGTACCCCGAACTTTGTTTACAAATGTTGCCCCTCATTCCCTTTGAGTAGGTATCAATGTTTTGCTGTTAACTATCTCTAATTTTTAGTTAGAAAACTAGTTTTTTAATTTAACACTTTTTTTTCCAACCATGGTAATAAAATTGTGCCAGACTGAGTCAAAAAATAACCTTAATGTATTTTTAACTCATAAAATGTGTTTTTAATTGAAAACGCTTCTTTATTTTTAGCATATTCTCTACAATGATCAATGCAGGTGTTTCAGCGTTTCACCAATGTCGGGATTCCAGCAGAAAAAACTTCTTGTGTCTGACTACGCAACAACTGATGCTTCTCACTTGCATCTCGTCGTCAGTGTCGCCAAAGACATGATAACCGGAAGATGCCAGATATGGTGAATAAGGAGGATGTGGTATACACTCAAAATGAAGATATGTAATTTTTATTTATAGTATACATATTTGTATAGTCTGTTGACGCTCTAGCGGTCACAATTTTTGTTTTTTCTCAACGAAACTTGGCATTTAACCAGACTTAACAAACAATTCGTCGAGTTCGTCAACCAGCAACATTTGATTACTGGGGTTGCGGGTTAGCCTAAGGCATACATGTTTTTTTTTAATTTAAATTTCCTAAGATACCACACGCACTTGTTCCTGCAGGATACGATTATTGACATCCGTTATTTTCAAGTGTACCACGACACTCTACCACATTATTCTGAATTTTGATAAGTTACTTTTAACTCGCATAAGTCAACCTTACTAACGGAATTGGCGAAGACATAGAACTAATTGCAACATTTAAAATTGTATGTTGATGTAAAGAGAAATAAACTCAATTAATTCGTTCATACTAAAAATTAAAATAGAGTTAATTTTAACTTTCCATTTCTGTCGATAACTACAGACTACTGAAGAACGCGATAAACAAAACATTTCCGTATTGACTTCAAAACGTTTCGTGTAGTCATGGGGAACAAATCGTTTACTTACAGTGTTACATTTTAAAGTATTATTTACCATTTTATCGCTTTTAAAAATAATGTTATTTAACAGAAGAAATGATATAAATGTACGTAGACAATTTTCATTTTGCGAAAACTTTATATGTGAAATGTTTTGTTTAGAATAAGTTTATTGTTTTTCTCCATTATGCGAAATCCCCTTGCACAGTAAGACTTTGTAACTTGGATTAAATACTAACACAATTAAAAACTCCGCCTTCAAAACAACACCAGCATAATTCTTAATTTCGCTCGACATGAGGTACCCAGTTTTTAATTAGACTCTCGGCCTGCTGTACTCAGCGACAGACAGTGTTGTTATTGTGTGTTCTTCAATTTGATATTATTCTAGTGAAGGCGACGTAAACTTATGTAGTTTGTTTTCTAATAAATACAACATATCATTTTGTGCTAAAATCGTTTTATTTCTCATTATACTCTCTTTTCTAAACTATACATTTATTCTGTCGATTTTCTAAATTGTTTATCCCATCCCCCACCAAAAAACGATTTTTTCAACTCTGCAAAATATCCCCCCCCCCCCGAGGCAACCTCCTCATTTGGTGCGAATATCTTCCTTGTTAACCAACCCTTTACGTTGAGAAGCGGGAAGTAGTTCCAGGAAGCCAAATTCGGAAAAATAAAGTCCATGTACAAACGTTTGTGCTACCGCGTCTTCCTAATAACAGCAACCCTTTTCTTCGCCAAATCAGGACGCGTCGTTTAACTCTCTAATATCACATCGTAATATTCATCGCAGAGGTTTTGACCTTTTGCTAAAAGTAAATGAAAATTAAGCCATGGCAATCCCAAAAATGTCCGTCAATCAGGAGTTGCGTAAACTAAGCGATTTCCTCACCTAGTACAGTAACTTTACAAAAGAATGTAAAATCTAAATTAGGCCTTGTTTATTAATGAAATGAAATAAGTTAAAGCATTACTGTATGGTATTAGGGGAACAAAATTAGAATTCTTGCAACCTTTAAGTATTACAAAAGAGGAACCACAATTATAGAAGTATATTATTATTATTATTATTATTATTATTATTATTATTAGTAGTAGTAGTAGTAGTAGTAGTAGTAATAGTAGTAGTAGTAATAGTAGTAGTAGTAGTAGTAGTAGTAGTAGTAGTAGTAGTAGTAGTAGTAGTAGTAGTAGTATTGAGATTCTACAACAATTAATGGTACGGTATTAATTAATGAAATGTATAATCACTGATAAACAAAGTTATATTATTTTAAACGTTTTTAAATGTAACCATGTTTATGAACTGACCCCTTGATATCATCTTTACATTTACTAAAATAGAGAGAAATAACAGAAAGTTTCGAGTTACGTTGTGTATTTAAGATGTTCATATGTTTCAATAAAACAAAAACATGTTACTATTTAAAAACAATACAATGTACTAAGCAAATATACTCAATCAACAATAAACAATCGAAAATTCCAGAGATTTTTATTTGCTTTGAAATTTAATTTAAAATTTAATGTAGTAAAAACATGTAACGTAAACGTTTTCTGAAGGTTATTACAGAGCGATCTTACATGCAAATATAATTCTCACACACACATTGGATTAATATTTCATATTTTCTATTTTTACGACAATGTTATTTGTTAAATATAAAATATATACATCGTTATAAATACAGTTTATATGCTGAATTAAATTGTCGCTTTAATTTAAAACAATACAGGGAAATTAACGCAAGAGCGCTTTTTAAATTTCCTCTTTCAAGTATACCCTTACTCCTAAAGGTCAAATTTTCCCTTATTTTCATAAACTATTTTTCTTGCTTTATTTAAACGATATATACCGAGTTTTGTTATGAAGAAACAAATAATTTGGATTCAGGTAAACTCCACTCTTAATAATTTGATTTTACAGATTTTTAGAAACTATTTCTTATTTTTAATTTTAATGTTATATACCGAGTTTCCTTTAAAAAAATTAATTATGGCCCTAAGAGCGATTTTTATATTTTGTTTTGAGCCCCCCTCGGTTTTCAGATATACCCGCACTCCTAATGGTCCGACTGCCCAGATTTTCAAAAGCTATTAATATTATTTTATTTTAATGAAATATACCAAGTTTCGCTGAGAAAACACAAAATTGCAACGCTAAAGCGTTAACAGACACACACATACACACACACATACATAGAAGGTGTCAAAAAATGTATACAAACTTCAAGCAAAGTAAAAAAAACTGTGTTAACATAACAAAACTGAATTCACACAAACAGAAAATGATGAGCACTAATCATCTTAGACTTTTACAGTCACAATAGTTAACTCAAAATGCCCACCATACACTTCTGAGTACGTTGAACTACTGATTGAGCAACGTTTGTGAAAGTGTCCTCAGCACATGCCGTTTCAATTTCTTCCCGAAGTGCTGCCAGTGTAGCTGGTTTTCTAGGCACCACGAGTCTCAACTTTGTCTCGAATGCGTGCAGTTGTTACTCACGTTGACGGTTCTGTTCTGTACACACGTCTCCATTGCCTTTGAACTTCAACAACATTCTCGGTTTTCCAATATCACTTCAAAATTGTTTTCCGCTGTTCAAACGATAATCTTGACTCCATTTTGATGTAGCAACGCTTGCATAACATAATGTGAGTCACATCTGTTTACAGAACATCATACTACACATTACTGTTCAACTTTGAAATATATCAAATAGATATCTACTGTGAAAATGTGTATACATATTTTGGCACCCTTGGTATACATATATTCATTGCAGTTTTCGGTACCTAATAGGTAGGATCGATGGAAATTTGAAGACATTTTTCAAAGAACTCGTTGAAACTGAGAGCATTACATTTCACACATTGTTGTCATGTGCCTATTTAAACACACACATTATTGTAAATACGTGTTAGTGCTAGAGAAGATGAATCCCTCCCTATTATCGATGATAATAATTGGAAGAGCATTATTATAAATTCTGATACATACTTCAGTAATACCGCGAGTACTGTTAAATTTTTGTAATTTAATTGAGCTTAATGAAAGAATTTCAAAGTTAAAAAAAAGTATATGTAAGAGGGAGATTTTGTAAGATAATATCATTGTGAGAAAGATATCGATATAATCCCTGAAATGTTTTGGTATATCTGAAAATATACACTAATATTATTGTTATTTATTTCAAGCATCACCGCGTGGAGATGTAAATTAAATAAAATACAGCTTAACACTATCACAACAATTACCAATTACAGGTGTTGAGATTATCGAGGCGGAGACTGGTATATCTCAGCATTAACCTGAAACATCCGCTGGAAAGATGATGGCGGGGACGCAAAAGGACCTGGCTGCGTTACTACGGCGCGGTGTTACTGAGGACATAGTGACCGCATCCTTACATTACCGTGTGTTCCCAGAACTGAAGTGTAAGAGGTAAAGGGTATTTTGAAGACCACAAGGAGCAAGGGAACTGTGTCGAAAAATAAAGTTCGTTGCAAAATGAACTTGTTCTCAGAAATGATTGGAATTGGTATAAACTGGAGATGAAGTGATAGTTTTTGGAAATGTACCCAGACGTTACATGGGAGACACGCCTGGTTTAATTGCCATCTGTGATGCTGGTGTCATTAACTGAAACGAACACGTGTTCTTATGAAAATGCTCCACTTCCAGGAAAGGGAAACCCCTTCATGTAACGACACATTTGCTTTGTGCCGTTTCCCTAAAAGGCAATTATTTGATTTTCCACGCTGCAAACGTTTGTCTCATTGATTTCCGACGAAACAAAAGCCGTGGCAGCGTTTGACAACCCCGCGGTGCGATTGTATGGTGTGTCCCTCCTGCGGCGTACGATTCGCTTTTGTCTCTGTACTGAAGATTCCGACAGGGGCCGCGTGCATTAGCGCTCCAAGTGTCGAACTTGAACCGCTAGCTATTAACAAGTGCAAGTGGACCACAAGATGATAAGATGACTGTGCTGAAACCGCCCGCTGCGATCACGAAATGAATGACTGATTCTTGTTGCTAGGGAATGTTGAGTCTGTTATTAATGTAGCATCGCATCGCCTTCACGGGCCCCTTAAGATTCTGTTGTTCCAATAAATTACACCAGACGTGCTCACCGATTTCTCCAGGTTATAAAAACTTGGCCAATAAAACAAATAACATCACGCGATCCGCGGGAATAAAAGTGTGTGTCTCTTCACAACGATATATTGTTATCATTCCGGTCGTGCACTCATTGTTCCCGCGGGGAGCAGCAGGCCTTTGAATTATACGCTACCTTTGCCTTTTCTTCACTTTTAATTCCATGCAATTATGATTTATATTTATATTTCCAACCTCTAATTTAATCTTTTCTCGAAATTTCACTCATATGTAATATTTCCAGAAATAATTTATCACTTTTAGTAAATTTTGTGTGTAGAAAAAGTGCAGATTTCATAAATTTATTAATACTTTCAATCCCCTGTATTGGAGCTCCAAAGATTACAAATTTATGTATTCCGTGAGACTCCGATAATCTTCTCAGTATAAAATACAAGAAAACTGCACATTAAATTTAGAACCATGCATTCATTACAGGAGAGATAAAATTTCTCTTCCCCAAAAACGTTTTAGCGAATTCCGAAGGTTGTACTCATAAAACTTTTTTGGAAAAATTATTCAAAACTTCATTTATCCTACTTACTAGGAACCGAAAAAATGACAGTTAATAACCAATTAACAAACAATTAATAGAGTTCGTTAACCAGCAAAATTGGACTGTTTGGTGAGGGGTTTAATCTGAAGAAAACATTTAAAAATCACTCTAGCGGCCGCAATGTTTGTTTATTCGTAACAAAACTCGGTATTGAAATAAAATAAGAAAAATAGTTTTGGAAAATCAGCGAAATCAGACTGTTAGGAGTGGGGGAATTACCCCATAAATTTAATTATAAAGTAGCTTACATTAAGAACAGGAATTGGTGATGGCAGACTGTTGAACCGCGGACATGTCAAGCAATCTGACCTCGCAAGCGGTACAGACTCAAAATGTAAGATGTCTGTTACAGATCCGAAACAGGCCTTGCAGCTGCAGACTTTTGGCTTTATACATAATATGAAACTACATATTATGTAAATATGTTTTGTTTGTTAGGGGACTTTAAATTATTTAAATATGGCCATCATGCTTTCACGAAGTACACACTTTTATCTTTTTGTCATTTGCCATAACTTGCAGATTTTTAACTTTAGATACACTTTTCTTAAAAACTATATAAGAGAACTAGGAATTATTTTGGACATGTGCAAAACACATTTCTCTATACAACTGGTGAATGCTTTTAACTTATGCACGAGAATTCTGAAAATATATATATATATATATATATATATATATATATATATATATATATAGTTTGAAATTTGCATATCACTAAATGTAAATGTTTTCAAAAATGAAACTTTTGCTTTAAATTATACATTACTTCACCAGTAATGTTAGGTAACATGTATTCAAACTGATCTCAAAATCTGAGATTAATTGTTTATGAGAAAAATGCACCTAAAACAGTAAAAATGCAAAACAACAATTTTATGGTATATGAAAATAATTTAAAATACAACAATTAAGATTTGTCAAGAATTTAAAAAGTTTAAAATTTACAAATAATAGCTCAATAGGTGGTAAAATTTAAATTTGAATAGACAATAGAGTTTTTCAGACAACTCGGTTTGTATTTTGTTGAGGTTCAACACGAAAATTGCCATTCTGTTTCTATTAGTTGTAAGCACTTTTCTTGTGGCAGGTTTACAAGTAGGTGTAACTGTCGTTCAGCTAATACCGCCCCTTTTAACAATTAAAATACACAATAAACAAAAACTTTGTATATATATACAAACACATCGAAATACTTGTATCATACATTTTCTATGAATAATTTTACATACTTATATACAAACATAAATAGAACCCCAATCCCTTTACTCACCCACCCTCCCCAACTCCCCTCTCTTCTCTATAGTCATTAAACTTCTTTGTGAGATCTTTGCTAGAAATATTCCCGATTTGTATGTGTGTGTATTTCTCTTCCAGACAGACATTCAAACTTCTGTTGGAATGCAGAAGCTGTGATCATAAATATATTTCCCTACATTCTGCCTCCAGGTATCGCTTTCTCTGCACAGTGGGCAAATTCTTTCCCCGAAAACATTAACCATTAATTTCCTTTCCAAGCCCCTAATCTGTTGCATGCGAAACACTTCTTTCTTCTTCTCCCATCCCCCACACCTGATGTATTTGAGTGTGCAGATTAAGCAATACCTTCTCTGTGCATTGAGTCTCTGTATTTTGCCTTTCTATATCTAGCAAGTATATATTTACTATCTTTCAAGGGAGTTCTTTCCCCTTAACCAAATATACCCGTGCAATTTTATGTAAGCCTTTCCCCATTTTTGATGCCCAACACTCTTTCCTTATTTGCTCCCTCAGACAAACAGCTTGATCTCCCCGTACTATTCTTAACCAGTACTTAATTGCTCTACTAGGTGTCCATGTAAAATGGCACAACTGCTTTTACCGGACTAGTAAAAATGCAAAATAAATTATACAGAAGACAAATCCTCCTGGTGTCTACTCATAAGCGCCCACTCCTAGGGGCCCAACGTTTTCGCAAAAGGGACAATACTACCAAAGGATGATAATGTCGAAATATATTTAAGTTTTTATTTGATGTGCTAACATTAATAAAAAACACAAATTTCTTTGTCAGGAATTCGCCTAAAAGAGTTCATTCTTCAAGCGCTCTGAAGACGAGAAGGGCATTCTGTCCAACCAGATGGTCGGGTTGCCTCTCATCGTTGTCGTTATTTCATTAACTTTCTTGAAGAATTATCAGAAACAAACTCATCAGATGTTTCTGTCTTCAAGTGCATTCATTTAATTTCTGTTTCTACATGTATTGATGCAGTTAACACTTGCTACAGAAGAAAACAATGAGTTTTCAGGAACTATATTCTTGATTCAACATTTGACAGATACCCCCAGGTCCACCTATGGCCCATTTTTGAGAATCAAATCTCTTGCAAGAATCACAGAGTTGCATTGCTAAAAGATTGGAAGCTGGAAATGCTTTATACACCCCAACATACTTTTTAAATAACTGATGTTGAAGTTAAATGCAGAGTAACTTGTTCGCGTGCTAACAGACAGCAATATATGCCTTTTAAGTTCTCAATATTCTATAGTCACAAGTCACTCTGAAGTTAATTCATTATTAAATCTTACAGTTAAAACATTACCAAGTTATAAGGACGCATCATATAATTACTGCAATGTTTCTTATTACGGTATATTAAAACTTTCTCATATGCAGGATGTGAAGCATCTCGCGGTGACCTGAATTGCACTTTTAAAACACGCTTCATCTTCGGTAAACGTACACCCACATTTAAACAGAAAGTAATAATGTACAACGCTGATACCGTGGCTGATTCAGACAGCTGACAAACGTTTAATATATAACATATCTACTTGTGAAAAAAACCAGTATTGCATTGTTACATGAAATTTATGAATATAAAAACACAAGTGCAGTTAAAAAAGTAAAGTCGCAATTTTACAGGGAGAATTTTTCGCGTTAAAATTTAACATTGCAATGTTTTGTTCATTAATGCATAAAATTCACGTGATACTGGTTTCATTGTTTTCACTTCCGGTTCCTGCCTGTGAAACCTGTGGAAGTTGAGACATATTCAGTTCCTCCTACAGCAAACTACAGGTGACATGCTACGAACAATATGCTGCTCTGAAATTTTACTTTCGTCTCAACAAATTTTCAGAATTTTTTCTTCCCCTATAGCACAACTTGATTTGGTGGACCCGGGTTCCTGTTTGTGCTCTAAATGCGGAAAACAAAACCGCTGCTGTCGTTGTGAGAGAGGGTTGTGGAATAGCATTAGGAAAACTTGTTAGAAATTCTGAACATTGGCGAAAAGTTTGCACACGGTGGATTTGAAGGCTGCTGCGTGCAGTTGAAGATGATGTTACAGGAAGACACAGAGTTTCTTTAAAAGGTTCGATCCTGAGGGCATACAGTAGAGCTCTGTGTGGTCATCAACACAAAGTGCTCACTTCTGCTAGGAAAGTTATAGTCATCTATTTTTTGAGATTCAAGGAATAGTTTAGTAGCATGTCGCACCTGCTGGTCAATACTACAGAAAACTCTGCAAGACCGCATTTCCATGCCACAAGCTGGATGTCTCACAAAAATCAATGTGAAGTGCGTCCAGATTTAGCCTGTGTGGCTTTTCCCCTTTTCTCCAAATGCAAGAAACACCTTCATCAAAAGCAGTGGTGAAAACTGCGGAGGCGATTCTGGAGGACCTTTCTCAAAATGGTTTCCAGCACGTCAGAAAAGCTGGGACGGGTGCATTGAATCATCAAAATTATGAATATAAGTAATATCAAAAATATTATGTTCAATTATTATGTTACGTTCAAGCAACCCAGAAACTTAAACTTTGTCAATATTTCGGCAACATGGTTTCGATGTCTGATAGATAAATGCTCTCGGTTATTATTAATTCGTTTATGGAAATGCATCAGGTAGCAGAAGTAATTTTGTGACTTGCGCACTCACAATTCGATCCCATGAAATACCCAAGTTCTCCCTACTGTATATTCTGCGATATGGCCAACTTACTGGCATTTAAAGAGCATACCAAGCATTGTAAACAAAAATCATACATAAATGTTTACTATAGAGCAAAACGTGCAAGGGCTTGGCCCAGTCCACATCTCTGTCATCTTTGAGTTACTGAAAGGCTAAAGCGACTGTTTATATATTTATTTCGTGTTTCCCTTGCACGGCAGATATGCCGGGTCGGATGTTGTTCCGGAGGGGTTACGTGGAGAGGGCAACGGAGTCCGGGAATCGCTCCTGACAGTCCTGGGTGCACCCCATTTCAAACCGGAATTAAATCGGTATCCTCCAGTGGCGGTGAAATTGTGTATAGTTTTATCATTGGTTTAAAACATGTCACTGCTGTATTGAGTTTGCCTGGTGCTTCGGAAGATATCACTTAGACCCAATTAATTTACAAGAAATGCAAAAACGTACATTTAATTAAATATCTTTGTATTAAAACAATTCAATTATTGCATAGGAAAAGTGTCATATTTTATATTTATATTTTATTTGTTTCTACACATTTCTTTCAGCAATGAAAATAATATATAAGTAAACTGAACAATAACATGTGCTATTAGTGAATTGCAAAAAATGTAGCCTTGCGGTTGTACCTATGAAAAAAATGTTTAAACATTTCTTCAATCTCCATCTACAAGCACAGAAATATTTATGTGTGTGTGTGTGTGTGTGTGTGTCTTTTAAAACTCTAGCACCGTAAATTTTGTTTTTTCCTCAACGAAACTCCGTATACAACCATCAATTAACAAACTATCCATCAAGTTCGTTAAATAGAAAAATTGGACCATTGGGGGTGGGTCTTAACCAGAAGTGAAAGTTTAACATCGCTCTATTGGCAGCAAATTTTGTTTTTTATTAATGAAACTCGGTATATGTCATTGAAATAAAACAATAAAAACAGTTTTTGAAAATTATCGAAATTGAATTATTAGGTGTGGGGGTTTACCTGAATCCCTAAATTTAAAAATCACTCTAGCAGCAACAATATTTGATTTATCGTAACGAAACTCGGTATGTACCATTTAAAAAAAATAAGAAAAATAGTTTCTGAAAATCAGGGAAACCGAGCCAATTGTGGTTGGGGTATAACTGAAAACCAAAGTTTAAAGAGTGGGTATTAAAGCGCAATTTAAAAATTGCTTTAGTGGCAACAATTTTTCTTTTTTATCAACGAAAATCGGAATATGCCGTTGAAATAAAACAAGAAAAATGATTTCTGAAAATCAGTGAAATGAGATTATTTCAAGTGCGGGTTTACCTGAAACGCAAAATATAAAAATCGCTATAGCGGCGCTAATTGTTTTTGCAGTGAAACTCTGTATACACATTTTAAATAAAATAAGAAAAATAGTTTCTGAAAATTAGGAAGATAGGAAGATTACGGGTAAAGGTATATCTGAACACCAAAATGTAAAAAGCGCTCTATCGTTTAATTTTTTCTTTCTATTATTTTAAAATAAAAGAACAAATTAACTCAGCACATAAACTGTATTTATAACTATGCATATGTTTTATATTTAAAAAAAAGTATCGTCGTGAAGATAGCAAATGTGAAATATTAATCTAATATGTGTTTGAGAATTATATTTGTATGCAAGAGCGCTCTGTAATAACCTTCAGAAAACGTTTACGTTACATGTTAATAACATTTAAATTAAATTTCAAAGCCACTGAAAATCGATGTAACTTTCGATTGTTTTTATTTGCTTAGTACATTGTAATTGTTTTTAAATAGTAACATGTTTTTGTTTTATTGAAACATATGAACATCTTAAATACACAATGTAACTCGAAACTTTCTGTTATTTCTCTATTTTAGTGAATGTAAAGATGATATCAAGGTTCAGTTCATAAACATGGTTACATTTAAAAATGTTTAAAAATATCTACACCGTGTAGCTTTGTCTATCAGTGGCCATATATTTCATTTAATTAATGGTATATCATTATTTTTGTGATTTAATCTCAACAAATAATAATAATAATAATAATAATAATAATAATAATAATAATAATAATAGCTGATACTCGAACAGAATCCCTATTAATACTGCAACACGAATTTTAGTCACATCAGAAGAGGTTATTCACACTTGAACAATCCCACGAATTGGGATTAAAGCAGATGCAACTCCTTGTCGATTAAACCAAAAGTATTGTTATTATTATTATTGTTTTATTATTATTATTATTCAAAAATAGTGTTGCTCTTTTGTAATATTTATAATTGCAAAAATTGTAATTTTGTTCCCCTTACTTTTGAAATTTAAAATAATGTAAGTATATACATGTATTTCCAAATGATTTTGAAAGGAAAAAGCAACCAAATCTAGTTAAGTAATGCTATTATAATTTGCTTTTTATTTTATTAGTTAGTTTTAAACCTTATCGCGCTAATTAACACGCAGTAATGCCAGAACTTATTTCATTAAATAATAAGACCATAATTTGGATGTTATATTCTTTTTTGAAGTTACTCTACTTGCTGAGCAATTCACTTACTTTATTCAGCTCTTACATGACAGATTTTTTCTCTTTCTTTTTTTTTTTTTCTTTCTTTCTTTCTTTCTTCCTTCCTTTTTTTCTCTCACAAGTTTTGTCATTTAGTTTATTTAAATAAATGAAAAAATACTTTTCGGTTATGGATTTACTTTTCTGAAGATAATCAGTTAATACATTTTTCTTTGCCGTTCCGAAAGAGTGATCCTGCAGATAGAACCAGCTTATCTTCTTTGTTGCTTCTGTCTACTGTTTCGATTTTGGTGTGTGTGTGTGTGTCACATGTATAAGTCGATATCTCCTGTTAGGAAGCGCAAAGGTTTTTTGCAATTCGTTGTGTCAAAGTGTCTGCAGGCTGAGAAACGTTACACTTTTTAACTCGCCAGTCATCTAACATCATGTGTTCAATGAATGCTTAAGGAAACAAATGTGGACGTTGCATGGCCACCTATGGCAGCTTGTGTGTATGCATTAATTACACTAGCGAACACGACTTTTATCTCCGGGAAGGTAATGACTGTTTCTTGTCAATTTTGACACATAAACCGAATATGTCTTTTAAATTAGTCTATCAGGTCTCAGTTTTTATTTATATTCGATTCCCAACTGTGGCAAAAGTAATACCATATACGGTATATACTAAGGTTTCTTACATATTGTAAATTGGATACTCATTAAATCATTATGCGCAGTTTAAAACGTAATTATTACAGTTTATAATGTTTGTACTTGGGGAGTTCCTAATACCTAAACTGCTTGATGTACAACTTTATTGCCAAAACCCTTCCTGGTATGGGAGCGCCTAAATTGAAAGAGGTGTAGATCTTAAAGAGATAAATATATGATGAACGTTTTGTTGATTCCTTTAAAATTGCTCTGAGTGGAGTTTTCGTTTGATAATTTAGTCTAGTACTGTAGTTCATTGAAGGGTTGTGTTATTGTTGGTGACTTTACTTCTGTGTTCAGCATGGAGAAACGTCAGTGTCGTAATCATAGAAGTAATTTTTGTCATGTTTGTAGATAGTGAACCAAAATTCCCAAGAAAAAAATATATAAAATTACAAGAAGTTTACTTTCATCACTATGATTGCAAAATTGGTGGTAAAGATGAAAAGTGGTCCCAAAACATTGTGCCATTACTTGTACAAATAATTTGAGAAAGTGGTTATACAGGAAATATTCGCTGTAACTGTGATTTGGCAAGAACAACCAAACCATGTAATGACTGTTATTTCTGTATGGTAAAAGTACCAGGTTTGACTAAGAAAACAAAATCCAAAGTTATTTACTTAGCAATCAGACCAGTCTCTCATAATAAGGAAAGTTTACAGTACGAGTTACCCCAAAGTCATTTGAAGAAATTGATAGTATCAGAAGTGATGATTAAATAAGTCCTTATGTTAAAGTAATTCAAGTTATGAACCCTCCAGCACTAGAAACGTTCGATCAATGCAATTAACTTCAGAATATTATTACTGAAATTACTAGATTAAGTTTTTCAATGTAAGCTACAAACGTGCAAGTGATAGAACGGATTCTTGGAAGTATGAATATTTACTGGACACATTACTTACAATGTTATAAAGAAAACAGTTTAAGAAATCCATTTCCTTCATTTATACTTAGACTTTTTTCTGAAAATTTGGTGCTGTAAGTGACGAACAGGCAGAACGTTTTCACCGGAACACAGTCACAATGGAAAAACATTATCAAGGTAGTTGGGATCCTGCAATGTTCGGGGATTGTTGCTGGTTTCTGAAGAGGACAATAATTCTAACGACAAGAGAAGGTCACCAGGCAGCAAGTATGTTTAGGACCTATGAAAACATGTCTTCTTCTGTTAATGTTTCATATAATTCATTTTATTACATTTTGAATAACAAGTAGCTACCTTTCATTGTCCTAAAACGGAAACGTTCGATTGACATTTAATTTGCAAATTAAAGTTTCAAATTTTGTTTTCTTTTGGCCCATTAGAAAAAAACACCAAAGTCATTTTTGAAACTAGCCCATCGATTTCCCTAAGAAGCAGATATTTTCACACTAGAGACATGAACAAAGCTTTTTTGTTTCTTGTGTATAATTACATTCAGCGAAACCACATTTATTTGTGACGTAACTTTAAACAAATTGAACTGTTGTTAATAGTAGTTATATGTTTTTGTTTTCATAATTATATCAATGTCAAATCATACATTAATTTCTAGAATTATAGTAAATTCAAGGAAAATGTAACAGCGAACGAAATGCTACGTCGGAGAAGGAAAATGAGAATTTATTTTTGCTTCAGTGACCGAGAAATAAATGTATAAGTTTATGATACATGACCTGCAGTGTTGACTTTTTTCATATAACAAGCTTAACATGTTTTGAAAATTATGCTCTTATTAATAACATTGCCAAGTAAGAAAATTATTGGTGTGCGTTTATGAAAAGAAAAGTTACGGAATTTCTGAAGAGCGCACATTCACATTAAACAACGAACCAAATGCTTAGAACTGTTGAAAAGGCACGCCGTGTTCTAAACCAAAATCCTCAATTTCGACACACAAGATCAAGATTTGGATAGAAATAATCTGTCACCAATTATTTGCCGTGTTTTCCTTGATGAGGAATTGACAAAAGAAACCGCACTGACAGAAGTAAAATGTGATTGCCTTGCACACAAGAACTGCAAGGTAAGAAAGTTATCGGGAGATATTTACGGTTTGCACAATCTGTAAATGTTTTTCTCCTCTGAGGACACATACGTAAAATAAGAATTATGTTCTCATTAAAGATCAGCAGTTGCAATTCCAAACGAGGATATCAGGCGGCAGACTTGTGATGCACTGTGCTCCGCGAACTCTCGAAACATTAGAACAGCATTGATTCTTGAACAGTTCTCGTCCCTACCTGACCAAGAAAACACAACATTTAATGGAAGCGTTTTATTTCATTTTTCAATATAATCACCTTGTAAATGAATACATTCAACTATTTAAACTGAGTAAAATAAAATTTGTCCAACTGTGAAAAATAAGCATTTGTCTATCTCAGCTTCAACCTTATCATTCCATGTCCATGCTGCCATTTCTTTGGTTTCGAGACAAAAAGTAATCTCTGGGAGTCAAATACGGCGAACAAGGCGGATGTGGAAGAATTTGGAAGTGAAGGTCATGCAATTTTGCAACAACAATCCCAGACATGTGTGAAGGCGTATCATCGAGATGAAACAGAACTTTCTTTTTCGCAAGGTGTGGACGTTTAGCCTGAATAACATCCTTCATTTGGTCCAGTAGTGAAGCGTAATACTCCCCGGTGATGGTTCTGTCCTTCTGGAGTAGTCTACGAGCACCACACCATGAGAAACCCAGAAAACCGACTTTTCCTGCAAATGGAACCGTTTTTTCTTTCTTTGGTGCACTTTCACCTGTTGCCACCCACTGTTTGGACAGCTCTTTCGTCTCTGCTATGTAGTGATGAATCCGTGTTTTATATACTGTTATGAAAATGTCAGAAAAATTCACTGGAGTTGCGTGTAAACATTCTTGCGAAATGTTAATTGGAATGCGTTTTTGGTCCGATGTTAGCACCCATCGTGCGGAGAGCTTTCCCGTCACCAAAACTTCGTGTAAAATGTAGCAGTTAAGGTATACCGAGGTCTTTGCAATGTCAGCCAACTCGCGTACCTTCACTAAGTATGGCGTTGTCACAACCTCGCGGTCGTAGCAGTTTTGAGACTCCCTGAGCGTTCATCGTCTTGAATGGGTATATGACCACGCTTAAATTCAGCCCCCCCCCCCTTTTAACCGTCGAAAACGAAGAGGAAGAATCATTTGATGTGGAATCTAACTTCTGTTTGGGTTAAACCCTTCAAAAAGAAATACTTTTATCACAGCTCGTGTTTCAGTTTGTAGAAAATGTTAACACATAGTCACAAACAAGTGGCTACACTAATGCATCTGAAACTTTACAGCGTACCATCTGCAGTATAATATTTAACAACTGTCATAGAAATTTGGCCATCTTCACGATATCTCAGGGTCAGGCCGAGAACTTTTAGAACAATCCTTGGTGAGACAAGAACTCTGGTATGTTTCGACAACAAAGCGAGTATTTATAACGTTTATGTCTTACTCATACGTTGTAATCTAAGCAGTGCTTCTGTTTCCCTTTGGTCTGTGATTCAATGATATTTTGGGAAGTGTGTCATATTTCAGTGTAAATAAACCCAAAGTCTCTCTTGTCTGAAATAGCCAATCCTGCTGCTCATCTCCGCCGCTTCGATTCTTTTTTTTTACTGTGCAATTTTCACTAGCATGGGTACGGCCCACATCTTGTAAAGCTTATCTTTTGATCATGCAGGGGTTGCTCGTGAAACATGTCATGTTTTTCTGAACTTCAGTATCGCTTGTTTTGTGAGTTAACATATGCACTCAGGTGAAACGAAGATTCGCCTTTAAAAAAAATTAGAATACGGTCGATTACTTCGTCATACACACTATTCAAAATCCACTCACAAAATCCACTTCTGAATGCAGGGTCACACGGTTTAACATCAGTAGCTGTTCGAACAGAGGAACAGAAAATTCCTGTGTGCTGAGAAATGATTTTTATGGGAACGTTCCAGAGCATGTTCAGTGAGTACTGCACACACTTTTTATTGAAGAACTTTATTTAATCGACTTGGAAGTTAATTCTTTCTTGAAACAATCTCCGTACATTAAGAACCGATACAGTGTATAAATTATACAGGGAGAACACTCGTTGTGCTTGAATTTTTTATTTTTATATCTTGCAAGAAAAATTCATGCTTAACAGACGGCAATAACTTTAATGAACAATATACAGAGAGTGCCAAAAAGTATACGCACTTCAAGCAAAGAAAAAACTGTGTTAACATAACAAAACTGAATTCACACAAACAGAAAATGATGAGCACTAATCATCGGCGTCGATACACTTCTGAGTACGTTGAACTACTGATTGAGCAACGTTTACGAAAGTGATCTCAGCGATTGCAGCACATGCCGTTTCAATTTCTTCCCGAAGTGCTGTCAGTGTAGCTGGTTTTCTACGGTATAAAACATCCTTAAGAGTTCCCCAAAGGTAGAAGTCCAACGGAGTTAGATCCGGAGAACGCGGTGGAAACTCAATCGGACCTCTTTGTCCTATCCAGTGCCTGTTGATTTACCTGTCACATAGCAAAGCTATCATAATGTATGTGAGTCACATCTTTTTACAGTCGGCCCTGGTCGTGTAGTGGTAACCATACTTGTCTTCTAAACCCAAGATCGCGGGTTCGTCCCGGCCAGGGCCGATGGAATTTTTCGGGCGTAAAAATCCTAAGTATGGCTTCCTTCGGTAGGGAAGTAAAGCCGTGGATCCCGTGTCGTACATTTAAGGCACGAAAAAGAACCTCAAGCCTGAAAGAAGAGGTCTCTGAGCAAAATTTATCGGCCGTTTCACGCCCTGAATAGAATGGGACGCTGATGACCTGAGATGTTAAAGAGCGTCTGTAAATATATCAAACAAATAAACAAAAATCTGTTTACAGAACATCATACTACACATTACTGTTGTTTTTCGGTACAACTTTGAAATATATTAAATAGATATCTACTGTGAAAGTGTGTATACATTTTTTGGTACCCTCGGTATTTGAAATTTAAAGCATTTATGTTATTAACATCTTCACTTTTAAAATACATACCACATTAATAAATATTCTAAACTGAAATGCTAAAAAATAAAATGTTCATTGCCCTCATTTCGTTTAAAAAAGAATTATCAATTTTCCATTTATTTTGGAAATGGATTACTTTTTTAGTTCGGTTTTGTGAGCATAAATGCTTTAAAATTCAAATAAGTCTTTACAATTTGAAGTTATATTAGCATGCGTACACTAAAAATTGCTTTTACTTGCAAAAATAAAAAATAAATCAATTGAGGCAGAGACAGTTTGCACTGCTAGACGCCTGTTGACTATCAGCCTACGTCTAACATGAGACATGCTAATGACAGAATGAGCTTCCTCAATATGCCCTCGCCTTCTGCCTGTCTGACTTGAATTCCCGAGCAGTCGCGAAGACTTTGGAGAAACGTGTTTTTGATGTGTGAAGTTGTTATAAATACGTGTCGCGTTCGTGAGGGAAATTTAACTGCCTTCTTCCAGAACATGCATGCGTTGTTGTGATTGGTTTCACTGTCAGTGAATGACCCAGAGCTTGTGATCTTTTTACACTAGGCGAGGCTGTAACACAACAAACGCTACTGAAAAGCCAAATTGTATACAAGAAACCGCCTTATTGGCGTGCGATCGGGAAGCCGGCTGTGCCGAGACGCGAGCGGTAAGGACATATTCTAGAACGGTACATGCTAACTCTTCGAGAGTCTGTTTAGTCGTTAGGGTTACCACAAGCATCGATTAACAAATTTGCCGTCTATCATATATCAGTTATTAATTAAGTACTGCAGAACATTTCTCTAGAAAATAAAACACAGCTACAGTTTTAAAATTTAACACGCCAGTTCTGAAATATATGAAACATGAAATAAAAGAGACATATCGCACATCATAAGTAAATGAAATGAAATCTTTGTAAATGTAGCCAAATATAAAGAAATAATGCATGTGGACGGTACAAGCAACTCTGAAGTTGATTATTCACCTTGTGTTAAAAACGGCAGGTAGATAAACTGGGTGCATCAACAAAAAACATCTGCTCTCCAGTCATTACATAACACGCTTTTGGGTCTAACTCTGCAAGTAAAACAAGAAAGCATCACCTCGATGACAGTTCCCCCAGGTCACCTATAAACCCATCGAGTTCACCATGGTCGCTGAAGCACAAGATTGCCGCCTGGTTTCCCTCTTTGTGCTCTGCCCAAGGAAACCAAATTAATTCTCTTCTACAAAGGGCATTCCTTGCATCACGTGAGCCAGTGCAAATCTTCTTACAGATCCTCCAGATGAGGAACGCCGCTGTGTCATGCAAATGCTGAAAGTTGCCTGTTACGGAGCACGCACGCAAAACTCGTGTTTTACAACTTGCCAACAGCAAAAGCCGTTCAACATCAGCTGTGGGCAACGCTTCTGAATTATTTCTATTTTGAAATGTTGGTAAGAATTTGATGTTGTGAAGCTCAAAGGATAATTGGGGACAGCAGGATAAAGAATGTCAAGAGTCCAACGAGGAAAATGAAGTTTAAATACAAAAAAGTGGTTCGCCTTTCCTGATTATTTATCACAAGTTTTATTTGTAAAAAGAAGAAGAAGAAGAAGAAGAAGAAGAAGAAGAAGAAGAAGAAGAAGAAGAAGAAGATATTAAACAAATGACGACCTCGCTGCATCCTCCGACATTTCCAACTTCTGGCTAACATTAAAAGTTTTTTCCTCTCCTCTATCCCTTCTCTTCTTTTCCCTTTTGTTTTCTTCTTTCCCCTTTCTTTTCTTCTCGTTTCCTTTTACTCTTCTGCCACTTTCCTTCTGTTTTTTCCCTTCTCTTCCTTTCTCCGCTACTTTTTCTGTTCTCTGTTCGCTTCTGTTTTCTTCTCTTCTACTCTGTTATCTTCTTGTAATTCTCTTCTTTTGCATTCACCTGTTTTCTTATTTTTCCTCAGTTCTGTTTTGTTGTTTCTTTCTTCTCATTTATTCCCGTGTTGTCTCTTCTCCCTGTCTACATATTTCAGACGGAGGGCTCAGGTTTAGTTTTTAGCCGGCTCTAGGAATGCGCTAAGAACTCCCAGGACTTGTGAACGTTGGTTCCCCTACCGGAAGTGAACATTTCTCCCGCTGGGAAGTAACGTACTCCCTTGTTAAATGAAGTCTAACCACACATTTCGTTATTTTGGCGGGGGGTCTCGTGCAGTGACCCCCCGAAGTGTTTGTCGCATTGTGCACGCACGTGGTGTGCCCAGCACACGCTGCACTGCTGCCCCCTCTCGACCTGAGTACACTTCAAGCAGGACCGTGCCCCTGCGCACTTGGTATTGCCAAGAACTTCTCAGACATTGTTGGGATTTTGTGTTTTACCGGTCAAGTCCTGTCAATAATACGTCCCTTTTGAACAGAAAAAGAAAACACCGAAAGACAGGGAAAAGTAAAGGAGTCAAAAGGGGAAATGAAGAACATAAAAAATGAAAAAGAAAATGGGGAAAATACTTTTCTCTTTTTCCTTCTGTTAAAGGGTTTACGTTAAAACGGACGTGATACCAACACCCTCTTCATGCGCAGAAGAGCAGGGGGAGAAACATCTGTACACACAGCTTGATAGACTAAGGTTAGAGGTTTTTTCACAGTCACATATTAAGACACATGACGACCGGATAGTTTTAATTCTCATAGGGACGGATCGGCGAGGAACGTTGCAAAGGCCTCAGATCGTGCGCTGCCCCGCCGAGACCCCGGAACAATACAACTCCATTCCACTCGTCATAATTTTAATTAGGACACGATACCTTGCGGGTATATTATCTGTAATCGGCAAGATGGCGGTACGCAATTAACTTGTCTTTAGGAGGGGGTGTACTCCCACGAACAAGAAAAACAAAAAGAAGAAGAAAAAGCGATAAGTTAACGCCGCGAGGTCCCGCCCCCTTGGCGGCCAGCTAGCCAATCAGCTGCGGTCGTGTGGGCGGAGTTCTCGGTTTCTATTTGTTTACGATGTATCCAAGTACAGAGAGAGGGTTAGTGTTTTGCATATGCAAGTGATTCCGTGAGTTATGACAACGCCGTCCTTAAGGGGCCTGTTCAGGGTCTCTACCTGGTGACCCCGTGAAACTGTGTGTCTGTGTCGCCAGATTAGGGCTGTATAGCGGGTGCGTTCTGGATAATTTCCTTCCTCCTTTTAATATCCCCTTCTATCTGAGTTTTAGTCACAATGCTCGTTATGAACATTAGGCATAACATGTGCTTTACTATATCTCACGCAAACTTATGTAACTTAGCAAATGTCGGCCATTCCTTGGACCGCCTTCACGTGGCATATTCCTCGTGGAAATACCTCCTTTGTTACAGCTCTGCAGTCGTTGCCCCTGAAAAAGAAAGGTTTGTTACATAAATTGGAAGGAATTTATATACTTGTTCAAGAGCTGGCCGCTTGTGCCTACGCACCCAATGAGACAGATGCAACAGAAAGCCTGCCAAAGCGCAACCGGGGTAAACAAGGAAAGATTGGCCGGTCCTAAGGGATTTAAACACTACCGCGTGAATCATATTGCTTGATGAAAGCAATAGGTGTAAAATATTTAAATTTTATACATTGTCGCTATAGGTTCAACGGTTGATACCAATTTGTAAAACAAATGTATTCCATGACGCAAGAATGCCTGAAATGTGTCAAGTTCACATATTGTTGTGTTACGTCACAGCTGACTAACTAGCGGCAGAGTAAGCAGGCAGTGTGTATCTTTCTTGATAGATATGATGAAAGTCAGATGTTTGTGTACTTTTATAGTACATGTAAATACCTATTTTGACGTTACCCCCTATTGCGTGCAAAATTTCAATCGCAAACATAGGCACGCTTTGTTTTATTAGTGACTGAACGACCTAGACGTGATATTGTAGTCGATTCTGGTGAAGTCCTCAGTTCAAACCCGGCCAGGGTCGATGGATTCTTTGGGATGTAAATGTCGTAATTAATCCCGTGTCGTAGATTTACGGCACGTAACAGAACCTCAAAGAAGAGTATGACATGAGCTTGTACTTGCAAGAAGTTGCTCTTTCACACTACCAGAAAGACAACCCTCGCTCTGGCCGGCCTCGGGAATCTGTGAACGAGAGAACAATTCAAAGAGTGAGGAACTTGGTGGAGGAAAATGGACATATTACTGTTGAAATGTTAAGTATGGAAGTGAGTATCAGTGTTGGTAGCATACAACATACTTCACATACATTTAAAGCTACGAAATATCTGTACAAAATTGTTCAACATTCCCTAACCATGAAGAGAAGAAGAGGAGAAATGAATGTGCAAGGAAACTGCTGCGCATGTTTCCACCAAATAATCCTAAACGTTTGACTGTTGATGAAAGTTTGTTTTATTACTGTAACTCCCCAAATAAAATTCAGAACTGCGTGTAGGCAAACGAGAATGACTCAAGACCAGTTGTTCCTCGACAAGATGTTCGTTCTCGGAAGCGAATTCACTGTTTTCAACTATGAAGAACCATTAGTGGTTGAATGAATGCCAAAAGGTATGACAATGAATGGAGAATACATGACACTTATATTTTGTATATTTTATTTGAAGAACTGAGGTGGCGACGGCCAAAGAAAGGAACTTCAAGGCTGTTACTTTTGCACGACAACACGTCTCCTCACAGAACAACTGCACATTTAAGGAAATTGGAAGTCGCCAAAGTCCAGTTGCTTGACCATCCACCCTATAGCCCCGGCTTTGCGACTTCTGGTTGTTTCCTCAAGTGAAATCTCACATTGCTGGAAAATCTTTTAAACGAGTGCAGGACCTTGCTCAAGCTATGAATTCAGCTCTGTTGACAATATTTCAGTCCGAGTACCGCAGTGCTTTTGACAAGTGGTTGCACCGTCTACAGCTGTGTCTGGAGAGAGATTGGGAGTAGTTTGGAGGATTATGAGGATAAGTTTTGGAATTCAATCCTTAGCTTAGACTTTAAAGTAGCATTTGCATAACTTTTGAATGCTCTTCGTATGTACAGTGGCACTGTTCTGTGTAATTAGTTTCAGAAAAATATGTGCCCAATAGTTCAGCCCTAATTTTAAGGCACGAAGAAAGACTTCATATATTTGCTGCGGATTTTCGACAATGCAGAGACCGCTCACAAAAAGTAAAATTCTTAAATTCTTAACCTGTTAATTTGGGAACTAATCAACTTTCATAGAAATCCAGTTTAAGGAGTTTTTGTGGCATTTTGAGATACCCTCTTATTTTATTTTTGCTCTCTTAAACTTGCAATTTTTTATTTATATTTTATCTCAAATAAGTCGATTGCGTAAAATTTCTTTTCCATATAAAATTACGTACTTCTTTCTTTAATTTTCACATCAAAACACACCATTAATCCAAAAGAATGGAATATCAAAATTTGTATTAGTTGACATGTCGGAAATTGTTCTGTTACAATATCTTACGGTCACGTCTTCCACGGCCGGTTGCCTGTGAGATGACGTAATTACACAGTGGTTTGTTGAACTGACGGCCCCGCGGGGGACTGCCACTGACACAAGTGGGGTGCGAACCCACAACTTTACCTTCAGACACTGCTAGTGATGAATCTAGCGTAAACTTGTGAAACAGTATTCACGACTGTGTTGCTATAATCACGACATTTCAAGCTGATTAACAACAGGTATTACCATGTAAGCTAACTGACATAACAAAGGAGGTTATTTCGGTTATGGGCCGGTAGAGCGCTTTGCATGCTGGAAAAACTGAACTGAGACCTGAAATGCTTATGGGTGTTTTAAGGAAGCTTTGTCAGCGAACGGGTTTTTGCAGGATACATGGATTGTTGCACAGAAGTGATAAAGCAGCGGTAGAGAAACGCTCGCCAACTTGTTAAAACACAATTACAATGAACAGTGGAGTGAGTGGATGTTATACAGAAAGTTCCAAAGCAAAGACTGCCACATTTTCAACAAGGGTAGGCCTTTTAAACACGGCATCTTTTTATGCTTGCTGTAAATATATGAATACTAACTTTACGCGCACTCTATTTCTCTTTTATTTATTTTTTTTTTTTTTCCGGTTGCAGCGGCTGCGCTTCTCCAGTAAGCAGCCCCGTTCGGGCGGCCCATAACTCAAATAACCTCATTATATTTATCAATAAATTTGAGTTACAACTTTCTTTATATTAAAGCGTATTGAAATTGGTCATGGTCAACTCGATAGACATGGCCTATTAATTTCCTACTCTTTACCATGAGTAATTTAAAAGCACATATTTAGTTGTTTGGAAGTACTGTGGCTAATAATTCAAACGTAAATAAGCCCTTACGAGAGTTGGACTGGATACTTATTTTTTGCGCCATATTATTTATAACTAGAGGACGCATTGTGCACTTTTTTCCTATTTTGTCCCATTGCCCCAAATTTTTACGGATTTTCTACACAAATTATTTTTAGGATTAAAGAATATACACGGTAGCTAAAAGTTCGTAAATAACTTTTGAAGCATGTGGATCAGTGACCCGAAACTGTATGTGGATATCGAGAACTCCAAAATGATACTACTTCCGATTTAACCGCATGAAATCCCAACTATATTATTTTAAATGAAATAATATATCTTTTACATTTTCGAATAATTCTCATTAAGAGTTTTTTAAAAAGTACCCACAGTATATATTTCTGTACAAATTTATTGTTGCTAAATCAAGGAAACAAAAAAGTGTACAAAATAATAGAATGTTTCTTTTGTCTACCGTCAGTAATAACATAAAACTGTTCTCTATTTATATCTATGAAATCATGTTTATTGATACAGAACCATGTTATTTAGTGTGTTAAATAATTATATCTGATGTTGGGGGAAAGGGAAAGAATTCTAAGTTTAATTATGGTTGTCTATGGAGACAGGCAACGATCTTATCGAAAAGTGGCGAATTTATTTGATGATATTCATTCGGATCGCAATCCAATTTCACACACAACAGCGACAACGATCGTAAAGAAATTTATACAAACTGGAAGTGTAAAGGACTAACAAGAAAAGTGTAACTGATTAAAATACTTCATTGGGTGTTCTTCTCCGTGTGCAAGAAAATCCAAAAGTTCCTAGCACAAATTTGTCGTTAGAATCAATATAAGCCAAAGTTTCAAGATGAAGCATCTCTAAAAGTGCACCATTCTTATAAAACTGAACTTTTGCAGGAACTTTCCCGATATATAGATGCAATTTTGTGCATTAATGATGGCGCGCATTAACAACAATCCCGTTTTTCTTAGAGAAATTGCATTCTCAGATAAAATCGCATTCTGCCTGAACCGATTTGTCAACAAACACAACTGCCGATACTCATGAAATGCAAATCCACAATGGATAGAGGAGAACCACACTCAATACCCACACCAACTTAATGTATTGTAGTTGAGCGTTTGTACTTTATAATGTCATACTCCATTAAAAATGGATGCAGTAATAAAGTATCGTGACATTCTTTCAAAATAAGTTTGATGCTCTCAATTCCAGGCAAGTAAGTAGTAACAAAATTAACGAAGTTCTTTTAAGAAGTTTTAGGTTTGTTTATATATATATATATATATATATATATATATATATATATGTATAGTGTGTGTGTGTGTGTTGGTGCGCTGGGGTGATACAAAATTTTAAAGATGGGAAGAGTATTTTTGATCTTGGAACTTTTGAGGTAGGAAATGTCACAAAGACTGTGGCCATGATTTGAAAGAGAAAAAGTCCCTCACGCAGGAGATGAGTAAACTAGGCGAATTCCTCAGCAAAGAGAATTTATGAAGGGTATAACGCAGAGCTACAGCGGAGAAGTTGGTACCGCTAGAGCATTTTTTAAACTTCAGTTTTCAGGTATATTGCCACTCCCAATGACCCGCTTTCCCTGATTTTCTGGAACTATTTTTCTTGTTTTATTTAAATGGGATATTTACCATAAGACAAATGTTGGTGCCGCTAGCGTGATTTTTAAATTTTTGGTTTTAGGTTAAACCCTCTTCCTAAAAGTCTGATTTCCCTGATTTTCAGAAACTTTGTTTTATTTCAATGCATACGTCGGTTTTCGTTGAGAGTCGATATAGCAATTTTTAAATGCTTGCTTTAGGTTAACCCCCCACTTTTAATGGGTCAATTTTGCTGGTTTTTGAAATCGATGAATTGCTTGTTAATTGATTGTCATATGCCGAGTTTTGTTGAGAAAAAAAACAAAGCTTGCATGCGCTAAGCATTAATATATACCTTATTTATGCAATCTAATGCGCGAATGTATTGTATTGTGCACTCCAAATTTAAAACTTAATATCATAAAAAAAAACAGTTTGACATATTGTTGTACGGCGTCTTAGAGATAGGCGTGTGCGCTTCATAAAACAATCAGAACAGAGAATTTATAAGTGAACCATTGTTACATCTTGCAGCACGTAGAACAAAATTCATCCTCCGTACTGTTGCTAGAACAGTTGGAGTAAGTCAATTTTGAATTCTATATTTGGACAATGAGGTACGTATTAGATTCGCGTAAATACGACAAATGTTAATTTTATATTAATGACAAATAAAGTAACACTTTGAACAATGTAACTAAAATAACAATATCTAAAGAAGCAGAAATAGAACCTTAGTCACTTTCGGTATCTAGTAAGTTGGATCAATGATGATTTGAAGAATTTTTTCAAAAATCTTTTCATAGGTACAAACCCAGTAGATTACATTTCTTCGAAATTCGCTAAAAGGAATAGATCTTTTGGTATGCAAGGGATGACAGCTATCAAAATGAAGATACTGTTGTAAATGGGTAGGCTTAATGTGCACGGACGTAAGAAAAGAGCCGTTGCATAAAGAAATATCAATATCTAGCATTGGGAGAGACAGAAGAAGTGAAAACTTGGAGTTAAGATTGGTAAGGAACTGATCGAGAGATTCTGAGTCATGGATCCAAAGCACGAATATGTCTCAACCAGATAGAGGTTCTGAACTAAGAAATGCCCTAAAGTGACGAGGAACTTTCTCGACACGGTAAAATGCAAACATCTTCAGCTAAAGACAGAGGTGACGCCGCTGTTGAGGGGAACACCTTGTGAGAGTATGTTGGAGAGATATTTCGCAGGGAGACAATACTTGACTACCGGAAGTAGGCGCGGTGGGCTGTCACGACCTGCAATTACGCGGAAGTGAAGGAATCAAAAAGTCTTACTCTGCCGCTGACTTGTGACTTGATCCTGTGGGAAACTGCGTTCACAAAGACGTGTCCCCCATGGATCTTTTCATTGCATAAGCAAGGGGTCAGATTCACAGCCGTTATTGCTTCCTTACACTACAAAAGCATCGCAAAATGAAGGGTCCAGTCAAAATGTGCGATGAACGTCAATATGGAATACAAACAAGCGACAAAGGCCTCATAGATAATTATCTCAAATAAACAGCTTAACCCCTAAAATACGTCGAACTTAAAGGGTGTCCAGTATGAAACGCCGCCACGGGTGGCCGAGGTCGTTAAAACGCAGATTCGTAAGCGAAAGGTCTGGGGTTCGATTCTCGCCAGGACCGTCCTCTCAAACTGAGGTCTATTCCGGTTTTCCTCAGTTCTCATAGATAGCAAATACCGTGGAGGTAGGTACCCTTAACGAAAACCTGGAATCTTTCTTCCTTGAAAAAAAAAAAATTAAAAAGCAGAATGACACTTTTAAAATCTGATAAAACAAAGTCATTAATTTTTTTATCACAAGAGGGTCTGAGATTGCCGATAAAATGACAAACGTGCTGAATTTATTAGGATGATTTCACAGATAAAATAAGAATTTAAATATAATTGCCCTGAGCATGACTTGCAATATTGTAATAATTGTATATTTGTATTATGAATACTTAACTTTTCAAGCCATCTTGCAACAGACGAATGTCGATTGTCAATAATGCCAAAGAGGAAGAATTAAATATAGGTTTATGGTTATTTTATGAATAGAATAAGAATAAAAGTAATATCTGTACATCTTTGAAATACGAGCACAGAATATTAACACTTGTATAAAATGTTATACTTATTATGACCTATTCATAAACCGTGAGAATGAAATAGATGAAAGTCGACCGTTATAATCATTACCGTTCGATTTACTAATACCAACTGAGAAAAACAAAAGAGAGGTAACATTTCACCATTCTGAACAACGTGTTTATTAAACTGTATAGTTGATTAGGCAGGTATTGTTACATAACGTATTTACGCGAATCTGTTCCATAGTTCGCTAATAACTACATTCAAATTAATCATTTATTAGATTATAATGCATTACTGTAATTCTCAACTTTATTACATTTATTGTTGGCATATTATTGCAAAGAGCGTTTTAACAGTAAGGTATAGAAAACAACATCTTAAGATGATACTTTCAAGCGTAAAGTAATTCGTTATGTTAACAGAAAAGCAGGAAGAGAGTTCAATGTTCGCTTATGTCAACAACAGAAATTGACATTATTTGCAACTAAAGCTGGTAGGAAGAAATTCCCTGGTCTTCGCAAAGTAAGACATTGAAGAAAAAGTTTGGAATTCGCACATGAAAGGAGGACGAACACCATAAGAAATAACTTTTTCTTTTTTGAACTACGTCAACTGTACTGGTAACTGCAGCACGAGTGATGGATTTCGTCCTATGTGCTCCAAGATGTAACAATAATCCACTTATAAATTCTATGTTCTGATCATTTTATGAAGCGAATCTCAAAACGCCGCACAACAATATGTTAAAATCTTTTTTATGATATTAAGTTTTGAATTTAGAGTGCACATTACGCTCGTTAGATTCGCATTAACACGGTAATGTACAAAATGATTTCAGACTGTTTGGCTGAATAAGCACAAACAAATGTTTCAGTAAATACGCATTAAGTAGTTAAATGTATAATTACTGAAAACGCTGTTATCAGTTTGAATGAAGGGGTTACAAAGGACATTTGGGAATTAGTATATGAAGATGAGCAGAATTACGTACTTTATTTAATATTGCCTAAAATAATTCAGGAATTATAGCGAGAGTTTGCAGTTGGTGACACTGACCAGAAGATACATGCACTCACTTCGCGTGGTAAAGGAATTTGATAAAACTTTACGATAATTTCTCCGGGATATCAGGCTGTGTATGGTGAAAATTCCAAATTTTATATAACGTCCCCATGGTAAGTCTGTCTTCGTCAGGTGTATCAAATAAGAAAGTTGCAACTATAATTTCACTTGCTAATATTTTTTTTTGATACTTTAAATATTTCGGACAGATATATCACCTTTCTTATTTCTCCCTTATTGTGCATGAAAACTAAGTTAGCATGTTTTCTAAAATTATGTTAAGCATTAGTTCTTTCCTGTACAGATATTATATTTCCACTCCAGGGTTCCTACTTTGTTCTTTTAACACAAATTGCTGTTTTAGTTGCAGGTAAAGGTGAAAATCGCGCGGTGCATGATCTGATGCATGTGGGGGCGAGCGTTGTCGTGCAGAAGCAAAACTTTGAGAGTAAAAACTGCAGGAATTTGCACAGCTGGAGGTATCTCTGAATGTACTTCACCAACAAAATGATCCTCGACTTTTTGGAAATTCTCTCAAGCCATACTTTATCGTTAGTATCAATAAGTAAATTTCCTCTCTTTGGTGCATTTGTTGAATGTACGAGGGTCGTTTGAAAAGTTCTCGGAATGAAGTGCAAAATGATGGCATAACTTTTTGAAAGTATTTTTATTTTTCAACATGGTCTCCCTTGACACTAATGGGTGGGTCCTGATGGTCTGGTGGTAACCATACTTGCCTCGTAGATCTAAGATCGTGGGTTCAGTCCCGGGCAGGGTAGATGGATTTTTTCGGGCGTAAAAATCGTAACTTTGGAAGGGAATGCCTCGAAATGTATTTAAATATAAAATTATTTTGAAATGTATTCAACCAGGATGAAATGTATTAAATTATGTGGACCTGTATTTGGGTAATTAGGCATATAATTATGTAACTATATGAATGCGTTGACAGATATTTAATTAGATTGACATGTATAGCTGTAAATACAAGCTCTAAATATTTCAATTTCCTATTTCTTCACTGCCACCGAGTGTAAGACTAATTGCACATTACATCTCTCGAAAGTAGTTCAGTCGATTAAAGGTAGTACTGACAGAAACTCTCGGTAAAGAACAAAGAAATTTATATCAATTTGCTGCTACCTGGTATTTGCGAAAGGCATTTCTAGGTTCGATTATTCCATTACACAAAAGCTACAGTACAATTTAAAAACTGTAAAATGCATCATGAAATATCCCCTTCTCCTTCGTTTAGCTACTCTGTCCTACTTGTGACAGAGAAAGTTCCAATTCGGCACTAAATCCCTTTATCCTGAACTTGTAGCTACATTAACAGCTTCCTGTGAATGGGAACGTAACGGCAGGTCAAAACCGACAAAGAGACAACACTTCTGTTGTAGCTTTCAGCATTACAAGTTCTGTTTTCGAATTTCAACTAATGTAGATGTCAACATTTCAGAACATCAGTGAAAATCCCAGTCAGTCATGCAATAAATAAACACTCTATTTTTTTATCTGCAACATGAAGGTGATAGATTAGGATCTTTCATTAAGGTGTGTTGGCAGCCATAAAGCTCGTTACCAGATATCTTTCTGATTATGAATTACCTGCAGTGACACTTTTTTTTTTTCACAGCAAAAATCGAAACTGCTGCAGGATTGCTAAGCGTCCTGAAAAAGAGGGGATTTTCCTGAATGTTTAAAGTAACTTATCTGTTATGTTCAATTGTTCGCATTGGTCCAGTGGTAACCATACTTGCCTTACCGATGAAAGAAGAACGTATGAAGAGAGTTTTGGAGCGAGAAGAATGGTGTGAGCAGGACTCCTTTGTAAGTAGGTTAAGACAAGACAGACACAGACACATCGGTCCTGGTGGTGTAGTGGTTACCATACTTGCCTCCGAAACCCAAGATCGCGGGTTCGATCCCGGCCAGGGCCGTAATACTCCTAAATATGGCTTCCTTCGGAAGGGAAGTAAAGCCGTGGGTCCCGTGTTGTACATTTACGGCACGATAAAGAACCTCAAGCCTGAAAGAGAGGCCTCTGAGCAAAATTTGTCTGCCGTTTCACGCCCTGAATTGAATGGGACGCTGATGATCTGAGATATTAAAGAGCGTCCGTAAATGAACAAAATCAAATCAAACAAAAGCCAAAAGTTAAATTTGTATATGTGTGTTTAATTATGCACTGCAGAAGTTTGCTTAAAATAACTGTTATGTGTGTTACACCAATGAAAAATACTTGATTAAGTTATTCTTATTTACGAATGTGTTGATGTTCTTATTTATTGCACTGCAGTAAACGGTAAGGGGAAGTAGTTTATTGGACATTTTTTGTACATGGATGGTTTTAAGTAAGTCGAATTCACATTACTTTATATTTATATGAGACATTCGTTTGTAAACAATTTCACATTATTAAACACCATCGATAATTATAAACAAAGTCCTCCACTGGCAGTAGTGCGCCTCTGGAGTCTGGGCAGTGGAACTGAGAGAAGACCTGGTGCTAAGCATGATTGCTTGTTTCTACTGAGTTGATTGTGATGTATTAAATAACTTAGAAAATGAGTTTACTGAATGTCAGAATGAAACTGTCGAGGTGTGGACAAGGAAATTAAACGAACGAGGAAGGCAAGAGCATGAAGCTTTCTGTATAATTTGGAAGTGTTTCTTATTTGAATTACAGTGTGTGCCGAGTTTTGAAAGTCGGGTTCTTGATAAAGGAGCTGCAACATAATTTATTGCTTATGTGAATACAAGGGCCTTTCAGAAAGTATATAAAATAGTAGTTTTTGTACCTTATTTATTAAGAAATGTGGTTCAAATGTCTCAAAATACTCCCCACCGTTGTCATTTTCCTGCCTACTTCAATATTAAGTCACGAAACCATTATTTGGGAATACTACGTCACCACCCGTGGACATCTGCCTAATTTCTTCGTTGTTGCCGCAACGAGTTTCATGTTGTTGAATAAAGCATAATCAGACAGAGCGAGATTCGGTGAATATGGTGGATGCGGTACAAATGGCTGCTATGGGATATTGTCATGTTGGAGGAACGCTTCTGTCGACCGCTTCCCCTTTCATCGTTGCTGAATCCTGCGTCAAGCCATGCAAGAGTCTCGCTGTTGACAGTCATCCCTTGTGGAAGTCAATATGCGTGAAGTGTTCAAAAAGACGGCGATCATCTGCTTGTCCGCAGTTGGAAAAGCACGAAATTTCTTGGGTCGGGCACTCCCTGGATGTTTCCATTGCACTTTCCTGAAGTAAGTGTCCACGAGGCTTTGCAGTATAGTATGAGGGTCATTTGACAAGTTCTCGGAACGACCCACAGATTGCAGCAGCAGTTTTGTTATCAAAACCCGCCATCTTCCATAGAAACATGTGTACAATAATACATGATTAATCAAGAATCGTAGTAGTTGTAGCTGTTTGCTGCAGTGTAGACTTGAGTATATGTGAAAATATGAAACATAGTGCGGTTATGAAGTACTTGGCAAAGAAACGCTGCAGAATTTCATGCAGTTATGACAAACACTCTAGGGGACTCTGTGCCATAATTCTCAACTGTTTCCAAGCGGACACGGAGTTTAAATGCGGCCGTTAAACTTCGGAAGAAAATCAGAAATGTGGATAAGTGCATGACGTTGATCTACAGCATCGCCGATTAAAGCTCTGAACATTTTAAAAGAACGCGCATTTCACATTTCGAATGAAGAATTTTACTTGAAAAAATGATCGGCATGTCGCGACTGCTGGCAGGATCAAAAGTGAATCAAGTGTAAATATCTCAGCAAAGTCTGATCCGTTTTCAGAGAAATTCCGCGTCAATTAGTGATCGATGATGAAACACGGGTGCTCTAATACACACGTGCAACAAAACAACAAACAGCAGCATCTTCACCGCCAAAGAAAGCCAGGTGTGTGAAATCGGCCAGAAGAGCATGAGTTTCCTGAGATGCTACAGGTGTCGTGCTGATTGATTACTTTCCCATGTCCTGGCGCGTATTATGTTAACGTTTTGGACCTAATGCGCGAGAAAAGACCGGGTTTATCAAAGAAGAGCCCCTAAACTAAGCAAATTCCTTCATTTCGTCCGATGAAGAGCTTAAATCATCAGTTGAAGCCTCGTGGTATAAAGCGCATTACTGTCAAGGAAGTTTATATTGCTAAATAAGATGCGTCGTCACTTTCTGCTTCATTCCGACAACTCTTTAAAAGATTCTTGCGTTTTAAACACAGTGCGTCTTTCAAGAGAGCCATAAAAGAACACGAAAGTTTCAAATGACAGCAGAAAAGTAGTAACACTTATTCTTCACACAGAGAGGGCTCAGTTTTCCTCTCACTGAAAGGATTTTCTGCAATCCAAGATTTCACATTAACAGGCCCCCGGGGCAACAGGTGGTATTGGCGCGTGGCTCTCAAATTCTGGCGCTAATTTATTTTTGTGGGGCGTGGCGGACAGGCAAACCGTGGCGGCGGACAACATGGGCATATCGGCCAAGGAGTCCTGTACCACCTGATGTTCGCGAGTGGAGGAAAGAGGCCGCGGGGGGCCACTCTGTGAAGGGACACCGATATTCCATTAGGCTCGACACTTTATTAACTTAACTTGGCACTTAGAGCGCCACTGGAGACCGGGAAATGGCTCATGGGGGGAAAAATAAGGATTTGGTGCAAAACACTCGCTCGCTTCCTACATCTCTCGGCTTCTGTCTTGCTTAGCATTAAAATAAACTTAAGCGTTACAACGAGTGTTGATATACGTCACGTGGCAGAAACGCCCCTTTCTTTCTACACATTTAAAACTTTCCAGTCTGAATAAATAAATTTATATATTGAGACGAGAGTTTAAAACAATGTTTTTATACCTCTTCACTTCCAACCACCCCACTTTGAAACTGCAAAATGCATCCGGTGTAATGATATTTACATCTTAAAGAAGATTTAACAGTATTTTCTATCGTTGCTATTGTTGTTTGAAAGTGACAGCAAACAGTTAATATTATACCAATAAACAATGATCACAGTCTGCCTTTACTCATCCTCATGAACTTTCTCAAAGCAGTGCCCGTTGAACTCCATGCACCTGTCCCAGAATTTCTGCCAGTCTTCAAACACATGCTGGAAACCATTTTTGTTCAATTTAGGAAAAAGGAAAAAGTCACGTGAGGCAAAATCTGTCCACAGGAAGGATGACGGACACACTTCACATTGATATTCAGCAACAATATGTGCGCCCTGCTTGTGAGGAAGACATCTCTGTAATATTACACAGTTACACCTGTGTGTGAAGGTACGACATACTGGGAAACCATCAATTGAATATTGAAAAATGAAATGATCATAAATTCACCAGTAGAAACAGCCACAAAGAGCTTTGCTGTTTACTGTCAGGAGCGAAAAGATGTAGTCAAGTTTCATCACCAGTGATTACCTTTCGAAAAATACTCCGCATGTTCCTGTAACATCATCTTCAATTGCATATAAATCTGTACAATAGGAACCCACCGATAACAAACACGTCTCACGTGCAACTTTTCAGTTAGTAACGCTTGGGTGACTCAATGAAAGTTTCAAGTGTTGTTAATGTTATATGACGATCCACTCTCAGCAGTTTTAGTGTTTTCTTCCATTAGAGCACACTTTCCTATGAAAGTGATTGTCTCTCTTCTTTAAATCAACTTCGAGCTGTGCTGTAGGGAAGAACAAACTTTCCACATGTCTCAGCTAAAGATTTGTTGAAAGGAAAGCAGAATTTCAGAGCAGCACATTGTTCATCACGTGTCACCTCCATTTAGCTGTAGGCGGAACTGAACATGTCTCAACTTGTACATTTCTCAAAGGCGGAAATCGGAAGCGACAACAATGAAACCAGTAAGCATTAAGTCAAACTAAATATTGTAAAGTTAAATTATGCGTGTGGAAAAGTGAGATCGTTCTTTATTGAACAGTTGAGTTTCGGTAATAAATTGTTCCAAAATGATGTGTACCTTACAAGAAAGATCAGAAAGTAAGCGGATATTTCATGGTTTCCTTTTTAGGCTGCATTATTTAATATTAATAATTGTAATATTATCCTAAATAAATTGTGTGTTCTTTTACATACGAATGGCTTATTTTTGTATATAATTTCATCCCTACATAGTTGGTGGTTAAACCAGATGCCTGGGTAATAAGTTCACGTCACCTCTCACAGAATAGAACAAGTCTCGGAGTATACAAAATCAGATGAGTGAGGTTGTGATTCTGTTCTGTGTTTGAAGCAGGACACAATAGCTCAGCTGGTTCAGAAAGCCAAAAATCCGTGGTTCAAATTTTGATTTCCAACTATTTCCAAATTCAAGCAACAACAACATTTTCGATTGACAGGTAACAATAGAAAAGAAAAGTTATGTTAACAGTTTCAAAGTGGGACTGGTTGTGGTTGAAGGATTGTAATACCCCCCCCCCTTAATATGTATTTAAGTTGACGTGTTTTTGTTTAACTAAATTTATTTTAAATAGGTAGCTATTGAAACCACCTCCTTGCTCTAGTGGTTAGCGTTGATGACTGCTCGCCGGGGAGACCGGGTTCGATTCTCGGTACCTACTTAGGAATTTTCCTAAGTTAGGGAGGTCTGGAACGAGATCCACCTAGCACCGTGAGGACAATTGGGTAGCTGCCTGATGGAGAAGTGGCGAATAGCGGCCGGCGAGATGCGGTGTACTGCAATACTGCATCTTACCAATGATATCCTGTGATGGAGGTAGAGGACGCGGTAAGCTATGACGCAAGCTATAGGAGAAGGTAGTCAGTCAGACGGGCAAGTTTTGAAATGAAATCCTTGAATTTGAATGTTTGGTTTGGCAGTTCATGCAGATACTGCATTTGAGAAAATTTGAGGAGTTCCTTTATTCTGAGGAAATGCGTTCGTACGGGTGGCGACAGCTGCTTCTACCAAAAGCATGTCATGTCCTTCATGGCTAAACCGAGATCTGCAATATATCAACCAAAAACCTATCTGGGCAAGAATTGCAAATTGTGTATTGCTTCAACGATTGAAATACGCGACAAGGCTTGAGTTAAAGTTCAGCTGATGCAAGAAATTGAGCTTGCTCAGTCGTGTTTGTCACGTCAACTGCTTCCGTTATATTTCTGTAGGAAGTGCCCGTTAGACTTCTACTGTGTGTCTGTGTGCAGTGGAGTACACCGCTATAACAAAGAATATTTGTTATAAATTCCCAGAAGTAAAGCTCAATTGAACTCATGGGGTTTTCATTGACAAGAAAACCGAATTTTAATGTAGGAGAAGCTTGATGAAATAAGCTATCCTCGAAAGTCTAACACGATTAGCCCTGCAAGTTGGTGTATCTGTCGACAGCGCGCATAAAGCCACTCAGCTGCTCCATCTCACCCTTACAAATTGCAATTTTATTGTAAATAAACCCCGTGAAGGTGCCGAAACGAATTATCGGGAGGAATGTCTCAAAGCCTCAGACATATACTACAGTAGAGGCAAACACTTGCTGTGATGGTGGGTACAATATTAATTTTACTATTTACTACCAAAATGCGCTATTAGTTCCGTCGGCATATGACGACGCCGTTCTGCTCGGCAAAATCAATTTCCGATTGCATAGCAGAGAGAGGGCAAAGTGTGAGGCCTTTGTGAAAAATATTAATTGTTTTACTATTAAACTTTACAAGAAAAGATAGAAGAACAAGTAAAAGAAAAGTAGAAAACGAATTTGAAGATAATGCTGACAACCGAATAATTTCTCTATTTGCTAAATGTGTTTCTTATTGACAGGATGCATTTACATGTTTTAACAGTGGAGTTTCCATTTTTGTTCTCTAGATAGTGCTGAATAATATTTATCATTATAATTATATTTTAAGCAAAAATAAAAGCGTTAAATAACCGGAATTTTGTTAGGTTCATGAAAGCGTGTACCCAAAGAAAAATGATTTGGAAACAGTAACACACCATGCACGCGACGTGACGGTCTGGCAGTACGTGTCGGAGCAAAGTGACCAGAGGGAGTGAATTTTGTGAAATGTAGAGCAGAGTATATGTTCTAATTCAGAAGAAAAGGGTGATAAAACACCCCAGAGTAAGTATTGCAACTTACACAGAGCAGCCAATCAGTATTACGTACTCATAGTAAAGTGTGTGCGCTGATGGGTCCCAAGGCAGCTGTCTGGTGACAATAGCTTACGTGTCATGAAGTGGTTTGTGCTGTGCGCGGGATAAGAGTGACTTACACTATGGAAACATTTCTGCGACCCTTCTGATGACTTGAATTTCTTGGAAGGGGAACTTCGCCGGTGTCGGTGTGTTCTATTTGGAAGCAATATTAACGACCTCCGCCCGGAGGCGTTCCCACTGTCACAAAGATAGCATCCCACAATTTTACATTTGGCGGTGGAGAGTCATAATACTTCCGATGTTTTGTTTCTGGTGTGTACCAATGCACCCACGTTTCATCACCGGTCAGGAATCGATGCAGAAAATCAGTCGGGCCTTTCTGAAAACTTTCTGCCAAACTTTGCTCAGAAATTTTTACTTTGATGGGTGTAGACATCTTGTAGATAATTCTTCAATTAAAATGTGAAATGCCTGTAGCTTCAGCAATTTCTGACATGTTTAGTCGGTTGTTTCATTATCAACTTTTCTAATTATCCTCCTACAATGTAAAGTGCAAAGTTTTTAAATAATATGAGGGTGTTTATAAGTATGGAGGATTATTGTAAAGTTTTAATTATCACGCAGAAGTTGTTATGGTACATTGATGAAAGTTCGCCAATGTTATCATTGATCCTTAAGTGTATGATTGAGAAAATCAGCCCATTGTGTACTTTATGTCTTTATTTGTTTGTGTCAGAAGTGACAAAAGTGTAGAATGGAGAAGATTGCCTCGAAGCATGATAAAGTTCCTGCATTTGAAGGTGACAGTGTCCGACAAGTTCATGATGAGATGACAGCAGTTGATTGCCCATCTTGTGACAGAAAAGGCATTTCCAAAGTGGTCACATGTCCCTCACAGACGAGCCAAGTTCTGCAAGACCGTCATTGACGGACGATGTGGGCATACTGAAGAAAGTGGAGTGTTTAATCCTGGAAGACACACGAGCAACGATCCAGATGAAACTGAGTTCAGTTATGAAGTGTGTCGAAAATTATTCATGACCAACTGCACATGTAAGGTGTCTGCACGTTTGCTAACCTTTTTCCAGAAACAAACATGGCGTGACCTTTCAAGACTATTGGAAGAGAATGAAGAGGGCTTTTTTAATCGTCTGGTAACCATGAATAAATCTTGGATCTATCAGCAGAGCAAAACCATGAACATGGAATAGAAGCATGCTGAATCCCCGCCCTCAAAAGGGCAAAGGTGCAAAAGTCAGCAGGTAAGGTTATGCTCTCAGTTTTTGGGATTGTCGTGGAGATTACCTTGCAAAGGGACAAACCTTCACTGACACGTACTACAGCAATCTTCTGGACAAGTTGTGAGATGCTCTCCAAGTTGATAATGCACCAGTTCACTCATCTCAAGTTGCAGGTGACAAAGCATGTGGCTTTGAGATCTTGGAGCATCCGCCTTATTCTCCTGATCTCGCACCAAGCAGCTTTTTCGTGTTCCCAGAAATGAAAGATCTGTTGCGGGATAACCGATTTGACAGAACAGTTGACATCATTAATGGAGTGGAAGAGTGTTTTAAGGTGCATCTGCAGACTTCTAAATAACGGTGTTCGGAGAGTCAAAAAACCATGAGAAAATTTTGTAAATCTGGATGGTAATTACCTAAAGAAAAATTAACAACTACAAATCAAAACTAACTTTTTTGTCGGTTTTAAGGCGATAATTAAAACTTTACGATACCCCCTCGTAACTTCGTTCACGTTATGAAGTTTGCCTTCTATGTATCAGTGTTCAATCTGATGCTAATTACTTGTTTGTGGTGTAATTCATTTCATTTTGCTAAGGGAAAACGCTAAAGTAAATTTAAGGGAGGATTTTGTCTACAGTGGATGGCGCCACGCCCTTACTATAAAACCGTTTGACTTTGGGAAAAAGAGTTCAAGCGAAGCAGAGCAAACATCGAATAAGCACCACATCCTGGAGTTCCAAATTCAGCTGTCAGGCCGGAAATCATGCATAAAGTCCATGACATTGTTTGTTGGTGAAAGTATGCAAAACGTAGAGGCCACGGCATCCCAACTAAGTTGCTTCTTTTATTTTGTATTATGAAGCACACATGAAAAAACTTTGAGCAAGATGGTGCCGCGTCTGTTCACTCCGAAGTTGAAGCGAAATCGCACGCGAACGTCGGCCAACTGTTTGAAGAATGCAACCAATTTTTACTGTGCTTTGTGACTGTGGATTTATTACTGCAACGAAACACCAGTCTAAACATTCGACCGGACGGGGCGAACCGGCTCTGAAAAAAGCAGACATGAATTCCATCCGTGGAAAAGGTGATGGCTGCAGATTTTTTGAACGAAAAAGGAATCGCTTCATTGACTGCTTAAAGGAAGGGGAAACCATTACTGGAGAACACTACGTAACACTTCTGGAGAAACTGCGATCCGGGAATGGCCAAAAAGAAGGCGCTGTTTCACTATGACAAATTGACCGAACTACGTTAAGAAATGTTTCCGCATCGACTTTATTCATGTGATCCCGTCCCGGATACCATCTGTTACGAATATACAAACTGGACACAAATTTACGTCAAATGAAGAGGTCATAGGAGTATTTTGAGCAAGTGCTCAAAGTGTCCCTTCCACCAGCTGGAGCAAGTGCATTGAAAAATAAAGTAGGTCGCAAGACTGACTATACAGGCGCGTATCTTCAGATTAGGGAGAATATTTCTGATAAACTCCAATGCTGAAAGAAGCAAAGAAGACGTTAGTGTGTTGTTCTCTTGATGTGTGTGACCTCCTTCTTCCTGAAGTTGAAGGAACACTTTACTATAGCAGATTAAGACTCTCTTCTTGTAAAGCAAACAAGGCGGATAGGTGTCTATAAAATTACATAGCAAAATGGATATCCCAGAATTTTATTGCCGTTTTTAAAACCATACCGTTCTGAGGCGTGTCGCGTTTGGACAGAGAAATAAACTAAGAACATCAGAGCCAATGCATCATAAAGAGAAAACAAATTAAAATTCCTGCATTTCACTCAGTCCTGCATTCCAGGACTCGCATACTTGGAATATTAAAGATATTTATAGTTTTGGGCTCCACGCGCCCACTCTAATGTTTTAAACTGACCTGTTCTTCACTCCCAGAGCAAGAGTGGACCATGTGACGCAACACAGTGCCGTGTATTGCCCCAGTCCGGCGGCATAGTTAGCGCATAACTTGAGACGTTTTGGGTACACACAACCGCCAGAAAATGTTCCATAGCTTCCTCTAGCGCAGGCTAATGCATAATGTGGTAGATGATGCGTGACAGGGATTCGAACCTGGACACCTGAGTCGCTCGTGCACGGAGTTTGGTTTATCTCACGCTGGGCCAGGAATTTTAACGGCTCTCTGCTCCCCAGCCATTGTCTCACTACATGTGTTGGTATGCTTGGTGTGGTCATGTCACTGGAGACTGGAACACTTCTTAACAGTGACATAAACGATTCAATGAAGACGTGAGAATCTCTCCACATCCCGGAACCACAATGCGAACACAACAATAAGTGACATGCTGCCATGTTTCTTTTGCATCCATGGATAATGTAAATAAAACTTGTGTGTGACACTTGCAGAGGCTGCCAACATAATCCACGTTTCTTTTGGATCCATGGATAATATAAATAAAACGTGTGTGACACTTGCAGAGGTTGCCAACATAATCCACGTTTCTTTTGGATCCATGGATAATATAAATAATACTTGTGTGTGACACTTGCAGAGGCTGCCAACATAATCCACATTTCTTTTGGATCCATGGATAATATAAATAATACTTGTGTGTGATACTTGCAGAGGCTGCCAACATAATCCACGTTTCTTTTGGATCCATGGATAATATAAATAAAACGTGTGTGACACTTGCAGAGGCTGCCAACATAATCCACGTTTCTTTTGGATCCATGGATAATATAAATAATACTTGTGTGTGATACTTGCAGAGGCTGCCAACATAATCCACGTTTCTTTTGGATCCATGGATAATATAAATAAAACGTGTGTGACACTTGCAGAGGTTGCCAACATAATCCACGTTTCTTTTGGATCCATGGATAATATAAATAATACTTGTGTGTGACACTTGCAGAGGCTGCCAACATAATCCACATTTCTTTTGGATCCATGGATAATATAAATAATACTTGTGTGTGATACTTGCAGAGGCTGCCAACATAATCCACGTTTCTTTTGGATCCATGGATAATATAAATAAAACGTGTGTGACACTTGCAGAGGTTGCCAACATAATCAACGTTTCTTTTGGATCCGTAAAGTAAATAAAACTTATGTGTGAAACTTGCAGAGGCTGCCAACATAATCCATGTTTTTTTTGGATCCGTAGATAATATAAATAAAAATTGTGTGTGAAACTTGCAGAGGTTGCCAACATAATCCACGTTTCTTTTGGATCCATGGATAATATAAATAATACTTGTGTGTGACACTTGCAGAGGCTGCCAACATAATCCACGTTTCTTTTGGATCCATGGATAATATAAATAATACTTGTGTGTGATACTTGCAGAGGTTGCCAACATAATCCACGTTTCTTTTGGATCCATGGATAATATAAATAATACTTGTGTGTGACACTTGCAGAGGCTGCCAACATAATCCACGTTTCTTTTGGATCCATGGATAATATAAATAATACTTGTGTGTGACACTTGCAGAGGCTGCCAACATAATCCACGTTTCTTTTGGATCCATGGATAATATAAATAAAACGTGTGTGACACTTGCAGAGGTTGCCAACATAATCCACGTTTCTTTTGGATCCATGGATAATATAAATAATACTTGTGTGTGACACTTGCAGAGGTTGCCAACATAATCCACGTTTCTTTTGGATCCATGGATAATATAAATAATACATGTGTGTGACACTTGCAGAGGCTGCCAACATAATCCACGTTTCTTTTGGATCCATGAATAATATAAATAATACTTGTGTGTGACACTTGCAGAGGCTGCCAACATAATCCACGTTTCTTTTGGATCCATGGATAATATAAATAAAACGTGTGTGACACTTGCAGAGGTTGCCAACATAATCCACGTTTCTTTTGGATCCATGGATAATATAAATAATACTTGTGTGTGACACTTGCAGAGGTTGCCAACATAATCCACGTTTCTTTTGGATCCATGGATAATATAAATAATACTTGTGTGTGACACTTGCAGAGGCTACCAACATAATCCATGTTTCTTTTAGATCCGATACTCTGAATTGGATTACAAACTGTGGTCCGCGAGGCTCTCCCAGGAGGTACACGAAGTATTAGAGTATATAGTAACATGTTTATTCTTGAATGTAAAGATACAAACAATGAATTGTAGAAAACGAAAGATGATACAAATTTATGATGTGCATTTTTTGAGGTAACGTAAATGAAACCCGAGAAACTATGTTGGCTGCAACACCTAGGATGAGTAAACAAGGTTTGAAGAGCGTGTCCGTTTTAACAGGCGAGCTGTGTTGTGATCCACATTTAATTGGTTCGCCCAGGAATTGCCGTGTGCAAACGCCACCCGAATAAGCGCAGGTTCGGTGGAAGATAAAACTATAAGAAATGAGAGAATAAGAAAGGAAGAGGAGGGCGAAGAAAGTGAGGACATGAAGATGACGTGATGTATGGCAGCAAGCTGTTAAAACAAATGACACACACCTGCGTGCGCATGCTGGGTAATGGTTCCCATTCTTCTCTCCGGCCGTTTTGTCATTTCATTGTGATTTCCTATTGTTGGCGAACAAGCGTACACGGAATTTATCGTTGTACACTGAAAGGGGGAACACGATGTCGCTACCTGGGTCCGCGTATCCACACCGGGGGTCCTGGGTTCTCTAACTCACATCGCATTGCATAACGTTTCGGGGCACTCTCTTCCTATGTTAACTGAGCAGTTTCGCGTAAAGTTTTACATTTTAAACTGATGTAAATTTTACATATTAAACTTATGTAACTTTTACATTTTAAAGTGACCTACTTCATTAAGCACGTCTACATTTTAAACGGACCTAAGTTTTAATGTTTTAAACTACAGTGTTTCATCGTGTTAAATTTTACATTTTGAACTTATGTAAGTTTTGCAATTTTAAACTGCCGGTTTTACATTTTAAACAGACCTTTATCATTATGTACTTCTTAGAATTTAAACAAGTAACTGACGTGTGTTATTGTGTAAGATTTACATTTTGAAACGGCATAAGTTTTACATTTTAAATTGACGTATTTCATTATGGAAACTTTACATTTTATACTAACGTAAGTTATGACAAGTTTTACATTTCAAAACGTATAAGTTAGCATTGCGGATTGTGGGACGAATGGAACAAAATGGACATCGCAACGCAAAGCGACATTTCACACTTGAGGTCATCACACACAACAGCCGCCCTATGCTTCTAAGTGTAAAACCAAAAATGGCAATGTTTCTAACAATAATGGTCGCAGCATTCTTCCTAATTAGGGCGTGCAATTTCAAATTAGAATATTTCAGTTCATCGTGAAATGAAAACGAACAGGACGAAACTGTATGGAAAATATTTTAATATAAAACAGGCTCTGAGATCTGATGTCTATTACGTGTCTTCTCCCTTTGTTTCCCTCCCGCTTTTCTACAACTTTCTTGCAGAGACTTGACACTCCATTCTGCTAAATTAGAGATTTAAAAAATCGTATCGTTCTCACTCCGCTAAGTTCCCGTTCGCTGTCTTGGTGCTATCGTTATGACCTGCTTGCGTTCTGCACTAAAGTCTACAACTTTCTTGAAAGCGGTTTTATCACAACACCTGGACGCTAACGTTTGTCTTCACATTAACATCTTTGACTTAAGGTTTGAAAACTGTCGCGAGTTTTGTGCTAACTTGTGGCACGGCGAGGTGTTCTTACAAACAGCGGTCAACTTCTTTGTCATATTGTCACAGACAAGAGCCAAAGATCGGAAAAACAGAAACTTTTCTTTATAAATGAAACATTTCTTTTAGCTGGACTTAATTTGGTGATAACTAGGAAATCAAACAACCCATTACGTCCTAGAGAAGCATCTAGGTGTAGACGCTACAGGTCATCTATCAGGAAACTTGAAGTCCAGTATAAGACACCAAAAGAAAAGCAGCGTAAGGTTCTCGTCAAGGGAAGATTTCACGACATTGGTAATGGTTTGCAAGTCCCCTAGAAATTTCTTCGTTCTCTTGCACAAGTGCAATTTATTTAACAGCCTGCGATTATTATCTCTGGGGTATATTTTAACAAGAGAACCCGCACACCGTACAAGAACTCAAAGATAATATTCGTCAGGATAAATAATTTCCTAAAGAGATGCCAAAATGTGTGGAGGATGATGGCGGGCAGTTTCAACACCACATTTGATAATTTGGTACATCTTAAATTGGTTTGTCTTATTGTTTTATCCTGCCGCTAATCACCGAGACCGGCGCGCTCGCTCATAGGCAGAACACGCCGGTGGAAAACAAAACTGTGGGATCCCGTTTAAGGTCTTTTTTTGAGGTAAAAGGAAGATAGTCTATAAAGAATATTTCTGAAAACAGAAAGCGCCGAGGTTACATGTAGCACTTAATGCTGTGCAACTAGAGATAGGCTTATGTCGAAGGAAAGGTTTGTTCATCACAATCAATTAGTTAGAGGCAGAACACGAGAGCCGTGCAGACCACTCCGTCAACTTTGATGCTGGCGACCTCTTCAAAGGTGAGAGCAACAAACTTCATTCCAGAATACTCTGTAATATGTTGATTTGGTTTATTTACGACGCTTTCAACTCTTAGGTCATTGGCGTCCCTTCACTTATAGACGGAAATGGCGGATAAAAATTGTTCAGAGGTCTCTTCATTCAGGCTTGAGGTTTTTTTACTTGCCGTAAATCTATGAAACGGGACCACGACTTTACTTCCCTTCCGAAAGAATCATACGATCAAAAAAATCCTTGACCCCGGTCGGGAGTGAACCCACGTTCTTGGGTCTACGATTTACGATTTGTGTTTTGCAAACTTTTCTCATTAATTAACTGTGAGGGAACGCAGGTTCGAAATTTTTCAACAGGACTCTGCAACAGCCCATGTCTCCTTGCATGCAATTCATGAATTATTCACGATAGAGTCATCAGTAATAACATATGGCCCCTCGGTTCCTGTGATTTTTGTCTTTGGGGGGGGGGGGCATTAAAGGAAAAAGTGCACAAGCAGGTCCACACACATTAGATAAGTGAAAAATAACATCTGTGCAGAAATTTCTTCCATTTCTCAGAGGAAACTGCACAGGGTAAAGATTATTTCATACTCCAATGGCAGAAATGTATAGAAAATGAGGGGAGGCTGTTCCAGCATCTTCTTGCTTGATAATGGCGAGTAAATGTACCTTTTAAGTGTTAGTAATAACTGACATAACAATCATAGCTGCGGGCTTTCTGACTCCCGTTCACCGCGGTACCAGCTTGAACCGACCGACCGGCCTTTACGTATTAAGCGGTTCTGAGAAGGAAAAATCATCCCGTTATATTAATATTTGTTTATACAAATTAATATCCAGCTGCATTTTTTATACTTTTCAATTAATAACTGCTTAGTACGGAAGTATCACCACAACTAGCTATCCTTGTGGACATGAAAGTAGGCAGTTGTGACTTCGAGCCCGGACTGCAATTAGCTAGCAGTAAATGGGATGACAGCAGCAGATGAGGTACCCCGCTGTATCAACCGCACACAGGCTGCCTCACAACTGTTGCAACCAAGAGACAACGAATCAAATTAACTAATTAGGTACATACCAACTTACTCCGACATGGCCGCTATGTGGAAGCGAACCCACGTGTTCTCAATGCCGAGATAAGCGGCTTAGCGTAGCAGACACAGCGGGAGCTGGCCCCGTTCATTATCCGCCCCGGACAAATTAGGGGTGAAACTTCCGTGTAAAAAAACTGCATCAAAAGGATGATCCCGTGACAAAGGAACAGCACAACAATGTGCTGCAAAGCTGCGTTCTCCCTCACGACACTTTTATTTATTTGTTTATTTATTATATAGCGGCCTGCCAGCGGCTTCACTGCCCAGTTATTTATTTGTACCGCACCAGAAGGTAACACGTAACAATCATGGGACGATCTCTGGGAAATAACGTCTTTTATATTAAGTTTACTAAGTCTTGCTGTAACTCCGACAATATCCGCGCAACTCTATTAACTGCTTACACCCGGTGATAACGAATTACAATTACTGTTTCACTCGTCATAAAATCGGCCGAAGAAGTAAAACAAAATTTTGAGTTTTGACTAACCACAGCCCGGTATCGTAACGAAATTATCATAAAGTTTAATCACGCGACGTGCATTTTTCTTGTACCAGTGTCCCTGCACTATATAATCACTAACCACTTTTCTATGTTTTCAGAAATTGTAATTTTAACTAATTCAATGTGAATTCGCTCAAACAATTGTCTTTGCGTATCCAGCCAAACAGTCTGAAATCATTTTGCATATATATATATATATATATATATACATAAAAGAAAAAGAAAAATAAAGTAACACTATTAACAATTAACAGTAATTATAATAGTAGAAAAGGAAAAAACACTAAGAAAAAGCCACACTCGAGATCGCTATATTTGGACACGAGTTGAGTTCTTCTATGACAAGAAAACAAGTAACTTTTATTTTGGTCACTTGTCTTTTTGCCATAGAAAAACTCAATGAGTTCGAAATATAGCGATCTCAAGTGTGACTTTATCTTAAGGGTTTAATCCTTTTAAAGCTTCCATTATTACTGTTAATTTGTTACATTGTTAATAATGTTACTTTAATTTTATTTTTATTTTATATATATATCATTATATACAGTTGATAATATTCTGTGCGTAAATTTAAAATATATATTACTTTTATTCTTATTCTATTCATGAAATAGTCCTAAACCTCTATTTGGCTCGCCTCTTTTGACATCATTGACATTTGTCCGTTGCATGATGACTTGAAAACGTTAAGTATCATAATACAATTTTTACAATATATAAGCCAAGTTTGAAGGAATTGTGTTTAAGTTTGTATTTTATTGATGAAATGCATTAATAAATATCACTACGTTCGTGAATTTATCGGTAGCCTCAGTCAGATTTTCTTGTGATATTACTTGCGATTATTTACAGAAAAATAATTAAAAACACTTAAAAAGTTAGCATTTTACTTAATTATATAATTGCCAACCTAGAATTAAATAAATATATTTAAATACCTCTCAAATTAATTCTATATATATTAACTTCATTAAAATATATTTAAAAAGGGTAATCTTTATCAAATATAGTTCAGCCTAAACATTATCAGCTTGAATAATAATATAAACATTTAAGTCAGTTAAATACAGTAAGTAGTTAAACAATATTTCAAGTCGTCCAGGAAAAACTTAAATTTGAGCATTAAGTACATTGGTATCAATGAAACATATGCAGTTTTATCTTGTCAGAGAAAGACAACTGCAGGTAATATGGTTTTATTTATAAAAGAGAATTTACCTGCCTCCGTTCTCTGTTTCCTACAATTTATTTTAAAACTATGATCGTTTCTAGCATATTACGATTTTTCTGTGATATCCCTCCATGCATACGCTTTGTATAATGACGTCACCATAGCTTTTTTACGTCTCTCTGCTGGTGATTCCCAACCTAATGCTTTAACATTTTCGTGCCCATGTTATTTTTGCTGTTCTACGCTCGATATTTATTTGACATATCGATCCCACAAGCTGCATCATAATGATAAATAAGCTATTTGCTTCAATTTTAAGTTTTCATAACTAAGTAGAACCGCTGTATGCTTTCCTCGTAACACGATCAATTTGACAAGTTCACAATGAATATAAACACCTTATGACAAGAGATGCTGGAAATACCTCCTAACTCCACAATTTTGGCGTCTTTTTAGAAAACGGTCATTTGTATCTTCCGAAATTGAGTAAATTTCTCGCCTGATAATTTCTTTTATGTTAGGTTTTATTTTTTCAACTTCCCCCTAAATAAATATCACATACTGTTGTTCTTTTACCTTGCTGCAATTTGACTTTCTCAGACATTGCCCTATTATTTTGTATGCAGCATGACACCGAGTTTCTCGTTACACAAACCGCCACGGGTGGCCGAGGTCGTTAAGGCGGCGCGGATTCGTGAGCGGGAGGTCTAGGGTTCGAACCCCGCCAGGACCATCCTTCCTTAAAAAAATCCTTTCTCAGTTTATCATTTCATTATCATCAGTGCCAACCGCCTGTGAGCCTTAGTAGTAAAACGGGCGTTAAACACAATTAAAAAAAAAGTAACGCAAAGAGGTTCAATGTATAAAATCGGGTTTTTCTGTAATTCAATACTTAGCAGCATCATTATCGACTTACAAGACCCTGATGAAGTTTATTAACAATTTGCATTTAGTTACACTTTAGCATCTACATATGCCAGAAAGATGACAGCCTGTTGTTTTCAAGTGCCATCTAGTGAGAGGTTAGGGTATTACTTGGACGTGAAATTGTCGTCCAGACAATTTGTACCCGCGGAATTACCAGTTATTTTACGTTGAAATATGAGAACAGCGGCCTCGTATGCTTTCAAGTTTAAACTGACTTAACGTCAAAAGATGAGCTGACATGTGCGAATAATGCAAGACATCTCTCGTCAGAGGTGAGTGTAATTGCTTCGGAAGTTACCCTCTGACTGCTCACCCGCCAGCCGCCGAGAAACGGGTGACAAAACAACGAAACACCGTCTTCATCGAGCGTACAACTAGAAGAACGTTTTCTTTTGCCAAGCCATATTGAAGTTCGAGGAAGACAGAAGTATTTTTGCCATTGCGGTTGTCGATGTGTGGGACAGAACACCCTTTTTGAGCGTCTTTTTTCTGAATTAGTATTTCAAACAATATTCCCTTTTCGAAGTATAATCTGTCAGGATTAACTCCAATAATTGGAAAAAAAAAAAAAAAAAAAAAAAAAAAAAAAAAAAGCAATCACGAATAACCCCAAAATGTTCTGCGATCAAACATCCTCAAACGCGAGATAAAACTTTTTGAATGATTTTGTTGGAATATTTTTGAAAGCAAAGGAAGTGACAACATATAAATAATTAACGTTTTATTCAAGAACTGTGTTTCAAGTTATTCAATGTAACTTCCCCGATTTCTGAACACGTCCGCTCCAAATCTGGTAGTCTAAGGCAGCAGTTCCCAAACTGTGGTTCGCGGATCCATAAGGCACTCCATGAATCATTAAAAGTACTGTTAACAGCATTTATTCTTGAATGTATAGACAAAACGAAAGATCGTGCAAATTTATAATGTTTATTTATTGAGATAAGGTCAATTAAAATCAAATTATTTGTTTCTGGGGTGATAATTTACAAACAAAGAAATGTATTAATCATTTAACAGATAATGCACAAGAATCTGCTAATGAAATAAATATATGAAATTACAAAACTAACATTAGGAAAGAAAATAAATAAAAGTAAAGGATTTAAAAAAAAGGGCACTTTACTTACAAATGAAAATAGAGAAATAGAAGGATGGAAATATGTTTTAATGAATTATAAATAATACATAATACATGGTAGAAGAGGTACATAATATTTAACAAAGAGCAAGTACTTAACAAACAATGAAAATTATTAAAAAATGAAAAAGGGGAAAGCCCTAGGTATATAAATATTGTTCCAGAAGCATTAAAAGTTGATCCAGAGCTTACAGCAGATATTCTATGCCCATTTTGAACGATGTATCAGAATCAGAGACATTGTCAGATAATTGAAACAGAGAAATCCTTTAAAATACCAAAGAAAGAAAACCTCTTACAGTGCAAAAATTGGAAAGAAATAATTCTACTCTCCTTTTTACATAAAATTCTATCTAGAATATTGTGATAGAATTAAAGAACCAATTGATAAGAAACTGAGAAGAGAATAAGAAAGGGGCAATCATGCATAGGTCAAATTAATACCATAAGAATAAATTTAGAACTCCATTGCTGTTCTTGAAAAGACATTCGCAGCAAAATATGGGGGGCTATGAGGAACTTTGAAATGCTGAAAAAAAGTATACAAAAACTTGTCAAGTGAAACATAATGGTAAACTATCAGACTCCATTTAAATAGTGGAGTTAAGCAAGGACGCGTACTATTCTTAGTGGTTCTAGACAATTAATAGGAAGAGAGGTGTATAATGATACAAAGATAAGAAATGCAATTGGTGGACTTAAAAGTGGAAGCTCGGGGCAATGGAATGAAAAGTAATACTCAAAAACCAAAGAATGAGATTTAAAAAATAGATGAACGTGAGATAGAAAGAGTTGAATAATTAAGAGGAGCAGAACAAGATGTACAAAATAAATAAAGCAAGCTGAGCTTTCCTACAATTTAGGAATTCACAAAATATCCAAAGAAACAAAAACAGAAATTTTAAATCAAATGATTCATCTGTTTGGTTGTGAAAACTACCCAACAAATAAACAAAAAATTGCAGACATTTGTTAACCAAAGCCTCAAACATGGTGGCCAAAAACATTGGCAATGTCACACTTTGCAAGATCACCCCATTTGACCTTGAAATAAAAAAAGCCGAAGTGGATATGGAATGGACGCACATTGAGAAAAGAACTTGAAAATATAACAGGATAGGCGATAGACTGGAATCCATAAGGAGGAAGGAGAATTGGAAGACCGAGGATGCCTTTGACCAGAACAACTGAACTGGAATTGAGAGCAATGAACAAAACTTGGAAAGCAGCTAAAGTTCAGTCAAGAAATAGAATCCGATGACATAAATTATCATCATCATCATTTGTTACGGAGGGAGCTTTCACATGTACCGTGTTAGTTTCCATGGCAACAGCACGCACCTGTTCCCAGACTATCAAAGTAGGTCATGATGGCTCGTTCTTTACAGTCATTTATCTAAAAACAACAGAACGGTTTGGAAAACTGAAAATATATGACGGCGTGTAAGTGAAACGCAGCATCTTCCCTTACATTTAATCATAATATTATACTGTTTTATGCGTCCATGTATAAAAACCGCTGGTCTTAGAGCTTGAGATGAGGGTTGTCAAGATGAACCCCATCGAATCTTGCTGGAAAATCCACTTAAACAGACTCTGAAATGTTAGAAATTTTTTCTTACAGTATTCAGCGTTGATTTGCACATTTGGGTCACAAAATGCAATTAGCTAAACTCATAATACCACGGTCACTTTGAAACATTTGAAAAGGAAATCTGAGCGGGCTGTATATGTACGCGGGTGTTGCTGCGCCAGACGCTAGGACTGCCACTTTAAAGTCGGTTCAGGGGACAAAGAAAGAATCCTTAAAATGTTGCATCGTGCATTTGCGGATCTTTGCCTTTCGTAATCCACTTTTTATCGAGATTTTCTCGAAGATGAAAACCGCGCAGAGCGACTGGCTACAGTAACAAAGGATGTAAATGTGATGAAAACAAAGCGTGTGTTGCGGGAAATATTACACATTACCAGATTCACGAATTTCCTGAATACTGGATCTGCAGCAGTGAAAACACTCCTTGAAGAAAAACTTCATATCACCTCACATATGACCAGAAAAAGGCGCGTATGTATTGGTGGCAGAAAATGTTTGGAAGTTTTTATGAAGGAAGATCAATAAATATGATTAACATGATAACATGTGACGAAAATGGATATACCAGTGTGATATACAGAAACTAAGTGACAGTCATCGGTCTGGGGTCGGTCCTGGTGGTGTAGTGGTAGTCATACTTGCCTTCAAAACTCAAGATCGCGGGTTCAAACCCGGCCAGGATCGATGGATTTTTTCGGGGGTAAAAATCCTAAGTATGGCTTCCTTCGGAAGGGAAGTAAAGTCTTGAGTCCCGTGTCGTACATTTACGGCACGAAAAAGAACCTCAAGCCTGAAAGAAGAGGCATCTGAGCAAAATTTGTCGACCGTTTCACGCCCTGAACTGAATGGGACGCTGATGACCTGAGATGTCAAAGAGCGTGCGTAAATAAACGAAATAAAAAAAAATCGGCTTGGGTCTTCCCTGGAGAGGATCCGCAACAGAAGGGAGGTGAGCGAGAAGATGATCTGTTCCTTGTTCTCAGTTAACGTTGTGACATTCCACATTCCACTTGAGGAACAAAACATCACAAAATGCCTGCCTCAACTTTCTTCAAAGCTGGTATGCTAACGTTTAAAATCATCTGTACAACAGATGAAATGCAGGAAAGAAGTCCCCATAAACTTGGTATGAATTTCCTTTGGCCTAAATAACCTCAATCACTACACGATACTCCTTGGAATACCCACAACACTTCTGCTTCAGAAAGCTGTATTAAATAAAGTATTTGAAACAACTACTTTATATTTCTCATAAATGTCTAACATAAAAACAATTGTATTCCTAATTGCATGGCCACCTATAATCGAGAACTTTTCAAACGTTTGCAGTCTTTCAGATTCGTTTTGTACAGTTGCGACACTTTTGTGCACAGTTCATATACAGGATCAGCTCTTTGGCGGCATTCTATTAAATTTTCAATTATATCCTTTGTGGCGACCTCAAATGAATGTCCGGAGCACGCGATATCCTCGGTGAATATACGCCCCCGTATTTTGGTATATCGGACTGTGGTTGATTCAGATGTTTGTCAAATATTAACTACACTTCGTGTCTGCCTGAAAAACCCGTTATACGAGCAGTTCTCGCCTGACTAAGAAAACACAAGATTTAAGATTTTTCCCGCTCAACAAAGTAACCTTGTAAACAACTACACATAGTGCAAGTACTTTCCAACGTTTTAATATCTTTAGTAAAATAAAATTTGTCCAACTGTAAAAATAAGCGTCTGTCTGAGCTTAAACCTCGTCATTTGATGTGAATCTTCGTCCACCCAGCCATTTCTTCAGATTTGGAACAAAAAGTAATTGCTGGGAGGGTTTGGAAGCGAAGGTCATCAGAATCTCAGGTAACCGTAGCAATGCAGATGGAACCGTTTTTGTTTACTTGGTGCACGCGTTTAAACTCTCGTGTGAAACGTTCATTGAATGCAATTTTGGTCCATTGTTAATGCGGCACTCAGCTTTCTCATACCCAAAACTCGTGTAAATTGCAGTGCACACGGCCTATCGAGGTCTTTGCAATATCAGCCAAATCGACGATCATTGAGTTCATTATTGTGAATTTTTGTCACAATCTGGTCGGTCACAGCAGTTTTGGAACGCCCTGAACGCTCATCATCTTGAATGGATGTACGACCACTCTTTAAATACAGCAGCCCACTTTTTAACCGTAGAAAACGAAGGGGGGGGGGATGCTTTAATGTGAAATCTAACTACTTTGTAATTCTACTGGGGTTAAACCCTTCAAAACGAAGTACTTTATCAATGCTCTATTTAATTGTAGAAATTGCTAACACTAGTCAAATGAATGCAGTAAAGTGTCTGAAACAGCACGCCATCTAAAGGGTCATGCTTATAGTAATTTGGCCCTCTCTGAGTCAGAGCACCCTAGTAAGAAGGGGCGATTATCAATTAATTTGATTTGAGGTTTGTTGATAGAAACATTTGTATGATTTTGGCAGTTGAATCTTTAGTCATTCTGTTTCAGTTTTTCTTTGAGAAAAACTGTTATAAGGTCTGTGGATCGTGGACTGTTCGCGGCACTATTAGGCATAGAATACTTCTTCCAACTTACAATACAAAAGTAGAAATATTCTACATTTGTTCAAAATCTTATGGGTTGACATTTGCAATGGCAACAAATTAAAAAGGGATCGATTACACGATAATCTTTCCATTCTGATTGGTTCTTACACAAATAAGTTGACGCTTCATATATAGTGAAGGCAACAAAACTGAAACAGTTGAAGGAAATGTTGTTTCGATTTTTGAATAACCTTATATTTTACCACTTGAATTCTTTTATTTATTTCTTAATTTAATGCTTAACTGTGGTATGTGTTTATTTATTTTACTCGATGACCCGTGTTATTAATTTGACAGCGAGTGTGTGCTGCGAGCAAGGCACCAGTGGGAGGTCGATGAATGTCACATCAACTAGATGCAGCTAATAAAACTGACATGGCGTGTGATATGCCAGTAAATACCAATCTGCCGCCATCACCACCACCTGACGCTCGCCGCCGATGTTCTCTTGTTTGCCATTTCCAAACAAGTGTTCACTGTCCTCGACATGCAGCAAAACAACCCGAGCGCTTTGCACCGCATTTCGGCACGTTCGCTGCGCCAAATTGTGGCCTTGCTGTCGTTTCATGATTTAATAATATTTTTATATCATACAATGACTGTAACAGACTTGTTCGGTTATGTTTCTGTAACCCTATACTTTTAATTTAAAATAAACGGCACTGGTGCTTTCGGCAAGTGTGTCGGTTATTATCGGCATTGAAGGTCGTTAATAGCGAAGCTATTGGCGACCGTTTCAGATCAACCATTTTAAAGTATCATATTTTGAACAAAATAATATACACTGCTAAAAAATATACGAACTCATCTTTAAATCACAGCCCAAAATAAATATTTATACAATGTCATTTTTTACAGTCAGCTGTTATGTTTTGAAGTATTGTTTAAAACTACAATAATGATATTTTAGGATTTGTTAGTTTTCCCCTGAATAAATTGGAGAAGTTTCAAGTTCTATTGAAACCAAAGTCAGTGATCTTTGATTTATTTTTTTGCACACAGATTTTAACAACACTCTGCGATATTAAATTGCTAATCTGTGTTTTCTGAGACTAATGGGGACATCTGAATGAAATATCAGTCGCACAAGCAGTTGCGTGGATTGAAGATGGTCATTCTATTCGCATTGTATCCAGAATTCTTCATGTCAGCCCTTCTGCAATCCATAGGTTTTGGAGGTGACATATAGAGACCGGTGGATAAAGAGGCTGTCCTGACAAGCGCGTAAGAAAAAGGCAACAGAGGTACAGGACAGATATCTTGTCTTATCAGCTTTGCGCAGACGCAAGCCTACAGTCAAAGATTTACAAAATGATGTACGAACAACTAGAGTGGTGATTTCTAATTAAACTGAGAAATTCAAGGTTCAGATCTGGAATCCTCTTTCAAGCCCCTTGTTTGACACGTCAACACACGGAAACCTGGCTGAGATTTGCTCAGAATCACCTCACTGGAGGCTCCGCCAATGGAAGGCTGAATCTTCACAGACGAGTCAAGATTTCGTTTGACGGGTTGTGATGGCCGTATTGAGCATGACAGACTTGGAGGCGGTTCGATTATGATTAGGGCTGGTATTATATTGAGTTTCGGACAGAGCTTGTTGATGTTGATGTTTACATAATGATATTATCCGTCAGAATGTCGTACCCTTTGCTTATGGTATGAACCCAAATTTTCTTCTACTGCATGATAATGCTAAATCTCATACAGCACGGAATACCAAAGATGTCCTGCAAGAATGCCATATTTGGGTGATGGACTGGGCTGCATGCAGTTCTGACCACAATTGTGTTGAGCAGCTGTGGGATAAGCTGGCAAAACTTGTTCGCGAGCGTTCTGCTGTGTCACGGAACCTGAGAGAACTCACAAATGCACTCACTGAAGAATGGGAGAGAATCCCAGAAAAGTTTATTAGGAGGCTGGTGTGAAGCATGCCACATGGGCACTGAGTGTTGAAGTAACCATGCAAACATTGATTACTAAACAATGTAATATCGCATTTTCACTTTGTTTTCTGTGTCAATCAATAACTTATTCGTATTTCTAATTCCGTGAAACAAAAGTTTGTTAGGATGCCTATTCTAATTTTACACAATTCCTCAAGCTATGATTACAAACTGTCAAACATTAACTTGTATCAATATTTATTTTGATTTAAACATGTGTTCATGTAATTTTAACAGTGTATTTAGTATTAAATATAGTCAATGTTGCTATCGAGCACTTTCCAGATAGAAGACTACGGGTTTTTTCTGATAGAGCAGGAAGCAGAAGCTTCAGCAAAGGCTCGGAATTGCTCTCTCTGAAGGTGAAAGTTCAAAGAGAGGAAAAGATGATAATATGAAGGTGTACTGTCTGTTATAGCAAATGACTGAAGCAGATTCACAAATTTACTGTAGTTAAATCATTACAAAAGTATAAGCATATAGAAAAACTAAACATGTTTTGTTTTATTTCAGCCACTTTTGGATTTATACCGCAAGAGTGCAGCAGTTAACAGTTAGTAAAGTGCTATACTGTGCTTGAGTTTCATTCACATCAATTTGTCATAGCACTGCAACGAAGTTTAAAAAAGTTGCACCAAGTGCCAACCCCAATCGGCGATGATATTCACAGTTTACAACTTCAGGATGCCTGTGTAAGGGGAAATCAGCGGGTAGGCTTACAGTGACTGGAGAAACGAGGCACGCAGAAGTCGACGAACAGAGCAGAACATTCCACAAGATCTTATTGCAACAGTTTGCAATTTCTCTGAGTTTTCTGCAACAAATTGTCTTCAGTGATGAAGCAACATTGCGAATCTGGGACACAGAAAGTCCCCGCGCTACCATGCAGCATGTCCCAGTCTTGCCAAAAGTTAATGGTGTGTTCTGTGCTGTCTAACGTTCCTGTTACAGGACAAGCCGCAGCTGGAGACTGACAGTGTGGATTTTCTCTACCAACAGGATGGAGCTCTACCCCACTTCCATCACAATGCTCGCGCATTTTTAAACAGGTGATTGAGAAACTGGTGGATTGGTCGTGGTGGGAGTGATGATCAAATTATATCATGGCCTCCACGCTCCCCTGACTTAGTCCCACGCAATTCTTCGTGGGAGTCAACTCCAACACTTCTTAGGATTATCAAGAATACCCTGTCCACATTCAGATCAAGGAATGAGTGCTTGCGCCTCCTTTACCAGCACGCCTCGTATATCAGATTGATAGAAACATGTTCTTGAACAAGAACTTGATTATAGACATGACGTCTGCAGGGGGGTGACCGCCAAGGGTAGCCAAGGTCGTTAAGGCGCGGACTCGTGTACGGGAGGTCTGGGGTTCCATTTCCACCAGGACCGTGCTCCCTGAATGAGATTTTTTCCAGGTTTTCCTCAGTCCTCATAAATGGCAAATGCCGGGCTTGGAGCACTTCCTTGCTTTAAAAAAATAATCTCCAAGTTTATCTTTTATCATCAGTGTCCACCGCCTGTGATGCCTCAGGGGCGTTAAACAGTAACCAAAATGTAGGAGGGGCACATGTGGAGCACTTATAATACAAAAAACTTTTACAGTTTTTCTATGTGCTTGTGATATGTCAGATAATGTAGCTACAGTAAATTTGAGAAATCAATGCAATCATTTATAATAGCAATGCTGCACAGTCTCCCAACCGATCATGCAGCAGACACGTTCCAGCATTGGCTGCCAACAGTTCACCGAACAGATTTTCACCGTTTTTGGTGCAGTGGTGGTTTTGGTTGTTGGATATTGTTTCATGGACTGCCAAGCAGCGGTGATCCACTTCTCGACACGTCAGCTACCTGTCAAGAAAGGGAAACTTCTGCAGACATGACAACAGTGTCAGCTAGTGCCGCTTTCTGAATAAATGTCGAAATGTATGGAACACACCCATAGAGGTTTTCTTCTTCTTCTTCGGCTGATGCTGTTGCACGCCCTCACAAGGGTGGCTATTGTTCGACTCAAGAGAACCTTTTGCTTCCCCATAAAAGTTAACGTCAGGTTAGTAGGGAGCTCGTGCAATGCTCTAATACGGAACGTATGTCCTGCAAAGTAAGTCGGCGCTGTGGCACATTTTCCGATAATGCAGGGTATTTATGATACTTGTAGCACTGTCCTTCATGTTATAAAGTCACCAAGACTGCCACACCTAACATTTAACGAGCAACTATGTGAAAAGACAGAGGTATCATCGGTTTGGGGCTTTCAAATTGGATTGGATTGTTAGAGAAAGAGGAGAATATCCAGCTTTGCTCAAAGGCTGGCCGTTTGTGCATACCCCAACATTACATTAAGAACAATTACAGAAATTCTTAACATTTCGCTAGTTGTCACCCACAAGTCGTCGGTAACTGAAATGTTGCATATGAGGAGTGTGTTTGTGCACAGTGGGTTCCAAGACTTCTGCTGCAGATTGAACATGCAGAGTTTTTTCTCTTGGTTACATCATTTCGATTCTGAGAGCAAACAACAAAGCTCTGTGTGGTAACCAACACGAAAAACAGCTAAAGTGGTTGCTTCTGCTAGGAAAGTTATAGTCATTTCATTTTACGATATTCAGGGAATGGTTTACCCATGTCGTACCTGCATACACAACTGTGACAGGTTTATATATTTCTTTATTTTTTCAATACGAATGGTGCTAGTCACAACATATTATACCTTAAATGTAGAGTATTATTAACCTCTATAGAAAATATTGAAAAAGCCCTCCCTTCTGCATAAGACATAACACAACATGTCGTTCTTTGTGCAAAATCCAGTCCATCACATGGACATACACAAATGAAGCATGGTTCTCTTTATGCGGCTATGTGAACTCACGCTATTGGGTCGTCCAAAACCCACATGTCATTCAAGCACCCAGTTAAAGTCGGAGTTCAATATTAGAATAGTAGGACTCCCCCCCCCCCACACACACACACTGTGGACACTGCAAAGTGCCTATGCATTTGTTGAGCAACTGAACGATGGCGCTACACATCAGACATCAAAGCAATCCATGGCGCTAATTGACGACCGGATAATCTCCAAGAACGATCACCGGACTTCTTCCTATGGGGTTACTTAAAAGACAGACACCACATGCCCCCAGACATTGCACGATCTGAAACACAGGAGATTAACAACAACGAGCAGCCAGTAAAATGAAATGACGTGTTGAGTTATGCAGTAGGGAGTACATTTTCTTTCTCCCAAAGATGCCCTACATTTGATTGTGGCTTTTACCTTTCCCTATGTGGGAGACATTTTTCATCACCCAGCAAGAGAGCATGGTCATTCTTTATGTGAACACGGATTCTTGCAGAGAAGTGGTAATTGTGTTCCAGGTTCGCCAACTTGTTGAAAAGTTGTGACAGACACAATCTCTCAATGACAAGAAACGTGAAATACAGGAATTTACTATGCAGGTGGGGCAATGCATTGCCGTTCAGGGGCATCATTTTCACCATTAGTGATTATTTAATCAGTTTTAAAGACAGAATTATTTTACGATTTTAGTAAAAATATAAATATTAATTGTGCGTCTCGCGATTCTTCTGTCGGCGGCTGCACGTCCTCAAGCGGCCCGTAACTCAAATAACCTCAACGTAAATGTACAATCTCTATGCACGATAACATAAACTAAGGGCGCTATCAACAGGTGTTTGTTAGCGTGGTTTATAAACTTGCGACGTTCATTTTCTGACTTCTCCCAAATGCAGAACTAAACTCCGGTCTCGGCCGCTACACGATGTGGAGTGGAAACACACAAACACAGAGGGGTAAAGTGGCCTAATCACGATGGATGACTGAGGTAAACCATGCGGTCGTTATCTCAAAGATAATTTTCCGCAATTTCCAAAGAAAGCCGCAATCAGCTGAATGACGTTCGTGACGTAATGTGCGGAGACAGGGTCTCGTTAGCTTCCATTGTGCGGCAACCAGAGGAAAACAACGTGTTTTGTAAACAGCGTTCAGGGGTGGGCAGTCCGCTCAATGCGGGGGCTATATTGCAAGCAAGGCACTTTAATTGCAGTGTATGTTCTGTTCTCGGAGACGAGGCATTTCACTGGGCCTGAGGGTTTTATTGCTGCGGCCTACATCAAGCTTCAGTTGTGTTTACTCCCTTAACCTTCAGAAAAGAAGAAGAAAGCATTTTAAACATATTTCTATTTTTAAGTTTCTGCTGTTTAAAATGTTTCACGTTTTACTGTTTTCACACAGAATCAGAAATAGACCAAAGTTTCGAGTATACTTGTGATTTACATAAAAGTTCTGTGAGAATTAAACAATAAAATACACATTGGGGCAATTTTCTATGCCCTAAATAAAGTATTTGATTATGTTAATCATGAAATTCAAATAGAAAACTAAACTATTATGAAGAGAAAAAAACCGTCACCAGGAGCTGCGTAAACTAAATAATTTTTCAGCAAGTAGAATAACTTTAAAAAAGAATTAAAAATCCAATTTAGGCATCATTAATTAATGAAATAAGTTATAGCATTGCTATGTGTTAATTAGTATGACAAACTCTAAAGCTAAATAATAAAAGAAAAATTTAATTATAACACATTACTTAACTACTTTCTGATTATTTCCCCCTTCAAAGTCACTTGAAAATAAATCTCTAGAGTAAAATTGCTCTAATTTCGAAAAGTAAGGAGAGCAAAATTAGAATTATTGCAAACTATAAGTATTACAAAATGGAAACCACGTTTATTAAATTATTATTATTATTATTATTATTATTATTATTATTATTATTATTATTATTTTGAACAATGTTTAACACCCGTTTTTAGTGCTGAGGTGGTGGACATTGGTGAAACACGAGATGAAATGATAAACTGAAAAAAGATTTTTTAAAGGAAAGTTCCAGGCCTAAGTTAAAGGTTCCTCCCCGGTATTTGCCATTTATGAGGACTGAAGAAAACTTGGGAAAAACCTCAGTCAGGGAGGACGGTCCTGAAGAGAATCGAACTCCAGATCTCCCGCCACCCGTGGCGTGTATATATATATATATATATATATATATATATATAATATTACTTGACAATCACCTTCTCATAAGAAAAAATTGGAAAAATTGTGTCAAAAAGAGATTATTTTAAGAGAGGGTGAAGAATGAAAAGAAATTATTTTCGCGGCAAGTAGCAAGAACATTAGCTAAGAGACTGAACTAAAATATACATTTGAAAAGGAAGTCATTGCACTTAACCTATGGACACAAATACTATCTTTCTACATATTGCAACTCATTATTTTCAGCTGTAGCAAACTTGGGTCAACTGACTCCCAAAAGTATTAAAGATAAAACATTTTGTGTTATATTTGAAGTTACATTTGTAGAGAAATTTATACAAATTACCAGTACCTTGTAGAGTAGAGTTGTAAAGTACAAGAGTGACAGAAACATTTGTGGATCAGAATTTTACTAATAAGTATAAGGCACACTTGTAATGTATTAGACCATACTTTTGTGAAACAGGCCATGCTGCTAAAGCATTCTTTGAATATCGAAAAATGCGATCACCATAACTTTCCCAGCAGAAGCAGCCACTCTCTCTCTCTCTCTCTCTCTCTCCCTCTGCGGCACACAGAGCTTTGCTGCTTGCTCTCAAGATATAAATGACGTAGCTAAGTTTCACAAACAATGATAAGCTCCGCTATAACTTAATCTTCAAGTGCAGTAGTTATGTAACCTACCGGTGCACAAACACTTCTCACGTGCATCTTTTCAGTTACCAGCATGCAAGTGGCACCAGTGAACCTTTAAAAATCCTCTCTTACAGTGACAGCAGTGGTGTTAACGATTTCTTCCCTTAACGTACAAACTGGAATCCACCTTCCATTGAAAGTGATTGCCTCCCCTCTTTAAGCTGTGCAATAGGGAACAACAAACTTTCCATAAACCTCACCTGGATGTTTGTTTAAATTTCAGGGCACCATACTGTTTTTAGACTCGTATCACCTACATTTTGCTGTAGGCGGAACTGAACATGTTTCAACTTGCACAACTCTCAGAGGAGGGAACCGGAAACAACAATGAAAACGTGTACATTACGCATTGAATTAAAAAATATTGCAATATTAACGCCAGAAATTAAAATACTCTTTAATGAACAGTGTTCGCATTAGTACAAAAACTTAATTACTCACCATTTTAAGAAAGAGAAACCGAAAACTGTCTCTTTCCAAGGTTGTTCTAGTGAACACTATGGTAAAAACGTGTTCATGTGCTAAAAAGCGTTAAGTGCATGCGGGGCTTGTGAAGGGCCATCGTCTTCCAGGCCGAAACATTGAAGCACCTCGCACATCTGCCGGAGATGGGCGCATCTGTCCAACCCGCATCCGATAAGTTTCTAAGGAAACAGTTATGTAGTAAATTTGATTTCTGTTATCTTGTGACACGTTGTACCGCCGAGGCTCGCACTGGACAGGGAAGATCAACATTAAATAATGAAAGAATATATAGAAATATGGCGTACATTGACCTTTAAAAAAAAACAAAACTTATCTTGTGTCCTTTGTCCATTTTTATATCTGGTAGCAATTAATTTAACTTCAGTCACCTCCAACACTTCCTTATTCTTAGTGGCGACGGTGAATCCTCACTAGCAATTGTCAACGTTGCCTCAATATTTCACTAGTGTGCGTAGACAGTCTCTAGGGAACTTCTACTGCAGTTATTTGAGTTGCGGGACAGGACCGGCTTTAGCAGCTGCTACCGTACTGCACCAATCCTTTATTCGGTATGTATGTAATTACTGATTTCAGGTTTTCTGTTTAATTTAAAGTATTTCTGAGTGATCATATACAAATGTCTTGCTTTGGCGTGATTCTTACACCTGTATCCTGTACTTCCCAATACTGACAAAAAAGAATGTGGCTCCCCTTTCATAGCTATTGCCATGGCAACGGTAGACGCTTGCTTTATGCTCCGAGATAGCAAGTGCAGCCAAAATCGAGGAGCGGACGAAGGGTAGCATTTGGGACCATTGATAACCGGCTGCGCCGCTTCCATAGCAACGCCAAAACATATCCTCACAATCTTTCAACGTACTCTCCATCTCTCCCCACACACAGTTGTAGACAATTCAACCACTTGTCAAAAGCATTACTGAGATATTGTCAACAGAACTGAATTTATAGCTTGAGCACTCGTTTAAAAAGTTTTCCAGCAATACAAGATTTCACTTGAGGAAATAATCAGAAATCGCACGGTCCAAGATCTGGGCTGTAGGGTGGATGGTCAAGTAACTGGACTTGGTGACTTTCAGTTTCCTCAAATTTGCAGCTATTCTGTGAGGAGATTCATTGTCGTGCAAAAGCAACAGCCTTGAAGTTCCTGTCTTTGGACGTTGCCGCCTCAGCTCTTCAAATATGTGTCATAGTATTCTCCATTCATTGTCATTCCATCTGGCATACAATCAACCACTAATGACCTTCATAGTTGAAGAAAACAGTGAACATTCGCTTCCCAGAACGAAAATCTAGCCGAAGAACAACTGTCTTGGGTCATTCTCATTTACCCACACTCAGTTCTGAGCTTTATTTGGGGAGGTACAGTAATAAAACCAACTTTCATCACCAGTACATATTTCTGTCAAATGTTTAGATCATTTGGTGAAAACATGCTCAGCAGTTTCTCCTTTTCTTCTCTTCAATGGTTAGGGAATGTGGAACACATTTTATACAGATTTTTCGCAGCTTTAAATGTTCGTGGTGTATATTGCCAATGCTGCCAACATTGATACCCGCTTCTATACTTAGCCTTTCAACAGTAATGTGTCGATTTTCCTCCACCAATTTCCACGCTCTTTGAATTGCTCTCTCGTTCACAGCTTCCTGAGCGAGGGTTGCCTTTCAAAGTCTCTCGCCCTTCTTCACATGATCGAATCATCTTGCAATATTATCAAATGATCACCATGGACAGTTACCAAGTCTGGTTTATTTTTTATTTATTTATTTATTTATTTCGCTCTTTCACCTAGTTTATAGCGTGTGAAAATGTAGAATGTAAAGTTATCTTTAGAAATATTCGTGATTTTTCATCAGTTATTGACACAGAACTGAACAACAGATAATGACTAGACAAGTTTAAACATGTACTTATGCATATTAAGGTTCATTGTTGCCAGCTGAGTTAGTTACATATTTGTAGATATTGTTATCCAACAATGGATAGGCTGTTACAAAAATGTTGAATGCTCCTTGAAAGTGCCAGCGGACTCTGGATCATTATATTCTCAATAATTCCATTAACCATCTTGAAAACCTTGATGGTTGGCATGGTAGATTCGTTAACTGCTTACTATGTATACAAGTTTGATCAATCACAGACTGGTTCATGAAAAAATGTCATATTTCTGCCTAAATATGAGAATGTATAAAAATTTACATTTATCATATTTTTCCAAAATTTCCAATAATAATTACTTATAAATTATTAATATTTATAACTGACTAGAACAATTCTTTTACAATAAAATGAAAATAATAGTAATAATAAACTTAAGGTAGAAAGTAACGACAATGGTTAATAGAAAAGATTAATGCACGCTTGAGTTGGTGGCTGTTTTACAAAAAGTTTTGCAAACTCCGTATAAAAGAAGGATTTGTTCGGGCGAACTAACACTGCGGCGTCGAGAAGCCATTTTGTGCGAGCTGCCGCCATCTTGCATCCCGCTGTGTTATTGAAAAGCCGGTTTTAGTGTTGATTAAGGATTCAGTTTCTGGAGAGGGAGAGAACGCTTTCAGAAAAGTTTATTGTTGTGAATGTTTAAGAAGGGGGGTCTGCAGACCTAATAGGGAGATTTAACAGTAACAGAAAGGGAAGGCCCTGCGTTCTTTTTATATACCAAATAAAACACATTCAAAGGTTTACCTACAGTCTGCTCCCCTAAACAGTCGACTTCCAGGTAACAGCAGCAGTAAAACAAACGACTATCACGTGCCTGTTACAGATCGATATAAAGCAGTGTTTAAATATCTGTCTTCGACGCTCTAGAAGACTTTACCTCACAAAGTCTCTAGAAAGAAGCCCGCGCTATGAACCTAAGGCATGGAGTCAGTTTGTTGCACCCGCGAGTGTACACAAGGCCCCCTCCGGATATATTCGCCCTGTTGACCAACCAAGTGTCGCTCCACTGTTGCGCTTAACAATGGACAAAGTTAAAAACCTCAAAATTAGTCTTCCAGTCCGACAAATGATTCCATCACAATTACAGCGAGGCGGCCGCCATTTTCGTTTGCCGGCGGCACACGTTACAAAGTAATTAATAATGACTCGCATTCCTGAGGAAAGTAGTGGGCACGTTTTTTGAGGCAAGTTGCAACTTGAAAATCATGTAATAAGAAACATGCATGGTTCGGTTTAAGGAAGCGAAATTCTACATCAAAAATACCCATGTCTGCAATCTGCACACTGAAGCTCGTAATTGTAGGTTGTTTGAAAATGTAAACTTTTATAAATAACAAGTTTGTTAATCAAAGTACCAAACTCCCATTGTATTTTCTGGAGAAGGTTACGATCAGTTCAGTTCTTTATGAAAGTGAGCATGCTGTGTGAGGAAATGTCGCAACACAATTTAGTGAGCAACTGTGAGGCATGTCATTGCTTCTTTTTTATTTGACTGTTTTCCTCGTACTGGGTGATTTTTCCTTCGTGGGACCATTCCACATACAGTTGACCGACCTCTGCAGTTCCCAAGATTGAGAGCCGGCCGGAGAGTCGGAGGGGAGGTCAGTACGGGTTTAACTGTAGATAAGTGTGGACGTGTTCTTGCGTGTTGTGTATTGAATATTCATTGGGCGGCATAATACAATGTACTAACTGTGTTAACATGACTCAATTCAGGTATTCTATTCCCCAAAGAGTATTTATTTACGAGTCGTAGGTACGTACAGAATCGGCTTGTGATGTGCAGAAACTGGTTCAAGAGTGTTCAATTTCCAAATTGAAGTTACATTCAATAATTTCGTGAAACGGGAAGTATTCTTGATAAAAAGCGTACAATGCTCAGAAGATAATGTCGGATATGCCCCGTAACGTTACCCTAAAAATCATTTCGGAGTCTTTCTCGCCAAACGGGAATTTCCTATTTCTCTGTTCGAACGGCTACTGAAGTTGAAATCCTAAAAAAAAGTACTGCATTGCAAGAGCTTAAACCGGGTGACCCTGCATCCAGGAATGGATTTTGAATAGCGCGCATGACGGAGAATTTGACCGTAATCTAGTTTCCTATAGGCCGAATCTTAAGTGCATATGTTAACTCACAAAACAAGTTATACTGGAGCTCAGAAAAAATCTGACCTGCTTCACGAGGAACCCCTGCAAAATTAAAACTTAGAAGTGGCTGCTCCTCCAGCAGTAGGGCAAGAATAACAATAGATTTGAACAAAAACTAATAGTGATAGATATTTTGCAATCCGAATTAACTGTGAGGAAGGGAACGTAGATTCGTGATTTTCGAACAGAACTCTACAACAACACATGTCTCCTTGCGTGAAATATGCGACGATAGAATCACCTCTAACAACATTTGTCCTCCGATAACATTAGTGAAGAAATTTCTGAGAGGGAACTGCAGATGACTATTTCATAAGCCGATGTATGGAAAATGAAGGGAGACAGTTACAGCATCTTCTTGCTTGATAATGTGAGTAAATGTAGCCTCTAAGTGTTTAAGTGTTAGTAATAACTTACGCAACAATCATAGCTGCGGACTTTCTGACTCCGGCCGTTACGCGTTGAGCGGTCTCGTCAGGGAAATATCACAATTTCGCTACTGATGCATTATGTGTACTTTCCCATAGACATTGTTTTTTAGCATTAACGTTAAACACGATCAAAGAGATTTCCAGATATTTTTATGAATTATATTATATACTTTTTGCGAGTTAAACCAAATGACTCAAAACAGCTGTGAAATTGATTTGGGGAAAAAGGCGAAATTCTAGCGACATTCATAGAAAATAAACAGTTTAATTTTTGTTCCGTGCGTTAGCAAATATTTATTTATTCACATTGAATTACTTACGAAGAGCACATGGTCTGTAATCTCATAAATGCCACAGACGTTCATTTTTTGCCTGCATACTGTAGGGTGAATAAAGAACAGATCTCGGCAAAGCGCAAGAACATAATTTGTAACTATAGGGTTTGTTCAGTCTTTAGGATAAGCTCAGTATCGAATACCAACAAGAACTTTTCTTTATAAACTCCAGCACAAGTGAGAGCCATTCAGAAAAGCCAATACCATTATATCCAGACTTCGTGTTGCGTAAATGAAGTAATTAATTACTCCATTAATTTTTCAGACAATTGTCATAAAAATCAGTTCCAGAAACAAAATATTTCGTAGATTAAAGTTGGTAAAATCTCAAGCAGCATTTGTTAATAAAAATTAAAACTTAATTTCAGATGTGTTGGAACTAGGATCTAACTCTCCATGTTCACGTTCCTTAGTTCCAAAAATTACTGAATTAAAAGTCCGTCTGAGTAAATTAAGCGAATTCCTCAGCAAGTTGAATAACATTAAAAATCAATATAAAATCCAAATTAGGCCTTTTTAATTAATAAAATAGAATAAGTTACAGCATTTCAGTGTGGTATTAGGGTAACAAAATTAGAATTCTTCCAATCTATAAATATTATAAAAGAGAAACAACACATTATTATTATTATTATTATTATTATTATTATTATTATTTACATTAAACCTTCAAAATTAATGGTGTACTACTAAATGATGCAAAGATACTTATAACCAAAGCTATAGTGTGTGGATATTTTTAAACATTTTTAAATGTAACCATGTTTATGAACGGACCCCTTGATATCATCTTTACATTTACTAAAATAGAGAGAAATAACAGAAAGTTTCTAATTACATTCTGTATTTAAGATGATGTTCATATGTTTCAATAAAACAAAAACATGTCACTATTTAAAAACAATTGCAATGTACTAAGTAAATAAAAACAGTCGAAAGTTACATCGATTTTCAGTGGCTTTGAAATTTAATTTAAATGTTATTAACATGTAACGTAAACGTTTTCTGAAGGTTATTACAGAGCGCTCTTACATACAAATATAATTCTCAAACACATATTAAATTAATATTCCACATTTGCTATCTTCACGATAATATTTTGTTAATATTAAAACATATGCATCGCTATAAATAATGTTTATGAGCTTAATTAGTTTGTCCTTTTATTTTAAACAATAGAAAGAAAATTAATCGCTAGAGCGTTTTTTAAATTTCGTTTAAACCTCCACTTTTTAAATTTCGGCTTTCAGCATACCATTCTACTCCCAATGGCTCGGTGTCCCTGATTTTCAAAAACCATTTTCCTTATTTTAATTAAATTCTATATACCGAGTTTCCTTACACAAAATATTGTACCGTCAAAGCTAATTTTTAATTTTGAGATTCAGGTAAATCCCACACTCCTAATAAGTCCGATTGCACTGATTTTCGGAAACTATTTTATTAATTTATTTCAATGGCATATACCAAGTATCGTTGAGAATAAACAAAAATTAAGGCCGCTAGAGCGGTTTTTAAATTTCCGCTTTAGCTTGACTTCCACTCCCAATGTTTCACTTTTGCTGGTTAACGAACTTATTGAATCGTTTGTTAATTGATGGTAATACATCAAATTTCCTTGAGAAAAAAATTACGACCGCATATACATATACATATATATGTATATGTATGTATATATGTAATTTTTATATTGTCATTTTTGGTGCATAGTAAGTATGGTTGATGGAGATTTTGAGAATTTTTTTAAAAATATTTTCATGGGTACAACCGCAATTCCTTAAAATTGGATAAATGTTATATTAATGTTATCGAAGGGTTCGGTGATCCATTAAAAACAGAACTGATTCATATGTTGTAGCTTTATTGCAAATAGAACTGAAAAGGATATGAATTCAATGGCGCCAATAAGTAATTTTTGTTTTTTGAGTGATTTATTTCACTCTACTAATCTAAAAGATTTCTTAAATTTGCTGAACTTCAGATAATTTAAACAGCCTTGACATTATCTTAACATCAAAACTGTCACACTTGTAATTTGCACTGGAAACTATTTGGGTTCAATGAAGTAGAGAGATTTTTCTCACAATGCAGTTTAATAGTAAATGACAGAAAACAGCTGATGAAAGAAAACTCTACTGAAACGTGTACAAAGTAAAAGCGTAAAAATAATAATTAAGTAATTATTTAAGAATTCCATTAAATAATATGAATAATAAATTAGTATATTTTTAAAATTTTTATCTATTTATTTCCTCTCTAGGAAATTTGAAAATGCCGTTATGAAATTTTCTATAAAATCATGCGATACAAACAGTAATATTTCGCGAAAAACGTTAAAAGTAGTTTTCTTTACAAAAAATGATTGTGTAGCATGTAACAGTAATGTGCCAGGTGCGGTTTTGTAGACGTTTCTGTCCGGATATTTGTGCGGTAGATTGACCAGATGCACTGCTTGTTCCTTGTTACAGACAGTGATTATTTTCCGTGTTCTGAAAACTCAACCTGAACACTTGTATTTGTGTGTAATGAGATCTCAGGTTGAACATTATAACCGCAAATCCTGTGTATTAGAAACAAGCAGCAAAGGCCTGGGACTCATCGCGAGGTACCAGACTCAACTCCCGTTGGGCCGGCCATTCTCACCTTGGATTTTTTCGCAGTTTCCACGCATTGTTTACAGGTTTAACATCCCACCCTAAATTTTAACTTTACAATATTTTGATAGCTTAATGTGTAATTTATACGTGGTACTAGTTTCATTATTGTCTTTTCCTGTTCCCATCAATGAGATGTACAAGTTGGGACATGTTCAGTTCCACCTATAACGAAAGCTCTGAAATTTTTCTTTCATCTCAACAAATCTTCAGCTGAGGTCTATGGAGAGTTTGTTTTTCCTACAGCACAGTTCGAAGATGGTTTAAAGAAGCGAGGCAATCAATTTCAAAGGAAGGTGGACCCTGCTGTACAGTTTGTGTTCTGACAGAAGAAAACATTAACACTGGTAAAGAGACGTGTTTGTGGGTTCCAAACTGCTGTATGCTGATAAACTTGGCTACAAGCTCTGTGTGGTCATGTGCTTTCCCGATATTCAAGGAATGTTTTACAACTGTAACTGGGCAATACTCAGAAATGTCGGAAAACTCTGCAAGGTCATGTCGCCGCTAAAAATCCCCTTTTCGGTGCAACATGCTGGACGCTGCCTGTACATTGCAAATGTTGTTCCCGAATATCTGACCAAAATTTAGTGGGATATAATCTGCATTTGCCCCATTTGACTTTCCTAGTTTCCAAATTGAAGAAAACTTTGTGAAAGACATTTTCCTTAACCAGAAGCCGTGCTGAAGGATCTGTCAAAGATGCTTTCTAGCATGTCTTTGTGGTGCATTGCATCCAACGGGGGCTACTTTCAGAAAGTTCATCAAAATTATGAAGTAAAAAAATGATTATTCTTTTTTAATGATTTTCTTCCAGCCTGACATAGTTCGAGTGTTGCCAACATGGTTACTTATGCAAATAAATATAAGAAAGCGTTTTAGTATTTTATGATATAACGCTGGAGTGTTACAAACTGCAGTTTTTAGTTTGAGTGCCTTATACCAGATTGAATTGTCCAAAAAGTTATTGTGCTATTCCACAGTGCGTAGATAGACATACGTAACGAAAACAATGTCGCTGTATCGATAGCCACTCATATTCCAAAAGATCGCCAGGGGAGGCCTGTGTTTCTAGAGCCGAGGCCACTGTACCGATTGTTTAGTTCGAAAATAAAAACTTGAAAAGTGTCTGTTCATTTTGTTTTTCGTGCGGCTGTACGGTCACACGTCATAATCGGATTGTAAGCGCAGAGAATTTTCGGAGTGCCTTGGGGTGTAAAGCGCAGAGGCCGGCCACATAGTTCACAATACTTCTCGAGAGGGCAGCACTAAGTAAACCAAATAAGGCGTAAGGGAATCGAAGGTCGCGCGCATGAAGGGCTTATGGCATTTTCCAAAGAAATTTATAACGTCATTATTCAGTACATAACAAACTTCTCTCAATTTAAACTTCAAGCATTCTCTGGTTATATAGGCAAACAACTTCTTTAAATTACTACATCGGATTGTCTTCGTTAATACAGATTAATACGTAATTAAACGGATTAACAAGTATTTGCAAAGCTGCAATCAGTTGGTGTTTTCAATACACAAACAAAAACAACGATTACTTCAATGTTTCACTGCAGCTAACAAATTTAATATTTATATTCTCTAGTTAATATATGTAGTGTTCAATGGTCAGAAATAAAATGGGGGGAGCGTGGGGCGGGCTGGAGTATAGAACGTCGAAATTAATACAAAACCCCCTTTATTATAAATATAGCATGAAAGGTTAAAATTAAAAGTTTCATGTTTAGTGCATGCGTTAATAGAGACTAAATAAATTAATGTATTTAACGCCCGTTTTTATTGCTGAGGCACCACAGGCGATGGACATTGATGATACAAGTGATGAAATAATGCATTGGGAAAGGATTTTTTTTTAAGGAAGGAAACGTTCCAGGCCAAGTTTAGGGTACCTCTCCGGCATTTGTCATTTATGATGACTGAGGAAAACCAGGAAATAAAAACTCTCAGGGAGGACAGTCCTGACTGGATTCGAACTCCAGACCTTCCGCTCACGAGTCCGCGCCTTAACGACCTCGACCACCCGTGGCGGTTTAACAGAGGCGTCAGATGACATTCTGTATTTAAATGTTATAGATATTTTCAGTAATGGTAAATAAAGATATATTATGTTTTCATATCTGCGTCTGCCTGTCGCAAGAGTCGTGAGTATAAACACCTTGACATCTTTGACATTGTCGCTTAACGAAGACGATGCGTTCTTCACCTGTAAGTATCCAAAGAAAAGTATTTACAGGCAATGGGTTCCCATCTATGTCGATTAGCTTTGTGTCCAGTACAAGAATCAGAGATGTCGTGAAGGTGGCCAAATTATTATGATAGCTGTTTCAGACGCCGAAGTGTGTGACGATTGTGTAAACTAACTAGTGTTAACATTTTCTACAAAGTGGATAAACTGAAATATACCTACCTCGTTTTGAAGAATTTAACCTCAACAGAAAGTTAGATTCCACATCAAAGGATTCTTCCCCTAAGTTTTTTACCGTTAAAAAGTGGGCTACTGAATTTAAGCGTGGTCGTGTTCAAAGTGACGAGCGCTGCTACAACCGACGAGATAAATTCACAAAGCTGTCTCATTGATCGCCGATTGAAGGCACTGCAAATACCTCGATAGGCCGTGTTCACTTAATTTACAGAAGTTTTGGGTAAGAAAGGCTTCCTACCCCGTTTGTTAACAATGAACCAAATGAGTGTTTAGACCAATTCCAGCGAGCTTAATCTACGTTTCACAACAGTAGCTGAAACACGGATTCATCACTACACGCCAGAGACGAAGGGGCAGTCCAAGTAACAGGTGAAAGTGCACCAAAGAAAGCAAAAACGGTTCCATCTGCAGGATAAGTCATGGCTACGGTTTTCTGGGATTCTCTTGGCGTGGTGCTACCTCCAGAAGGGCAGAACCATCACCAGGGAGTGTTTCGCTTTACTACTGGACTAACTGAAGGATGCTATTCAGGTTAAACGTCCACTCATTGCGAAAAAGTGCTCACGCATAACGATAATGCACCTTCAGACACGTCTAGCAAAACCTTCGCTTCCATGAGTTCCCAGCGATTATGGAACCTGAAATAGACGCTAATTTTTCGGAGTTGGACAAAAGTTATTTTAATGAAGATATTAAATAGTTGAAAAATCAGACAAAACGAATTGATTTACAAAGTGAATATGTAGAAAAAAAATATTTCTCTTAAATCTTGTGTCTTCTTATTCAGGCCTAGAACTTTTAGAACGCCCCTCGTAATTTGGTAGTTTTTTAAAGATTTGTGCTTGCCCGTGGAGAAGTAACTTCATTAATAAATGTTGCTAAGGAAAGTTTACCACTATATTATGATTTGGATATAAAGAAAGCCGGTAAAATAAATTCTGCAATTGAAACTTATTGATACAATCAAATTACATATTCAAAGCGTGCAACTTTTTCTTATATAAAGGTAAATTGTGTTTTGCTTTACATTTTCTTTTCCAACAATTTAATTAAAATTGTTTGTTCCACTTGTAGAGAACATTGTAATTAGATATAAATGGCTGGCCATTTTATATTTGTATGACTTTACAAAAGCCAAATGTCAAATCTGTTTATAGATGCATGTTTATTTAAATGATCCATTAATTTTGCACTGCAGTAAATTTGCTTAAAATAGTTTTAATGCATATTGCACCAATGAAAAATATTTTATTACATAATTTTATTTGTGCATGTGTTGATGTTATAATTATTATTCTTATTATTATTTCATTACTTATTGCCCTGTGGTAAAAGGTAACAATATTTTTCATATGGTGATTTTATGTAGGCCGAATTTATATTGTTTATTAACAATTCCAGATTCTTAAAAGTCATCGAAATATTTTCTAATTTTAAATTATGTTATTTTGGAAACATAACGCTGCATAAAATGTTCTGATTAATGTTGGCAGTAATAGGGCGACAAAGGCCGGCCTTTATTTATTTGTTCACTTATTATTTCCGTTGAGTCCGGTAGTGGAATCAGTTATGGCGCGCCACATTCTGCAGTACGCAGGGTCTCCGCTAGGTGATATCAAAACAACTCACTCTGAAATGAAAGAACGTCGTGTGAAACAATGCTCGACGTCATGAAGCCGAAGAGACGTTACCTAAAGTGTAGTCATTGCTGATGAGAGTCCAGTCAGAGACCAAGCGAGACAGCAGAGAGTGGCGACAAAGTTCCGAACAGCCGGTAAAGTGAAGTTCACGTTCTTCAGGGACTCTAAAGGTTCAATTATGGAACATTAACAGCGAGTTCTGCTTGAGAATCATTTGACACCTGCAATCAGGTCGAAACGTTGAGGTTTGTGACAACTTATGTACTCTAACAGCAAGATAATGCGAGACCTCACACAGCTCATGCAACGACACAAAAAGCTGCAGATCTTCGTTTTGAGTGCTTGTTCACCCGAAATCATGTCTTTGAACCACTCAAAGCGGAACCAGGTGGCACTGACGACGAGGTGAAAGACGCGGGCATTGGTGGTTACGTAGTCAGTCACCAGACTTTTATTTTTCTGCAATCCAGGCATTAGTGAAACGCTGAAACACCCGCATTGAACATGACGGAGACTATTGAAAAATAAAGAAGTGTTTCCACTCCCTATCTACGTGTGTGTTTTATGAATAAAAATGTTAAGGTTACTGTCTGACTCAGGCTCGTAGTTAACGTATGTCGTAGAAATAATTTAATTTTGCGGCGGATGTAACCCCATGCAAAGAATATGGTCGCTATAGTAAGCGAGTTTTCATTGTTTGTGAGTTGCTGTACAATGAAACGCGACTTACCTTTGACTTTGCATTTAAATTATGTTCACTTTTAGTAATAGCGTACACCCCCCCTCTTTTAACGAACTAAGGAATTTAGGAATGTAAGCTATTGCGATTGTACCCATGAAATGATTTTTGATAAAAATTTCCTCCAAATCTCCATCGATCCTACCTACTAGGCACCTTGTATCCGTTAACGCTCTAGTGGTCGAAATTTTATTTTTTCTCAAGAAGCTCGTCATTTAACAAATGATTCGGCGAGTTCGTGAAACCAGCAAAATTGAACCACTGGGGGAGGGGGGCTAACCATAAAAAAAAAAAAAAACTTTAAATTTTTCTAGTGACGGCAATTTATGTTTATTCTCAACGAAATTCAGTAAACTTCTTTAAAATAAAAGTAGTTTCCGAAAATCAGGGCAATCGGGCCATTAGGGATGGGGGTATACCTGAAAAACGAGTGGGGCTTAAAGCGAAATTTAAAAATCGCTCTAGCGACCGCAATTTTAATTTTTGTAAGGTAATTCAGTACATTTCATTGAAATATATTTCAAATTTTTTTTTTAATCAGTGAAATCGGACTATTAGGAAAGGGGAGCTTATCTGAAACCCAAAATTTAAAAATCACTCTAGTGGCATTAATGTCATTTTTCACAACTCCGTATATACTCTTTAAATAGAATAAAAAAAATCGTTTCTGAATATCAAGGAAATCGGGACATTAAGATTGTGAATTTACTTGAAACTCAAAATTTAACAATTACTCTTGCAGAACCAACATTTTTTCACAACAAAACCCGTATATACCATTTTAATCTTATACGAAAAATAATTTCTGAAAATCAGTGAAATCATATCATTAGGAATGAGAGTTTATTTGAAATCCAAAATTTAAAAATCGCTCTAGCGGCACCAATATTTATTTCTTCACAACAAAATTCAGTATATACCATATAAATAAAATAAGAAAAATAGTTTTTGAAAATTAGGGATATTTGATCATTGGGAGTGGGGTATATCTACTTTCAAACCGAAATTAAAACCGCTCTTGCATTTAAATGTCTTTATAATTTTTTTTTAATAAATGGACAAATTAACTCATCATATGAAGTGTATTTATAACGGTACATATGTTTTATATTCAACAAAATTATATTCGTCGTGAAGATACCAACTGTGAAATATTAATCTAATATGTGTTTGAGAATTATATTTGTATGTAAGAAATTTCAGAAAACGTTTGCGTCATATGTTTTTACTACCAACGTTTATATTACATTTCAAAGCCAATGAAAATCGATTAAACTTTCGATTGTATAGTGTTGTTTGTGTATATTTAATTGTACATTGTATTGTATTGTTTTTCAATAGTAACATGTTTTTGTTTTATTGAAACATATGAACATCATCTTAAATACAGAATGTAACTTGAAACTTTCTGTTATTTCTCTCTATTTTAGTGAATGTAAAGATGATATCAAGGCTCAGTTCATAAACATGGTTACATTTAAAAATGTTTAAAACTACGCACACAGTGTAGTTATGTCTATCAGTGGTCATATGTTTCACATAATTAATAGTATAACATTTTCTTTGTGGTTTAATGATGATGATGATGATGATGATGATAATAATAATAATAATAATAATAATAATAAACATGCAGTTTCTTTTTTGTGATAATTATACGAGTAGATTGGAATAATTCTACTTTTGTTCCCCTAATACCATACAGCAATGCCGTAACTTATTTCATTTCATTAATTAATAAGGTCTTAACTTCGATTTTATATTCACTTTTAAAGTTACTCAAATAGATGAGGAATTCGTTTGCTTTAAGTAACTCTTGCATGATGGACTTTTTACTAACTATATCAGGCCTTTTTGCCTGCCTTTCTTTACCTCTTTAATGTCTGTATATCTGATCTCTAATGATAAGTTTTAACCATCTTCGCAAATAAATAAATGTGTTTTAGTATAAAAGTGTAAATTTTAAGGCATAAAGATGTCCGCTTATAACAGAAAAAGGGAAACGCAGCATTTATGAGGATGGTTTGACATTAAAGAGATCAAGTTGCATCATACTTTATTTATGCACATAATTCTCACGAGGTCCTCGTTCACTGTATAGCTTGTTCAGTCAGGACAGTTTTGAGTTTAGGCAACAGGGTAAATGAGTGGATGCGGAAGTCGGTCAATTTTTCCTGAGTGACGTAATGTTGAAATTTCCTTTTGGCCATTCCCAGGTATATTCCATGATCGCTGTTTTCAGTCTCTGCAAAATGGCTTTCCCTTTCTCCTAGTGGTCAATCAAGAGAATCCTTTTGCGCTTCAAAATTGTGAAGTCATCGCCCTTCCAGGGGGTAGAACATGTTTCGTCTTTTTCGGAACGGTCTAATGTTTAGACTGCTGTCTAGTAACGAACCCGCATTTCTTTCATAGTCACAAAATCGGTTGGATTCTTCTTAAACATGTTGATACCCATCTTGTGTGGTTTCAGCTAACTCGCGCACTTTGTCAACCAAAAGGACTTTGGAGCTCCAGGGCGTGGTGCTTTCTCTGCCAGGCTTGAATGTCGAACGGTTTCAAAAATTTCCCGATTAGGAAACGCTTGTGTTTAAACAGCTGTCAAATAATGAATTAACATAAAAATGACCTATGCCCATACATAGAAAGCTATATGTCCTCTATTAGTATGCGAACTTAGGAAATCAACTCGCGACATGATCTGACTCGTTCAAAACAACAAGCAGCAAGTTTGAAGGAATTTGCCCGGTACACGAAACTAACAAATCTTAGGAATGCAATGTTGAATCACTTTGTTTGAAACATCCGCTTGTTATTGACGGAAGGCGACAATGTGCAGCCCTGAACTGCCGATGTTCGTTTGCGGTCTGTCCGGTTCGATCAGTTTATCATCTGTCCATTAACAACGCGGGCAAACTCCGCTAAAAATATTTTAAAAAGTGCACAAAAAATCCTGTCGTGCGGTTAACATGCATTTCTCATAACACAACAAAATTTGCTTTGATTTGTTGGCTTTCTATTTGTTGCCTACTTTCACAATGAGAAAACCCTCTAAACTCCTATAGGTCAACAAATATTCATTAGTGCCTTATGTTATGCCGTACTGAACGTAAGACAACAAATTATCCTATTCTTGTTCTACCTAGAACCCGTTTTCAATAAATAGCCAAAAGTCCTTAAATACTGGGTTTTTCCGGTAACGCCTATTTAATTTAAATTTAATTTAAATTATATGAATTTAAATATTGAAAGGGAAGGCTAATATTTTAACAAGCTGATTACATATCAAGTTTCGCTCACTCATGCCCAACAATACGTCTTGAAATTTTAAATAGCACTCCCACCTTATCATATCTGCTTCAATTCTCAATAATTTGCAATTTATTTGTGCCGTAGCCCGACGACCTGAATTATTATTGTTGTTTGAATTTAGACAGAATAAAAACAAAGTAATCAATTTTAGTGTAAAATCATTTTTCGTTCATGTTACATTACAGTAATACAGCCTATTTTGAAACTCCTGAATAATTTGTTTGCGTTCTGTTCTTTCCGATAGGAGACATCATTTTTAAAAATATATTATAAATTATTATATTATGCTCAATAATTTGTGTGTGTGTGCGCATAGCATTCAAAACATAAAATACATAAAATCCCGGATCTGATAATGATCAACTCTAATATTAATTGTAATGCTAATAAAGGCAGTCATGTTCAACTGATTGATCGATACTTGTTGTTCTAAGACATGAACACCTGTAGTATTAATATTTCTACTAATAAAGCAGGCTATATATCATGTGATTTATCCATATTCGTTGTTCTAAGTCATGATCACCTCTATTATTAATATTACTGTTAATAAAGGAGGTCATGTATCAGCTGTTTATTCACATTCGTTGTTCTAAGTCATGACCACCTCTAGTATTAATAGTACTGTTAATAAAGGAGGTCATGTATCAGCTGATTTATTCACATTCGCTCTTCTAAGTCATGATCACCTCTAGTATTAATATTACTGTTAATAAAGGAGGTCATGTATCAGCTGATTTATCTACATTCGTTGTTCTAAGTCATGACCACCTCTAGTATTAATATTACTGTTAATAAAGGAGGTCATGTATTAGCTGATTTATACACATTAGTTATTCTAAGTCATGACCACCTCTAGTATTAATATTACTGTTAATAAAGGAGGTCATGTATCAGATGATTTATCCCCAGTCGTTGTTCTAAGTCGGGACCACCTCTAGTATTAATATTACTGTTAATAAAGGAGGTCATGTATCAGCTGATTTATCTACATTCGTTGTTCTAAGTCATGACCACCTCTAGTATTAATATTACTGTTAATAAAGGAGGTCATGTATTAGCTGATTTATACACATTAGTTATTCTAAGTCATGACCACTTCTAGTATTAATATTACTGTTAATAAAGGAGGTCATGTATCAGCTGATTTATCCACATTCGCTGTTCTAAGTCATGACCACCTCTAGTATTAATATTACTGTTAATAAAGGAGGTCATGTATCAGCTGATTTATCCACATTCGCTGTTCTAAGTCATGACCACCTCTAGTATTAATAATACTGTTAATAAAGGAGGTCACGTATCAGCTGTTTATTCACATTCGTTGTTCTAAGTCATGACCACCTCTAGTATTAATATTACTGTTAATAAAGAAGGTCATGTATCAGCAGATTTATCCACATTCGTTATTCTAAGTCATGACCACCTCTTATATTAATAGTACTGTTAATAAAGTCAGTCATGTATTAGCGGATTTATACACATTAGTTGTTCTAAGTCATGACCACCTCTTGTATTAATATTACTGTTAATAAAGGAGGTCATGTAGCAGCTGATTTATCCACATTCGTGTTCTAAGTCATGACCACCTCTTGTATTAATAGTACGGGTAACAAAGTCAGCCATGTATTAGCTGATTTATCCACATTCGTTGTTCTAAGTCATGACCACCTCTTGTATTAATATTACTGTTAATAAAGGAGGTCATGTAGCAGCTGATTTATCCACATTCGTGTTCTAAGTCATGACCACCTCTTGTATTAATAGTACGGGTAACAAAGTCAGCCATGTATTAGCTGATTTATCCACATTCGTTGTTCTAAGTCATGACCACCTCTTGTATTAATATTACTGTTAATAAAGGAGGTCATGTAGCAGCTGATTTATCCACATTCGTTGTTCTAAGTCATGACCACCTCTTGTATTAATAGTATGGGTAATAAAGGAGGTCATGTATCAGTTGATTTATTCACATTCGTTGTTCTAAGTCATGACCACCTCTTGTATTAATAGTACGGCTAATAAAGGAGGTCATGTATCAGTTGATTTTTTCACATTCGTTGTTCTAAGTCATGATCACCTCTAGTATTAATATTACTGTTAATAAAGGAGGTCATGTATCAGTTGATTTGTTCACATTCGTTGTTCTAAGTCATGATCACCTCTAGTATTAATATTACTGTTAATAAAGGAGGTCATGTATAAGCTGATTTATCCACATTTTACGTTGTATGAAAATGTGCTCTGGAAATTATGTTTTCTATATTGAGGCAGTTTATCACATTGGAGATTCAACTGGTGAAATGTAAAACTTTCAGTTTTCAGTTGGGTGTCAGTAGGCCTGCAGCCTTTCATTTGGTGCATATTATATGTAATTATTTTATAAACGTACGCTAAGAACACCTGGATGTTTGTATGTAACGCTGTTCAAGAAAATCTTGGTGAACACTTCGGCACAACGAACGCTGACGCCGATTGCAGGATGCAAAAGCGCACGGTGTATGAATCCCCACGCGACGGCATATGCTCTCAGTGACAAGAGAGTTTTGGGGGACTCGGCTCGCAGCGGGGTACGGCGTGCGCTCCCCACGTCGGAATCAAACCCGGCGACTCACAATGAGACTACGGGGGTTTCCTCAGGTGCTTTCCTTGCTCTCCGCGTAACAATGGCCGAAGTACAATATTTAGAGGAAGTGCTCCACTTTATCTAACCAGGATGTGTCTTAAATTTGCATGCTCAAAGTTACAAATATATTCAGCAGTACTGACGTTTTATTCCACATTTCTCGTGGCTACACGGAACACATTTGACAGCAAGAGCCAACTTTGTGTGTTACAAGGAATGCGACATAAATTTCTTTGTTTTAACTTATTATGTTAAAATGTCTGCAGATGAAAAAAAAAACCACCATAATGCAAAAAATTGCGTTACTTGTGTCGCTATTGCCAGAGGCATCGTGTGCCACTGGGGACCCCTTGACGCGAACCGTAGGAAACCCTCAGCGTGACGTCATCAACACTCGCCCAACGGAAATCACTCACGTTAATAAATAAATATAATACAACTTGCGCGCATATGGTATGTTCTTGGAATAGTTTGTCGATTAGAGGCTTGTTGTAGTTGGGGGGTGGTCCATTTGTGTTTGCTTTATTGCGCAGAAAATAATAATAAAAAGCATCTGGTTTGATTTTGAAAAATAATACAGAAAATCGCGGCGGGGGTTGCACCCTCATTAACAGCGTGCGTGCATGTTCCTTCATGTGACGCTACCAGGAGCAACTTTCGGATTGTTGACGTTGTGCAGGTCTCCTCTCTGCATTACGGGCTCGCAGTCAGCTGTTTGATGAACTTTGATTTATTGTCGTCTTCTTGCGAAATCTGTGGCCTGAATACTATTGGTGTACGTCTATAGGGATGAATGATGACGTATATCAGCTTGGTGTCTTTAAAACTATCTGACATTCACCTTCGCAGGATGAACGGATTAGTAGAACAAACGCCACCACTAGACAGTCAATTTTATCTTCTAATGGTCACAAAGAAAAAGGCTTTACACCTAATACAAAAAAAAAATTTAGCAACTACTTCATAGGTAACTTCAGCTGACTACTAACTGCTAACAAAACGATTGGTTATGGCTATTCCACTAAAGCATGGGGTGGTTTCAAACTTTTTATGTCATAGGGCACTTTTCACGAAGCACTAATTTTCATCTAGTACTTAGGGCAGGCTTCCGATCGAGCTACAGTACTGTGGAACACTTGCAAACGATTACACAAATCATGGAGAAGATGGAGGAATTTAGTCTACCGTTGTATATCGCCTTTGTTGACTGTACCAAAGCCTTTGACTCCGTAGAACACTAAAGTATGATCCAGGCACTATCAAAACAAGGAGTTGAACGAAAATACATGAGGCTACTGGCCAAACTGTACAGCGAATTATATACGAAGCTAGCAACAGATAAGAAAGGGCAACCCTTCAAACTAGGTAGAGGGGTAAGGCAAGGAGGCGCAATTTCTCCGAAATTTTTCACAAGCACATTAGAGGAAATATTCCGCAAAATAAAAGGGGGAAAGAGCTTTGGAATTAACATAATCGGTTACAAACTCACGATCCTAAGATTTGCAGACCACACAAACCCTATTTGCTAGATAAGCAGAGAGCCTTCAAAGAATGCTACAAGATCTCAACAAGCACAGAACGCTGCCGATCTATCTATGAACACGGAGGAAACAAAATCATGACAAACAAATTAACTCAACAACACTAAAATATAACAGTGTGTCTACTTAGATAAATGGTTGTATTCCAGTGTCACACGGGCAAAGAAATCAACAAAAGAAGATCCTCAGCATGGAGAGCATTCTGGTCATTGAAATTCATAATGATGAGCCGAAAACTGAGATTAGACATGCTGGACTCATGCATATTCCCAACACATGCCCAACTTGGAGCCTAACAGAAGTGGAAAAGAATAATATCAGCATCTGCCAACGTAAAATGGAGTGGAAAGTAATAGGGATATCCCTCATGGATAAAATACCATTTGTGGAATTAAGAAGAATGTCGGGACTAAACGACGTGGCTCAACCTGCAAACAGCCTGAAGTGGAAATGGGGCGGACATGTAGCAAGGCTACCAAGCAGCAAATGGGAACATAGAGCTACCACATGGGGATATATGTATCGGTAGGAGAGGAAGAGGGAGACCGAGAACGAGATGGGCTGATACCTTCAGGAAAGCAGTCGGACCACACTGCACCAGCGTAACATGGAACTGCAGTACCTGGAAGAGCCTGGGAAAAGAGCTGCAGAAAGAAGAGAACAACCGAAGTCAATAGTGAAAGTGTACCAAACTTAATAGACTCAGCACTTGAACCTTCGTGTTAAATTGTGTTAAACTTGTAAACTAAGAAACATTAACAAACTTATAGGAACGATAGCTCATATGAACAAGCTGACCATATGAGAAACCAATGAGCCCCCACTTGCGGAGGCCCTAGCCCTGTATGGGACATAAGTGACTTCATTCATTCATTCATTCATTCATTCATTATATGACCACACTATTTGAGGATAGAATTCAGAATTTAAAACTTTAGACACGTGGAACATGCTTTACTAATTCATTTCATTACAAAGAAATATTTTCAACTAAATTCACTGCATACATTACAAAACAAAAACACATTTTAAAACGAACTAAAAGCAAGTGTTGTAAATCCATAATACATCCTCATAGATCCGGCACATAAAATCATTTTTAATGTTGCAAAACTAAAAATGTTACTTGGGACCGTAAAAGAACAACTCTAATTAGAGGGTTGAGAAACAATTGATTTACATAACTTGGCTATATCTGGCTGAATTTGGGACAACTGGAGCCGAATATCTGACTCCGCATCCAGATGAGATCGTGTTTTGTTTTAGTGCCTGCATAAGCAGAGAATTCTGATTCACATAAATAAGTGGTTGCAAAGAGCAAACGGGTGGTTTCAGCTTTATCAGACAAAAGTTCGTATTTTAACTGGTAGGTGAACTTGAAACTCATTTGATATCCCCAGATATGTGTGAATCTAGTGCTTCTATAAATTATTTTATCTTTGGGAAAATTGCAATTGACAGTCTTAAATGGGTTACGTGTAATTCAATTTCCTGTTTCAAATTCATATTTCAGTCCAGCATCTTAGTTTTGTTTTTCAGGTTTTTCCTACGTGCCACGAAGATAATTTCTTTCCATTCATTTTCTTTCAAAATAATCTCTTTTCGCACATTTTCCCAATTTGTTTGCTTATAATAAAAATGTGATTGCCAAGCAATATAAACAAATATTTATATTACGGAATGAACTAATAAAAATAAATGACCGACCACCTAATCCGGATTCGAATCCCGGTTAGGTCAGGCTATCTGGGTAAGTTGTTTTTTTTTTTTTTTTTTTTTTAAAGTTTTTCCTTAACCTGAGAAGGTGAATGCCTGATAGCTTTAAGGCACCAAGGAATCCAAGCTTATTTACGTAATCATTAATTCATTTTATTCGTCCTTACAGACTACGTTTAGACAATCATAGGTTTAATAGCCTCCCCCTCTTGCACATTAATTATATAATTTTCACCACCTCCACAATATAGGGGCGTCCCGGCCTCTGAAATCTACTATAATGCCGCCATAAGACAATGCTCACAAGTTCATAAGAACAATCGGCTAACATTGGACCAAAAATATTACGGCGGCGGCAGTGGTCTAGGAAATTAAACGTTGACATTTTGGGGAGCAGCGCAAGCAAACAGCTTTTAGAAGAGCCGCGCTTGATAGTCAATAATTTTGGGCGGACTTTTGTTCAAACGGGTTGAAAATTAAAGTTTTATTTTGTAAATTTTATAAGGTTATTGCCAATTACAGGACATTTCGAAGAGACCAACAGAGGAAACGGCAGGTATTTTGTTAAACGAGATCAGCAAGTAACACACTTCTTGTATAGCAATAGTTTCATGTGAAATAGATCGGAAAATTAGAATAATGTTCTCACGAGTTTTAAATATCTATTAATACCACTACTACATAGTAAGGGGAATACGACTTCCCTAGGCAAGACATTTAAACGAATTATCCGCTTACCGGGCGACTCTTGCCATCGCCTACATCTGACACCCTGAACTTACAACTCCAGAACTGCTCACGTTTTTTAAGACGTCGGTACTATAAATAAAATTAATCAATTCTGTACTCACTTTTCTTATTGGCTGAAATAAGAATTGGCCTAATTTAGTACATAACTGCAGAAAAACTGAGGAGTGTTAATGGTAATTTCTTAAGATGATTTTGTGTCGAACATAATGGACATTTTCATCATCTCCTATAAGAAGGGCGAGTACAGAATGTATGTATTTGTTTAATTTGTAATACCGAACTTTTCATGCAAATATCGCCAAAGTTGCCGTATTTTATTTTATTTACTTTGTTTGTAAAGATAAAAATACAAATATGAACAATAGCTTATTTTAACTCACTTCTTATCGAATGCTTTGTAAAACAGTTATACGTTCACAAAATGAGAAGTAAATCTGTTTGTTGTATGGTTCAATTATTTCCCCACAAAGGCAATAATTGAACAATCTAGGTTAATTCCATTGAGTGCATTTTACAAGTTTATTAATCCTAGTAATTTATAATATAACCTTTGAAGGTAGATGCATTTGACAATGGTAATCAGTAGTGGCCAGCCTGCTACGTTACTACCTTATGTATGAGGCTTTACAAAAGAGTAGGTTGATTCTGCGATTTTGGATGAGTGAGCGCAACGATAAACCTGGTTCCCTCTCTGGTATACCGCGGCCTCAAAACTGATTCATGGTACCAACATTGCACATAAATTAAATGAACATCTAAAATCACTGCAAATGAGGAAAATATATACCTGAATGTAATATGTTCAAAGAATTAACAAAAAACATAAGACTGCAATGTTATTAGAAATGACCTTTAACCTTATTCCAAAGAAATGGATTCTGCTCTTTAACACATGCTTGCATATGTGATCTGACAGTGTCCAGTAAGCGCCAATACATTCAATTTCCGTTCCTGTGACTTTTTGATATATGATCACAGTTTACACAAAAACGACGTTACTCATACCCTTGCTGAATGGCTACTAATCTGCCCTAAATTTACATTAACCAAAACCTTACCTGAAAAATACTGCCGATATTCCAAGTGTATTCTCTTCTTGTAAAGCGGCCGCTACTGGATTCTTCCTTCCCTTGTCGATCACCCTTTTGGCCTTGCAGTTAATTACTCAAAAGTCGCGCGTACTCAGAACATTCATTAAAAACACTGTAACAAGATCTTTCACATTTTCCCCATAAACACGACACATGTAGATTCGCTTCTGTTCAGGAACTAATGGTTTATTAAGGCAAAAGACAATTGCACTGATGTAGGGCAGCAGTCCGAGTTTACCCTCATCTGTCCGGCATGCATTTTAGCCAAAATCAATTCCAATTTATTTAATATATAAATGTATGTCAGTTTCATTCAAATACATTATGAAAATACGCATACCAACATTATGTTTAAAAACAACAGAGGTGAGTTGAGGAATTGTTCCTATTTGGGTGTTTTAAGTTTCTCTAATTTCCCCATTTATAATAAAGTGTAGTTACTGCCTAGTCCTTTGGTTGTAAGACTCATACATAATTAAGATAAGTTGGGTTTCTGCCTAAATACCTAGACAATTTTCCTCTGTGTAGAAATGCCTATATTCAGATTTTTATGGCCAGTGTCTTTCAAATTTTACTGATATAAAAATGTTAGATGAGCAAACATACCTTAATTTTACAATGATAAAATTATCTCCATAACCATTAATAAATTGTGTTGGGGACTATATTTGAAGATTGGTGTTTGCCATTTTCAGTCGAGAATTGAAGCAAAAATAATGCAACTGATAAGCTCGCAGTATATTTTACTGGATCCTAAATTGTAACATTGAGTTGTTAACTTGGCAAATATGGACCAGAACCATAGCGAAAACAATTTTCCTTTTCAAAATCAACCACTTTCAGATTTCAAATTCTTATAAAAGCATTGCTTGCAAAATATGTCAAGGAGAATTGGTAAAGTTGCAACTTTAATAAATTAAGAATTTGAGATGATTACTTTACATTAGCAGACACATGCTGGTACCAAAGGGAATGAAAACAAAAAAAATATTGCAATGCATTTTGTTTATTCAAAAACAGCAATGAAATCAGCACTGAAGAAAGAAGACACACACTTTTTGTAGTTCAATGTACATTACAGAAAATTGATTCTTCATTTTGAAATCAACTAAATATTTCGCAAGAAATGATCTACAAGAACAAAGCTATTTTGATAAGCATATAAATTAGGAAAGAATAAGAAAATGTCTAGTAGAAATTTCTAATCTAAAAAGTAACTGGCCTTCCAAGAGCAGAAATCAGTTCTACTACAGATGAAAATTAAATATTTATAACCAACAGACACCTAGCAGCTTAAATCAGACTGCATGTTATGGAACAGAGTGGAAATGTGCCTGGAAACAAGTTTGTGGACTTTAAACCACATAACCCATAAATTAAACACTTTTTAGTAAAAAGAGTTCAAGCTTTGACTCAAGTATCTAAACAGTCACTGAAAAGTTTCCAAGATCTCTAATTTCAAGATATAAAATCAATGGTATAACATCTGACCATAGGACAGGCAATACAATTCTGATTTCCTTTATATTTAATAATTTGTTGTATTTTCATTTATATACTGTAATACATTTAAAATATGGCAAAAAAAAAAAAAAAATCAATAAAATACTTTGATTTACAAGGTCCTAATGTTATTCCCAAATTTAAACTTGCATTATGGCTGAAGATATTACCTATTATACTAATGTTAACTTGATGCTAAAGGTTGTATTCAGAGTAAAACGCTGTAAGACATTTTTGGGACTATAAATCTTTAAAGTAATATTTCTCAAAACAATAAAAAATGCTCAGATAAAAGCTGGTCATTCCAAGGCCACAAAATGGTATTTCCTTCAGTGATGCTGGAAACTGCACATCATCTCTCTCCATTTTCACTATACCAAGAAATTAGATACTTGGCCCAACTTTAAATTTACTGATTTCTGCCTGAAACATTTTGAGTTATCGGTCTGATTTGCCCCAACAAACTAGTATTCCTTTGGAACTTAGAATGTTATGTTGGCAAACACTACTTAAGAGCTCCTGCATATAGCTTTGCACTTGGAGAGTCCAATACTATGGGGAAAAGAGAGTTGTTCAGAGATCCCATTCCTGCACATAACCTTCTCCTGCAGTATGTCATTTCTAATAGAACACAAGTCCTGTGCTTCAGTGACAAAAGTAAACACATGACAATTTAGTATGTTTGTATGCAATCTTTTAGTTAATATAATTAGCCATTTTTAAGAATTCAAATAGTTCACTACAATGCAATATGCAGTATATTTTACATTGTTGTGGCAGCGCGCAGTTATCATGCATCAGCTTTACAATTTTCACATTCTATTGTGCAGCAGTTGTCCTTGATTTTCTGTTGATTATTTACATTTTCACATTTAAGTATTTATCTGTAGACTGCATCAGTGTTTGGGCAACACAAGCTTTGATATGCATGTTGGCCAATAGAAATCTTCACCAATAACAATATAAAAGTATGTTAACTTTCTACAAGTGATTAAACTGCCCCCAAAGATGATACAAAAGAAAAATATAGTGTGTATAGACATTTATATAGTGTTTTCATTTCACTGGTTAATCAGACTAGCATGCCACAAATGGAAACTATCTTAAATGGACCCATCATCAGTAGATCAGCTGGTGACTAGCATGAGTGCAGCAATTGTCAGTCCTTATGGTCTAGTAAACATATTTCACTCGTAGGCCCCAATGTTGCTGGTTTTTAGAGCATAAGAATTCTAAATATGGCTTGAATGGATCACTAATGACCAGAAATGTAAAAGACCATCCATAAATACACAAATATTCAATTCTGAGTGTAAAACAATCAACAAATTACTCAGAGGCCTCCTCTTTCAGGTTTGAGGTTTTCTTTCATGCTTTACTTCCCTTCAGAAAGAAACCATAATAGGAGTTTTATGTATAAAAAATCCATTGAACCTGGCCTGATTTGCATCTGCAACCTTAGGCCTACAAGACAAGTACTGTTTACTAATAGCCCACCAGGACTAAACCTGAATTGAATTGGACACTAATGACAAGAGATGTTAAACAGCAGAACATTAACTTCAGTAAAACAGGTGCACATACTTTGAAAGATGATATTGGATAAGTCCTGCTACAACCACACATATCTGATACATTTTTAGAAAATTATCATTCAAACACATAGTTCATCTTCAATAATTGAGTTAATTTAAACATGAAAGCATACAAGGTTATTGCTTTCCACAATTACAGACAGATAGCTAATAAATTACAAAATGCCTTTATCACTTCTAATTGCACAATATTATTTTCCTATAAATGGCACAGCTGTAGTGTGAGGGTCAGTCATTTGGTAACCAACATCTGGTGGAAAAGCACAACCTTGAATCACCATTTCTGTTGATAAATATTGCAGTGAAATGATACCCTGCATTCCTGGATTCTGCAAGTCGTTGATCAATGTGAATCATGGACTTTTGCCAAAAACTTGAATGTCACATGGGGAAGTTAGGTGCATCAGTACTTTCCACCTTTGCCGCAATTTGGTGTAGACAACACCATCCCAAGTATTTTGGGCAATTTTGATTTTCAGCATTTTGTACAGCATCTACAGTTGTTCCTCTTTCCACAAATTTCATGGATAGATCACATCTACCAAAAAAGAATTTCATTTGTTTGTTGATGCATCACTTCATACTGTCTGCTGTACTACCTTTTCCCGAAGAACATAACCTACCAGAATTACTGGCATTTTTATAAGCACATCTGTTCAGCTTTTAAATGACTAACCATAATTTGCTGGTGGCAAAAATATGATTAACCAGCAAAATAAACACAAGAGCTATTAAATAAAGAATGATCTTGATAATATGCCTTTAACCATCTTCATAATTATAACCCTTTTTGGCAGCTCCTTCAAAATTACTTCCACAACCTTCACCACTGCTTCCAATGGAAAATGTCCCCCATGAAGCGTTCCTTCAATTTGGTGAAAATGAAAGTCACATAGGGCTAAATCTGACCATAGAGAGAATGAGGAACACACTTCACATTGATTTTGCCAAGAAATTCAACAACTTTTGCATGTGCAGCCATGCATTATGTTGGTGTAGTACTCAACTTGTTGCTAAGAAATGTGGTCGTTTGCATGTAATATGGCCTTGTAGAGTTTTCAGGACATTTCTGTAGTGCTGCCCAGTAACAGTTGCGTGTGTGCGCATGTACGACATACTGGTAAACCATTCCTTGTATATTAAAAAATGAGATGACTATAACTTTTCCACAAGAAGCAATCACTTTTGCTTTATACAGTATTAGTGATGATGCACATTTCCACATGAGCTTTACTGTTTGATTGAAATAATGCAGTGATTACATTTTTTAAAGAAACTCTGCATCTTACTGTAACACCAACTGCATGAAATCCTGCATGCAATGCCCTTTTGTTTGGAAAGTAAAATATTTAGAATTTCTGCAAATGTTCTTAATATTATTTGACAATCCTCTCTCACAATAGTAGCAAAGTTAACGTTTTCTTCCAATAGAGCACTAATTGGAGTGCTGGGTCATCATTTTTTTTGAAAATGATTGCCTTCCCTCTTTAAACCATTTTTGAAATGTGCTATAGGAAAACAAACTTGCCATTGCCCTCCTGTAACACTGCATAGGCAGAACCAAAAGAATGTCAACTTCCACACCTTTCACTCCAGAACTAGAAGTGACAACAGTGAAACTGTTACACATACATTATGCATTCACCTAATTTTTATAAAGTTAAATTTTAGTATGAGTAATTATGCCTGTAAAAATTATATCATGCTTTACTGAAGCTCTCTTTACTATTTCATTATCTGTAATATTTTATCAGGATGCTAGAGATTTTGCAGCAACTTGAGTGGTGGTAAAGACATTCCTAGTGACTTTAAAAAGAGGGGAATAAATCTGCTTGAGGCAATGGATAAAAAGATATGTAGCATGTTCTGCACTGTACTAAATAGTTGTGCAAGTCCTTGAAATTTACAACAATCATTCAAGAAAACAAATATAGAACATTTAAATTATTTCTAATATATATATAATATAAAATAAAAATAAAGTAACACCATTAACAATGTAACAAATTAACAGCAAGTATAATAGTAGAAAAGGATAAAACACTTAAGAAAAAGTCACACATGAAATCACTATATTTTGAACCCGTGGAGTTCTATGGCAAGAAGACAAGCGACCAAAGTTGTCTTCTTGCCATAGGACTCCACGAGTCCAAAATATAGCGATCTCAAGTGTGACTTTTTCTTAGTATGATATATATATATTTTTTCATTTCACACATATTTGTTTCTTCAATATACTAACAGTATTTTTGACTCTTGAAATAGCAGAAAATTTACTGGTTTAGCAAATCAAATCTAATTGATTTTCAGTATGCAGCACAATGATATGAATACACTTGCTAAAATTTTATGTACCTCTCACTGTCATGAAAATCTATGACCTATAAAAGTAAATAAATGTTGTGTTAAGTTATTAATGCCTCTTTTCTCTTTATACACAACAAAATTTATGCACCTGTTTGAAATAATGTGACATCAAAAGCATAAGGTGATTATAAGGGTACAAGGTTTTACTCAGGCAGGTCATATAAATAAACTGAAATAAAAAACATTTAACATTTAATGTTGCTTTATTTTTTTTTTTTTTTTAAATTAAAACTGATGCAAACACACAAACAGTGACAGGTCCTTTTGTATAACTGAATGCTGAACAGATGTTGAAGTTAATCTGAAAATAAAAACTTATAAAACAAGATAAATACACAAGCAACATGCACTCCAGAATATACCATTTCCATCAAATTAACAGGGGTGTATACCAAAAACATCTCTAGAGCATACACTGGACTCACTGTAGCCAACAGAAATGAACATCAAAATGTGTGTTGGCAAAGCAGTGTGTCAGGTGTGCTCACAAAGAATTTTGTATTTGCTCTGCAGGATTTGTGAATGGCATTTATTCCTACTATATTCATCTACAGTCTGTTAATGTTACTTATGTCAAATGCAGTATCTGGAACATAATATTAGCATTCCAAACTATACAAGTCAATAATAAAAGGAACTTATAACTGTTCACGCCAAATGTATTTTTGTATAATACTTCTAGACTAACCCCTTTAAGCAAATTTTTATGTTAATTATTTAACACACAAATTTTAATTTGGTATTTCCTATCTCTATCTTTCTCTCTTTTGTAAATGGAATAAATATTTTTATTAAGTACCTAATATTTAATAAATGTTAACATTGTCACATGTTAGAGCCAAAGATCACAAAAATATTTCTTTTAACTCTGCATGATTTTACGACACCTCTGAAATTTCTCAAGTTGGTCAAACAACCTTAATACGTAACAGAAAATGTTCAGCAAACGTTAAACCAACCAGTGTTTCCTGGCCAGTACATGTAAAAAAATGCAATATATGATTGCTGTGTTACATAATTAGATATATTAAACAAGAAAGATGCAATGAAGGATATTCTCAAGACTTACATTACAAAACTAGGACTAGTCTAGTTATGTGATGACATTAGTACCATCTTGAAACATAACATAGAAATATAGTAAACGTCAACCTCTTTCTGTAGAGCAGAATCTTGTTTTAAATATGGTCAATAAGTTAGATAGATAGTCACTCCAAAAACAAAAGAGCAATCAAAGCAATGGGTGGAAGCCAGTGGTCCCGCACAAAAAAAATTTTTTTTTTGATTGATTTATTTATGGACGCTCTTTCAGGTCATTAGCATCCCATTTACCTCAGGGCGTGAAACAGCCAACAAATTTTGCTAGAGGCCTCTCTTTTAGGCTTGAGGTTCTTTTTTGTGCCATAAATGTGCGACAGGGGACACATGGCTTTACTTCCCTTCCAAAGGAAGCCATACTTAGGATTTTTACGCCCAAAAAAATCAATTGGTCCTGGCCGGGTTCGAACACGCGATCTTGGTTTTAGGAGGCAAGTACAGTAACCACCACACCACCAGGATCGACCAATTAAAAAGGGGAGAGGGGAGAGAAAAAAAGTGAAGTAGGTATCATATGCCAGACAGGTTATGGCTAGTGTTTTCTGGGATGCAAAACAAATTCTTCTTATTGATTACCTTGAAAAGTGTAAAACAATAGCTGGTGAATACTATGCAAGTCTTCTGGACCAACTGGATGAAGAGTCCTGTATTGCAAAAGTAAAAAAATCATCTTTCACCAAAACAATGCACCTGCCCTTGCCTTGGCAATGGGAAAACCGAGAGAGTTGAAGTACTAATTGTTGGAACATCCACCCTATTCACAAGATTTCGTACCCTCTCAGACTTCCACTTATTCCCTCATCTAAAGAAAATTTTGCATACAATGAAGAGGTTATTACAGTCATAAATAGGTAGTTTTCAAACCTTCAGGGATGAAATCCACTCACTGGAAAAATGGACAAAGTGCATTAGCCTCAAAGTGAATTAGGTGCATTTTGATCTAGAAAACTGTCTTTCACTGCCAGAACTTTTCACCTCACCCTTATATCTTTATATTCATAAATGAAAACAAAGGAAATTTAAATTTTGATCTTTCAAACAATAACCGAATCATCAGACATCAGAATACCATGCTGGCAAACCAGCAATTTTGATTTGTTTTATTTATGCATGCTCTGTAACATCTCAGGTCATCAGCATCCCATTTAATTCAGAGCATTAAATGGCTGATAAATTTTGCTCAGAGGCCTCTTCTTTCAGGCTTGAGGTTCTTTTTTGTGCCGTAAATCGTTAATGGGGGAAATTGAAATATAAACTGCAACAGAAAAATTCATATATGTTTGGAGAACTAAAGCACGTGGATGCAAAATTTTTTAAAAGGTGCCAGATATTTTGGTGTCACAAGGCCCATTCTTTTTAACATCATCTATGACAAAGGTAAATGGTTATTGCAATTGTAATTTGCACGAGACAACTATGTGCTTAAATTGAGAGGTTATGTTTGTCCATCTCGGCTAACAGATAGTGCACTTTCACAGATGAATATCCTTTTGAAAGCACAGAGTTAGCTATACCCTACCCTTTGTTGCCATATTTCAGTTAACATGAAACTGTAGATGACTTATACAAAAATAAATTTAAACGCACAGTTATAAAGTTCTTTTCATTAACTGAATCAAGTTTGGATTTGCTGTAAATACACACATTCACATTAAACTGCACCCACTTATGTGCAAAGACTACAATAAATTTTGGAAAAGCAAGTATTTACACAATTCCTCTTTGCACATAAAAAATTAGAAGCACATGTGCTCCATCTACAACAAATTGCCACCTTACTTAGATCACTCCTGCTTCATACATACATTTTGCTGGTGTTCACACATAACAATATTACTTAACAAAATGTACATCACAAACCATTTAACATCCCATGCAGAATAATTAAACCTCCAAACAATTAAGTTTATATTGTGAAAGTGGTAATTGTTTGTTTCATGGTGATGTTCCTTTTTTTAAAAAACCACTTCACAAATAATGTGCTGAGGGCTGATTATGTATAAAATAATAAAGCAAATTAAGAATAATACACAATGTGAAACACAATGAATTAGATTTTTATAATGTGATGGTAATTTTTAAATTCCCTCTAACTAAAGCAGGTTACAAGTATCATATAGGTACTGATCAAATTGGAGAGTGTAAATATGAAGGCAGATTGGTAGATAATCTTGTACAAATAAATAAAAAAAAATCTCAATCTCTCTCTCTCACACACACACACACACACACACACACCTCTCAACATAATCAACTTTGAGATCAATATATTTGGCCCAGCAAGATTCTAGGATTTTCTCAGTGCCCCCACAGACCTATTTAACTGCCATTTTGTCTCCAGTGTGTAGTGGTGAATCTACAATCATGAAATGCCAGAAGTCATTAAGATATACTCAACTTTTCCTAGCACAATATTGAAATGTCCTTCCTCAAACATTTTTAGCCTGGAGTCAATAAATACAACCCATTGCACACTCAGCTTCTTCATTTGCAGAACTTCATGTAGGATATTATGTGTCCATGCTTACAATATCAACAAATCTTAATGTGATGATCTTCTATCACAATATAATGAATGTTATTAACCATTTCTTCAAAAGAAACCTCCAGGCATACGGAATATGCAGCATTTGCAGTGCTCATATAGCCACATTTAAACTCATTTATTCAATAATAAATGGTTTTGAGCTCTGGTGCACAATGCCCATAAAATTCTTTCAGCTCAGTTTGTATGCGGGCCAAAGACCACTTATTTTTTTTAAATAAAATGTTATACTGCTGCACGATACTGGTCTTCACACATTTCTATTAAACATGTTATACAGATAATTAAAGATAGCTGCCAACAAAGAATTGTGCCTTGTATTTGTTTGAAAATTTCAACAAATTATTATAAGAATCAGTTAGCAAAAGTCAATGTAATAACATTTCCCGCCATTTCACTAAAATTTACCTCACTTACCAATCCAATAAGTCACAAAGATCTTTTGTGCACTCCTTAAATCCTAACTTTGTTATGGTAAAAATGTGAAAGTATGTATTAAACATTTTATGACAGTAAAATAAATATTCCATTCTATTCCTAACTTTGTAATCTCTTAAAGATTCTATTGTAATATGAATGTTTGGCTTTCCAGTTTCACTCTAATAAGTTATGATTTGCAGTTTCTTCAGAACTGTGCACACAAAAGGAAGTCAAATTTCCATGATAAGAGTCCTATTATCTAAGTGTTTTCAGAATGTCCAACAGCTTCCTGGTTTACTTTCTATGCCTATTCAATTCTTCACTAGGTCAAAAAAGAGAATGCTCTTCATCCAGAAGCACAAAAGTTCCCCAAGGGGTTTTAGGTAGTTACAGAAAACTTGGTGGCATTGCAGTTGGAAACCACAGGAGATGGCCGATGATGATAAATGAGATGAAATGCTAAACTGGCAAAAGATTTGTGCAAAGGAAACATTCCAGACTAAATTTTTGGATATCTTCCTATCATTTCTTATTTATGACCAAGAAAAATCTGAGACAACCCTAATGTCGGGGGGACAGCACTTGGTAAATTCAACCATGGTCACAGTTTCACTCCCTATGCACAATTATACTTGGTTTAAAGATTTGTAACAGTTACTTCTTATTTAGGAAAGAGGAAAGTTTCTACAGCAATGGTTATAAACTATGCCTACCAAATCTTCGCTAATAATTTTTTCTTTTTTAATACAGACTTTTACTCATCCTGTAATTTTGATAATCTTTCTCAAAGTTGCCCCTGTTGGATGCAATGAACTCATCCTAGCATTTCTGCCAGTCTTCAAAGACATGCTCGAAACCATTTATTGACAGGTTCTTCCTTCTAAATTGCCTCAGAAACATTTACCACCTGCTTCTGATGAACGGAAAAAGCCTACCACGAAGTGGTTTCTTCAACTTGGAAAATGTCACACAAGGCACCAACAGCTTGGCTACATTTCCTACGTGTGGCATCTGGCTTGTGCATAGTAATTTCCAGCTACTTTTCTTTTATTTTTTGCTGTTTGCTCTCAGATCGAAATGATGCAGCCAACTTTCCTCATCAGCGATTATTTTTGAAAGAGTAACATCATCTTCAACTGCAAATAAACCTGCAAACAACCTTTTGTTCAGGAATCTGAAATCTTGGAACCTACCGTAAACTACACGTTTCATGTACAACTTTTCAGTTCCCAATGTGTCAGTGGCATCCAGCAAAATGTTCACAATTTCCGAAAGTGTTGTTAAGTTTATTTGACAATTCTCTCTCACAATGACAGCAACAGTCTTCTGTTAAAATACAAATTGGAGTGCCAAGTCTTACTTCCTTTTAAATTGATTACCTCCTGTCCATTTACACCACCTTCATGTGCTACGCTACACAGAAAAACAAACTCTTCATGAATTTCAGCAGAAGATTTACTTAGATGAAAGTAAAAATTTCAGATCAGCATATAGTTCGTTACACGTTACCTCTTATTTTGCAGTAGGCAGAACTGAATTTGTCTCCACTTGTACATCTCTCTCACAGGCAGAAACATGAAGTGATAATTAAACTAGTACCATTTTTCCAATTTATACACCAAGCTAACAAAATATTGTATAATTAAATTTTTGAGAAAAAAAATTTAATGAATAGCCTTTACAGTATTTCCACAATATGAGCGAAACTTTTACTGGGTTTTCTCAAGATCTCTTAAATTGTCTTCAAATGAGACTATTATTTTTAGCCTTTACATGATTATCTGTTAACTGCCAAAGGACTGTTACAATCAGGAACATACCATTGTACAAAGAATTACTGTTAAATTTTGAGGTTGACTCAATACAAATTTGACTTTTGGCTTATCTATAACGGTTTATAATAACCTCTTCCCGGTTATGGAGGGGTTAATGCTGCTACTTAACTCTCTATCTATATGGATTTATTGAAAAAAGTTTGTCCAATGTTAGCTTACATAAACCTGAGGGAAGCAAATTTAATGATTTCACAAGCCTGCCGAGTTGAGTTACTTGGCAGTAGCCTTTCAAAAATGAGGGAAATAACTGGAAAAACTAACCACTTCCTTGTTTTTTGCAGCTGGGTTACAACTGATATCCAGAGGGCTCCTGAAAATTGTTATTAAAAGTTTTCAGCTTATCTTACTACTCTCAGGAAACAAAGTTGCCAACAGTCATATTCTATTACTCGATTACTGGTTCTAGGTTGAGTTAAGCAAATAGATGAGCCAATCAACAGCTGTGCACAGCAGTGACTTACCCATGTGATGGGTTATGCATTTAATCGATTTCCATACAAAATGCTGGTCAGCTGCTTGCATGGGACTGTTTTCATGCTATGCTGGTATGTACTTTGTCAATTTTTATTTATACTAGACATTTAAATTATTCAAGGCTGACACTTGGAGCATTTCATCTTTCTAACCTTGACAGGCCTGGCCTTGTGCAATTCTGCTACTTCCAAAAAGCTTCCAATTATTGAAGCCTCCAATAATGCATTACCAACATTACTTTTAATTGTTATGAGACAGTAAAACTAAATATGCATTTATCTGCATCCCTTTATAGGAATTAGGCAAATAAGGAGAATTTTATTTTTGTTTATTAAAAGCTGAACATCCTAAAATATGTACACATAGATTATGCATGCCAGCAATTACAGTTTGTTTATAATGTAACCACTCCAATAATGTTAGTTTGCTCAGAGGCCTCTTCCTTCAGGCTCGAGGTTCTTTTACATGCTGTAAATTCACAACATGGGACCATTGGCTTTACCTATCTTCCAAAGGAAGGCATAATCAGGATTTTTATGTCATATATAATCCATGGACATTGGGTCTACAAGCCAAGTATGGACATTACTAGACCACCAAGTTCTATTAATAAATACACACACATAATGAACATATTGTAAGTGTTTAAAATGATAGCCAATTTAAAATAATTTGCCCCCAAACAACAGCTGGCTTTTAGTGAAGTCTATTGGTCTATTTACAGCTGCTAAGTGGCAGAACTGCATAATACATGCAAAGCAAGAAGTTAATGTGGAGCATAGATGGAATTGTAGACATTGTCATCAGCACCAGAGACTATCAATTTATTACAAATCCAGCCTATTCCCAGCAATGATTCCAAACAAGAGCGAGATCAAGATCCATTTTCAATCTTGTTGAATTAAAAGTAAAACTTCTAAAATCATGTCAATATATTAAACTCTCTTGACGTTTCACATTAAAACTTTTTTATTAAAAAGTAAGTTGGAACCAGTTTCATGAGTCACTCGCTCACATTGCCAACCAATTGGCGACCCATTTTCAATGTTAACTGTATTTTCTTGGCACCCTATTTTTGTGATTTTTTCCTGCAATTATTAATGGAACTGTATGCGTAAACTCACTCAAGTTTGCAAAATCTTTTATAAGCCTTATAATGAAATATTTTATACCCACTTAATTACAGTTAAGCAGTTTATTGTGCTTCGTGAAGAGTTATTCTGACATATTAAGTACATTGCATTACCTGTCTGTAGGACTAATATTGATGCTTAACCAATCATAAGTATGCACCACAGAGTGAACATTCATATTTGTTTATATCAGAATAGAAATAACAGGAAATGCAGTGTAGGGGCTATGGTGCTTTCTCAAAATTCCAGTTTATAAAAATAATTAGCATAATTTTTATAAACACTTTAAGCGGTGAATGGTAATTTTGCCATGTACTAAGCGCTCAAAAGATTTTCAAATTGCTCCTCTCAATTATGTACTCTATGCATAACTCAACAAGAACCAGAACCAGAGTAACACCACTTACCATCAGCATACCAACTTACTGACCACCATGATGTCTCCGGAGGAGCCATTCTCAGCACATCCCAGTTCCTGGCAATACAGAGAACACCATTACCAACTTCTACAGTAGAATTTGCTCTACCTATATAACTATAAAGTTTTTAGTCATTAAGTTTGTTAGCCTGCCTTCTTTGTATTATTAAACTGGCACACTTTTTTTTTTTTAAAAATAAAGAAAAGAAGCTTGCACTGACACATTTCATTGGATTGAAGCGACAAACACTACCTTGGTTATATTCTGTTAATGCTCAATTCAATATATACTTTAGCTTTCTGTGCTCATGTTTACTAAAGCTATATCAAGTTTACAAATGAAGTTGGTTAACAGCAATTTTTCACATTCTTACCTAAATCTTCTGCCTGCTATATGTGCAACCAAAATAGATAATTTCTTCACTCCCTCGTGTAAATTATTCACCACACTGCTTGCCCAGTTCACCACACTTGTGTTATTTCACAAAATCTTTTTCACCTGTTGCTAAACATTTCATTTTTGTATTTATGAAAACAGCCCTTATGACAAAGTCATTATAAACCTGGCAACATTTTCTGTGCCTGTTTAAAAACTGTAAACTGCTTTTTATATTTATAACCTTCAATTTTTTAAAAAGTTTAATGACAAATTGAATGTGTAGAACCGTAGAGAAATTAATAAAAAATGTACACCATGACTTGATTTACAATTTTTCTTTTCATTATCTTCTCCTAGCTGTTATATCAAATCCATTAGTCTCATGCTTGACAGTCTATGGATCAGTGATACCAAATGGAACTGCAGAACTTTCATGTAAAAACTATCCCACATGGTGTTTTCAATCCTGCTGGTTATGAGCAGCACTCCCTACCCTTTCTCTAACAACTCTCCCTTCCTTCCTTGATAGTCACTTTGAAGCAGTGCAGTAGATGACAGGACAGTTGACTCTAGAGCAGCACATTTTCATGTGTAAATGTTACCATAAACACAAGTCAGCTCCTTGTGTGTATGTAGAATTTTGTTTGCAGTTCCACGGTCAATTGTCTCCTTCCAGAAAATCAATTCATGATACCGTGAAAAAGCTTGATTCTATGAATCAGTGCAAAACAAAACAAAAAAAGTTTTAACAGAGGATAAACTTGCATGAAATTGGCACATCATGAATACCAACAAAATCACTTCCAAAATTAGCACAAGTGCAGGTTTCAATAGATTTTGCACATGCAACAGAATTATTAAAATTCAATCCATACAGGTATGTGTCCATTGTTTAAAATAAGGCAACCAGTAGAAAGAGTGCTTTTTTCATCTGTGAATGAAGGTTTACTGCTTCTGTTTTTAGACAAAGCCTGATTTCACTGAACGGCTATGTGAACAATCAAAATATGTGCTACTGTGTACAAAAATCCACATTGTGTACAGGAAACCCCTCTTTATGACCGGAAAGTTGGAGTTTGGTTTGCTGTTAGTGCAACGCATATTATCAATCCAATTTTTTTACCAAACAATAGATGCAAAAAAGTACAGAGGGAACATTTTGATAGCAGCTTACAGAAGAAGAAAAAAATTCATGAATGGTTTCATCAGGATTTTGTAACTGCTCATACAGTAGCAGAGTTCATGAATAAAATTAAGGAAGAGTTCAAAGATAGAGAGATTAGTGCTAATTCATGGCCCTCTCACTCACCAGACTTAACAGTATTCGATTTTTACCTGTGAGGTTGCCTGAAGGACAGAGTTTATAAAACAAACCCTTATAAATTGAAACTAAAGAAAAATATCACAAATGAAATCAGATATATTACAGTGGATGAACATAAATATATCAATAAGAATGTGTTTTCCAGATACAGTGCTTGTTTAACCACAGAGGGACATTTCCAGCATCATCTACGTGACATGCCCAGCCACCAAGAATCAAACAATGAACATGCCAGATAGTTTTTACACGAAACCCCAGTACATTTAATTTACAACCAATTACATTTCACCTACAGGTAACTTTCATTATACTTATATACAATATTTCATGTCAAAAGTGCGCCTGAAATATTTTCTGTTACTTTTTGTTTTCTTATAAGTACTTTTACATTTTTTTTATCAGATATTACTTAGGCATATTTGCCAGAGAAAACATCTAGGCATTTCAATATGTACACAAATTAAGACAGTTCATAATTACAGATGATAAAACTGGCCCTTTATAAATAATTTTTATCACTGATTACAGTTATTAACATTTTTTTAACACAAGTCAACTCTGCAGTTTTCAGAATTATTTAACTTGACTAAATACAAATATTTTTAAGACTCTGCCAAGAGTTTACATCATGTTTCATGGGCAGTATAGGGAGTACATTAGTGGTGAATGTCCTTTTTTCCCATTCCCCCCATCTAGTTAGGACATGCATTGTCTACAATGCATCCTGGTTGGAAATGCATTTAAATACGATTTATGATAGTTAATAATATATAAGTGTATTAGAATTATTTTACACTATCCTCAGTAGGACCTAGATGTTAATGACATACTCTTTATAACCTTTTTGTTATTTCCATTACAAACTTAAATAAAGCACGATTTCACCTAATCTGATTAAAACTGTGCTTCACATTGGTAATGTCATATTTTGCCCCCCCTCCCCCCCAGAGGTTTTTGTTTATGTAATTTTTCAGTCACTTCATACATTTGCTTAGCAATCTCGGAGATGATTTTACACAACCCATTGTTGCTTCAGTTCTTAAATTTTTTCTAAAAATTATTTCACAATATATCTCTTTCTGTGAATTAGAAGTTTAGAAAGAGGTTCTCATATATGAAGGGGTAGATTACCTATAAAGAAAATGGAGAACATATGAAGGTACTCCACAATCAGGAAAATTGTGACATTCTGAATGGTAGTTTGCATTATTGTGGAAATAGAGACCTATTCAGCAAGAGAGAAAATCCTGTGCCTGTGCACAGCTGCTTTCTTCTGTAGTAGCTATCTTTCGTAACAAAACATTAGTTGAATGTTTGAGTGATAAAAATATGTGCTTGGCAATATGTGAAAGTCTTTATGCCATCTTTAGTTTATTTAATTAGTTATTTTTAAGGTAACACACAATCAATTAGCTCACTATAACATAATCTACCTATGTTCTGGCAGTTGTCATTGCAGATAATAAAGCCATCTATGGCTGTGAGCAGATATACCTATGTTAAGTCTATATTCAATAGTAATTACAATGTATTTCAAATAGGCCCCTAAACATCTTAAAATATTTCCAATATAAGTCAATGCTGAATGACAAAGGAAGATTGTTTTTACTTGAAAATTTTCTGACTGTGCATTGTTATAATCTTTCTTTCATTGTGTGTAGTGTTGAGTATTACCTCTTGAATGATGAAATAAATTCAAAATGTAACAATGTAGACTAAATTGTTTGTGTTACATTTTTAATCTATTAAATACTCAGTAAAATTATAATTAAATGCATTAGATTTTCAAATATTTGTTCTCATTCTATTTTTAGGTCACAAGCATCAGGGCCCCTACTTAAGTAATTTCAAAATTTAATACAAGTTCCTTAGAGGCTTTCCAAGATTTCAGTACATGCGACTTTTGTTTGTAAGCAATCTATGAACTATTGAGATCCTGGAAAATGAAATTAGGCAAGTGATTACTAAAATGATAGCTACAAAGTTCTTCAGAAATAAAAGATTCAACATTTACTATGAAAATGGCTGAAATAGAGACTAACTACTAATCACTGTCTATTTTTTTTTTTTTTTTTGGCTGGATTCCCCCTTAAACTTCAGTGAAATAAGACAATGAACATGGGTTAAAAAGGAGTATATGATATTTTCTAGCTTATACGTCATGCATGTCCATGAAAGCAGAGTGCCTACCTGTGCTGCTGTTATAGAGTCACACTTAATGTTATGATTAATACAATATGAACAATGGTCATGTTTACTGTCTGCATTTGCTGGAAAAATATGTAAAAAAGGACTGCTGAAGACAATTTATTAAACAGTTTGGATTTTAGAAACTATCGGAACATTAGTGGATATCCATGGAGTCAGAAACTACCAAATGTGATGCAAGAGATACAAAATAAACTGCAGGGATTTGTTGGAAAAATATGTAAAAAAGGACTGCTGAAGACAATTTATTAAACAGTTTGGATTTTAGAAACTATCGGAACATTAGTGGATATCCATGGAGTCAGAAACTACCAAATGTGATGCAAGAGATACAAAAAACTGCAGGGATTTTCTCTTAAGTCTTTGTGTGTAGGTTAACACTTTTAAATAACCATTCCTTCATGTTAATGCCAAACAATTACATTTGCTAGATTGGATTCTTTGAAAATTTACCAAGTGTATTCTATCTATGGAGTTTACCATTATGATTCATTTAAAAAATTCACGGTCTGCAACCATTATGTATTTTGCATTGCATCTTCTTTAAGACAAGGCAGTGACAGACTCATTGATGGGAGTGGTGGGGGTATATATCATGGGGTTGGATCTAAGCAGGAGCCCATGGGTGTTTCTAGCGAGGAGTTGGTTATTGATTGGTTCACATAATTTCTTGATCTTGGCATTTTGTATGGGTGAGTGCAGTTTCTGAGCTGCTTCTTTCCTATTAAGTTGTTAATATGCTCGTAAATTTCAACTGCCTCCAGATATAAGTGAGAATGACAATGAGATGTTGAGGCTAGTATGTCAGTATCTTGAAAACCAATTTCATTCCATTATCATCTCATCATGCTTGCTTATATTAGAGGCAATTAAGATTTACTAGCATAGTAACAACTTTAACAGGAAAGAAGCTCAGCAGCTGCACTCGCCCTGGTATATGGTTTTACAAAATACCAAGATAAAGAAATTGTGAGAACCAATCAATAACCAACATCCCACTAGAAATACCAATGGACTACAGCTTAGATCTAAACCCCTCAACCAAGTGAAAGAATCAGAGCTGTTCCACATGCAACCCCACTATACATATCACCCAATTTCCATAAACAAGTCAGTCACCGTCTTGTCTTCAAGAAGATTATGCCTAGCACATCACTTGTGATCCTACCGCCATTAAGGATGAAATATCAGGGAAGAAGATGAATCCTAATGAACAATGGCTTTACAGCCCGGAAGACTCAGTTTGCACATTTGACACTGGTCATGAAAGCCTACATTCTACAAAATATGTATTTTGTTAAGTGCATCATATTCCTCGAGTTGTTAGGAACAAGTTCTGCTGATATAGGCATGTTTTGCTGCTATTTGCGCTATTATTCCCATTTCAAAAACCCAGGACAAATGCAGATAGTAACACAATCTGTATGCTGATTGCAGCATTTCCAGATGGTGCCGAAAAGATTGAAGAACATTTATTAAATACAGGCAATAATATTACTAACTTCTACATAAACTATAACGAGGATCTCCAAGTTGCAGGCCATCAGAGCAGGGCTGCTTACTCGGGAAGTGTACCCAATACAACCAGAAAATTGGAGTAATGATTATTTTTTTTTAAATTGTTTACCACCTGTATTTACTATTGAGGCATCACAAGCGATGAACATTGATAAATGAAATGAAAAATTGGGAAAGGAGTTTTTTTTAAGGCAGGAAGCATTCCAGGCCTAAGTTTAGGGTAACTCCCCAAGCATTTGCCATTTATGACCGAGGAAAACTGAAAAAAATCTCAGTTTGGGAGGGCAATCCCGATGGGAATCGAACCCGACCTCCCACTTATGAGTCAGTGTCTTAACGACCTCAGCCACCCGCGGCAGTGGCAGTAATGATGTGATATACTTTACTTACTGGTATTTAATTGTCACGTTCAGCAACATAACTGGGGAAGCTTACTGTAGGCAGCTGGAGAAATTTACTGAACATATCAAATTATGGAACTAACACAGTGAAGCTCACACGAATTAAATCTGTCATCTAACACTCTTCATGCTTCACTAACCTTAAAAATATTTGGTACCAGTTTCAAAGATACGTTATCTCCATCTTTGGTCGTGGACGACGATTTTTAAGGTTAGTGAAGCAGGAAGAGTGTTAGATGACAGATTTAATTCATATCCTATTATGTTTTTACTTCTGACAAAAAAATTTTCCCATGTTGGTTCCAAAGTGCACAAGTGTTTCAGTAGGTTTTTCTGTATCAATCATTGTCGGTCTGATACTTGCCCCCTATATCCAAGATCGGGGGATCAAACCCAGCCAGGATTGATGGATTTTTAGGCATAAAAATCCTAAGTATTGCTTCCTTAGGAAGGTAAGTAAAGTGTGGGTCTCATGTCGGAATTTATGACACAAAAAAGTCTCAAGTCTGAAAGAAGAGGCCTCTGAACAAAATTTGTCAGCTGTTTAATACCCTGAATTTAATGGGATGCTGATGACCTGAGATGTTAAAGAACATCAATAAATAAACCAAAATAAAAAATCCTACCAACTTCATAATTTTTGTTTCAGATGTTTCAATACATTGCCAGCTTCTGTGCACGAAACTCCTGTAAACTTTCATTAGCTCCATGTGTGGTTTTAGCAATTTCTTGCTTGTTATTTTGTGTTAAGTTCTCCCATAATTAGAGCTCAAGGATTCAGATCAAACTACGAGATGGCCATAAGCCACTGATAATTTGCCGATGAACACTTTCCCTACCTGAAACACGATTGTAAAGACATTTGCTTGTGAATTGTGTAACCACTTATCTGTAAGAATCAGTTTTCGTAAGTGTATCATATACAAAAAAACACACAAGGAAGACTATATTCAAGTAATGGTATAATGAACAAACGCACAATGAAAGAACTGTTAACGCACTAATGCACAACCATAAACACACACAACTGGCAAATGAATTCTCTCAGAATGTATCTATGCTTTGTCACCCCAAAACTCAACCTCACTGTATGTTTGAATATATTATCATTAAATACATATTTAGAATAACTTTTTTTTCAAAGTGTGAACCCAGTTTTTGTCATCAGTATGTCATTTTCATTAATTTCTAGGAGCACTACCACAGCTCTTCTGATGACAATAAAGAAAAGTTATATTGACATTAGGAGTGGTTTAGCAACAAATATGTTTGGAAGTATTTTTTTCTGCTTACTGAGTTAAAAGAACATAGCAATTACCTTTACAACATTTAAAGATAATTTTAAATGCAATAAATAGGATATGAGTGTGGAAGAATTTGACTTTAACATCCACTTATCAAGTATGGAGGAAGAATATTTTCAAAATTACAAAAATTTCCATAATGCACAAATTATGTGCTTGGTACCAGAGAGTTAGAAGGAAAAAATCAAGGGCTTTGAGGAAAGAAGCACCCTGTATTTAATTTCTGTCTACATGCAATTCCTCTGAGGAAATGAAATGAGTGTGGGAAACAGCCTTTTCACATTCTTCCCATGAAACTAGCACATGCTCTTGGCTAGTCCACTCTGTAGAATACTGATAATCGTATTGTTTCCTCCTATATACGTAAATGTATTACTGCATTTCTTGCCTGGTGTTGTGATTTTCAGAGATAAAAAATTGTATTTATAATGTTTAGAAGTATGTTTTAATTATATTTTTTGTGCAAATATACATAGCACTCATTTAAGAACCTACAAAATGCTATTACTATTATTTTTAAACATTTTAATTTATTTCCATATGTCTGAACTTTTATCTTTCACAATACCGTTATATTTTAATTAATATATAATTATGTACTTATATATGCAGGCTACATAAACACATTAATATCATTATTTTGTATACTGCCTTTGAAATTTTAAATTTCTTTATTTTTTCCCAATAATTCAAATTACAAATCTGAAAACCCATTTCTTCTTGAGAATTATGATTTGTATTCTTTATATCACGGTGCAATGTTTTATTAGATTTTTTCCTTAGCATTTATACAGCACCTTTCATGGCATTTACCAATATGATACCAAATTTTAGACACCTCAAGGCAGCACATTACAGGTTTAATAACAAATCTACATTATGTTTATATGGAACAGTTCAATTTATTAAACATCAATGGATAGACTAGTGTTTTACATTTTGCTTTGTGATTTTTTCTGTTTTTCCATACAGTACCTAAGTATACAAGAATGGATAAGAATGAACAGATAATTCATCTTCTGGTTACAAAATGAAAAAACAGCACACCCAAGTTGTGCAGACAGGGCTGGACTGCACTTTTGAATCATATGTGTATTCACAAAGCCTCAACAGTTATCACTTAAACCAGTTATTCTCCGTGCATACTTATTTTTAAGTTTCATATAAAATTAAGGGCAAAGAAAAGCTTTTACTTTTCCAGTACAGAAATTTAATCTTAATTGGTGCAAAAAATTTATCATAACTAGGGCTCGGATTTCATTTTGAATTACTATATTAGAATGCCTGTTTGTTCTGCTGTTGCAAATGTTTTTCAATTTAATATGGTAACTTTTGTACTTTTCTTCTATTTTCTTGGTTGATTTACCCTCTGCAAGGGTTTTGCCAGTCATTACTTCTACATTATAATAAAAGATATTTTATTAATGTCAATGTTATGTGCACGATAGTTTTGCATCACCTACCCACTTTCCTGTATACGTTTAATTTAATCTTTTAATCTGGGCAATTCTAGTTTTTCTAAAATCAGACACATACAGCAGTTTTTAAAATCCTAAAACTGGCCAGCACAGATTTAAATATACAACAAATTCTCTTTAAAAGTAACACCTGTTATTTAGAATTTCAGTTTTAATATTTTCAATACAAACTTTACCCTTTAAAACATGGAACTCAACATAAATAATGGAATGGGGCTGTTAGGAAGGCAAAAAATAAAATATTTAAGATTATTAAACCAAGATAAAGGTAAGAATGAGTTGTAGAGGGTGTCATTTTAGAGTAACTGCCTCACTATTTTTTCTGCCTATAATCCGAGCCCTAATCATAAGTATCTCCCTTGTCGCAACTGGGCTGCAGGTCACATGTTCAGTTCCCACAATATTTTTTACACTAATGCTCAATACTGTTAAGTTTTACAGAAATAGTACAATCAGATCTGACTGGAGTCTCGGAATGTTCATCTACACACAAGAACACACTGGAAACTACATTAACTATCAGTTATTCATTTAAAAGTTCTACTAACATTTCACTCTTAAAAAATTAGTCACATAAGACTCGTTTTCTGTTTATTGTATAAGCAACTAAGAAATGTATTCCAAAGGACTCCTAACTTATCAATATATGTAGTATGTATAAAAAAAAGAAAAGAAAAAAAGGAAACAAAAAATGGTCAAATGAATATATAAAACATTTCTGCCTGAGTCCAGTTCATGTTCTTTCTGTTGTGCCAGCTCTCCTAAATCTCTCCCTCTCTTTTTCACAATTTAAAAATTTTAAGCCAACATTATGGCAGAGCTAATGGGCCAAGTCTTAGTAGCGTCGTTGAGACTGGCCACCATAATCACGAGTCTGGCCATAGCCAGCAGAACTGCCACCTGCAAGCAACCCAAACATTACATCTGCCACATTTAACAAAAACATTACACATTATTTTCATTTACACTACTTCCTTACTCGGCAGATCTGCTCTAGCCAAGTGTTACCAACCTTTGTCAAGCATAAAAATATCTCTGCCCAGTTTATTATTTCCTCCATTACAGAAAGTGAAGTGAACACTTTGGGCAACTAACTGATAAATCATTCCAGTGTCGAAATGCAGAAATTTATTTCAATTTTTTTTTACATCATTGTACAAAAAGTGTATTTATTTGCAGTTTGTCTGCATGTTATTTAGCTTGGGCTGTCTATACTTTACAAACTGTACTGTTTGTCTTACATCATTATTTAAATGTAGCCCCCTATCCCCTTCTTGTAACTTAAGGGGTGTGTCTATTTTACCTAATGTTTAATGAATTCTTTAACAATTTGAAAATATGCATTAGAATTTGCACTTTCTAATTTGTGATTTCTTTAAAACTGTAATGTCTGTTGCATTTATGCATATGCTGTATTTCACTTAATTTTTTCCTTTCCTTTAGTGTTTATAAATTCTTAATGAGCACTGTCTTTCTACAATACAGAAGACAACCTGTGCCATTTGCTTGCCAACTTGATGAAACTATCTTTTGTTGTTTTTCCTTTGTAAATTTTCAGTGTCAGTGCACTTTTTCTTGCAATTTCAGTTCAGCTTTCCCTCAGCATGCAACCCTAACATGCCACAGCATATTAAAACCAGTACTCACCGTAGTCAGGCTTGCCATAACCTCCTCCGTATGCAGGAGCTTCTGAAAACAAGGAATCATATTGACAAGTGCACACAAACATTCACAAAGTAACACAAAACATGCCTGTTTGCTGCAAATTTTGGTAAATTTCTGCACTCCAGATGTTATAAGATGGACTAACATTATCGACAGATGCATTCACCTTAAGCAAGTACATATATGATCTAGCACAATCTACATGCCTTCATGTCCAACAACCTTGGCCTGTACTGCAACTACACCCCCAGGCCAACTGTCACTATTACTGTGATCAAGTAAAACTTGCCCCTGGTATTTGGTTTATCAGTCTCACAGCCAAGGTTTTAACTCTAACTGGTTAAAGAAATAACATTGCCAGCATTAATTTCTCTGCATATTTATTGTCCTTCAAAATGCTTAGCCAAACTTATAGAAACATTAAAACATATTACCATTTCACATCAGGAAATAAAACTAATATTTACAATGTGTATAACATCTTTTCATAAATAAATAAATAAATATGTGACTATCTTACACTTTGTGAACATCATTAACACCAATGGAATGTTAGTGCCCACCCCTTATTTGATAAAATATTACACCAACTAAAAGTTAGCTTGTTCAATGGGGTGGTGGAGGTGGTGGCATTGACAATAGCGCACCAAGATTTGGGGTTAGAGATTGTGGAATATTACCATAGGTGTTTGTTGATGTAGAATAGCCTCTGTCATCGTATCCTGATGCTGTACTGTATCCCGCACCGCTGGTGTACCCTCCTCCATACGAGTCTGGTGGTGCAGCTGTGACAATTAAAACAAGCAAACATTTCATTTAACAACTAGCTACATGCCCTGCACTCTCAAACTTCTGAAACACAGTGATTGTTTGGTAAAAGACCCTGGAAAATACAGTATGTCACATTTTCCTTGCTATCAACAGTTGTAACAGGTTCATATTATCCGCACTAATCTTCTACATAAGGCAAAAGCAACTGCAATACACTGCACATAACCATGCAAGAAAGATAGCTTGAATAAGTGGAGTGGGTGCAGCATATTGTCATCTTGCCCAGCACTTCAGACATGCTTCAAATATATTCCAGGAACACCATAGGTATTTCAATACAGTAAATGATAGCTGTTCAGTTCTTTAATTTTAAGCAGACCTACTTTGTCATTAGAAGCAAACATATGATTATAAAAGGGACAGCTAGAGCTAATCCCCCCCCCATTACTTATTTATTGATCCAGTTGATTTCTTTAATACATTGTAGTATATCGATGTTGTACAAGTATTAATAAAATACTGAAACAATTAGTTGTACATAATAATAGCAAGGTAAAAGTACTTAGTTGAAACTACATGTTCATTCTCACACTACTAGAGACATAGTGCAGTATTGAAATATTGATCATTATTTAGAAGAAAGTCTTGAATGGAGTAGAAGCAGTGGCTAATTAGATGTGCCTTTAAGGATAGTTTGTTGTCATACTCCCTAAAGTAGTTTGGAAGGTTATTGTATATCTTTATGCCACAGTGCAATATACTTCCTTGATACTAGGAGGTATTATGCTCATATACATGGAGGTCTGAATTTTGTCTTGTATTACATTGGACTGCTTCATTCTTAATGAAGGGTCAACCTGTATTATTGATAGCTTTACAGATAAACATGTAGATAGATACACGGAAGCGAGAGAACGCCTTTTTTAAAATTTTTTAATAAGTGGTTTACATATCTTGTTCTTGTGGACTCCTACAGCTGTTTGCTTCCCCCCCCCCCAATATGAAACATTTCTTGCTTGCACCCGATTTCCCCCAGAATATTATGCCATACACCCCATCAAGGAGTGGACATGTGCCATGAGCCAATGCAACAGTCTCTGCCCTTGTACATCCTGCTAGTATCTGTATCATATAGCATGCCATATTGAGTTTTTTTTATTTATGTGACTTATGTGGATATCCCATTTTAAATTGCTTTGAACCCATAGGACAGAAATTTGGTGGATTCTACTTTCCCAATTGTTTGGTTTAGAAGTTTTAATTTGTGGAGCTATATATTCTTTTTTTTTTTCTTTTGTATGAAATAGCAATTTGGTGTGATTTGGCAAATTGATTTTAAGTAGTTTTGTTTACTACCCATAACAGGACATTTGTGTCATCCTTGCAAAATCATTAATGGCAAGAAAAGCATAGGACCTAATACTGAACCTTGAGGTACTTCATACTTTACCACTAGTGCACCTAACCTATACTTCTTTACTTTCTCTTGTGTTTATAATTTCTTTCAACAATTTGTTTCCGGTTATTAAAATATGGTTTTATCTAGTTTTAGGGCAGTCTTCTAAATTTACTAAGAGTTTATGGTATATTGCATCAAATGCTTTTGACAGATCTAGGAAAATTCCTGAAATATGTCCTTTTCCATCAACAGCTCTTAGGGATTTGCTAACACAAGAGGAAATTACTGAATAAATGGAGTGATTGCTTCTAAAACCATGTTGATATGCAGATAGTAAACTGTTTCTTTCTAGGAAGCTATTACATATCTGCAAACTCACTTTCATTTTATCTGAAAAGCTATTTCTGACTAGGCATACTGCCACATACCTTATATTACAAAGTAAGGAAACTTAAATTTTTCTGCAAGTCAAACATTCATGTGCTTACCCCTAGCAATCCTATTGGTAGATAACTTGAGTGCATTGTTTAAATTAGAGAATTTTTTGAATGATTTTAATGCCCATTTTTACCAGAGGCACCATGGTTGATAAATTAGAGAATGAAGCTAGAAGATATATTTCTCAATTAAGATTTTGAAAGGATCTCATTTTTCTGCTGTTAATTGTTATCAGAGGAAAAAAATCAAGAATTGCATTTTTCAGACGCAGAGAGATAAGGAGTTAAATATACAAATTTATAGGTTATGTGACTTTAGTTGTGAATGTTTCATTTTCAATTTTATGGCAGTTCAGAGACAGCTGAACCTAATTGTTTTAATTGTACTTAGGGAAGCTAGACAATGGAGTGGTTATACATCCTATGAGAATGTATTATAAAATGTTCACAATAACTCAGCTTAATTATACATTAGTTTTTTTTTGGTTAAATTTTTATTGCAACAAATGAGACCATTCTTTTCAATTGGTTAGTATAACAAAATCTGTACTCTGGTTATGTAATCATTTTCGTCTAAAATGACCATTTTATTTCCTTTGTACACATTCATACACAGAGCTCTCATTTACATGGCCAGCTTAACAGGAATTTGTTTGGCACTAGTAAGCAAACTGCTATGTGCACGAATGTTTTATCATACAATGGTATTTCACATACAGCATCTATTGTGTAGCTAAATGCCCATGTAAATGAAACCAGGGTCAATAGACCAAACATTACAGTACCCAACACTCATCTGAATAAATTAACTCTACTCAAATTATCGTGTGGTTGCGATCCCTGAACTAGTTACCCTACAGGGTTTTAATTTTAAAAGTTTAGTGGCATTCCAAGCTGCCATGGTTTGCAAAATTCTTGATTCCTGTGCAAGATTTCTTTGCATTTGATTCTAACTTGTCTTTGATGTAATTTTTCATCTGTAAGTACACTTGGTGTCTTATCAAGAGCACATTTCATTTCCCTAAATCTATTCACAAGATTGTGAAATATTTTTTGTGAGGCACACGAACAGCAGGGAATCTCTCTATAAATTGCCGTCTCACTTCTCCTCAACAGTTTGTCACATATGAACCATATTTGAAGATTCTGTGTGCTATAGTATCAGGACTTTTTGGCATTATAACACTGAAAAACACGGTCTCCCAATTTTCAACAAAGACTTTGTGTCAACTGATTAGCAAGCACATGGAGAGATGGGAAAAGACCGGTTAGAAATAGGGCCAGTAAATCCCAGTTATGCCGCCACACGTCCAAATGAAGGTTCTGTATATTACTGGTTTATCTTTTAGCTGCACTTCTCTAACTTTTGTATTTCTTCTAATTTTTTAAGATTACTTAAAATTTTGCTGCCTTTCATTTTAACTCAAGTTTTCTCTCATATGTTAGGTGTGGGAGGCTATAGCAATAACCCCAATATTTTCTGAGGCTTTTGTTAAGAAATTAAATGTCTAAAGGTGGTACCCAAGAGGTCAATTACATTTTTTTCTGTTTGTGCACATCGTGTTGATAAAGTTCTCATTTGATGCATATTTAAATTACATGTTTCTTTTAATTTTACAATTATTGCTTTTCATTTTATTTTCATGCAGTTGGTATTGAAATTTTTCCAAATGTGGAATCCTAATAAAGTTTTAAGAGCAATCCACAGATTCTTAAATCAATTTCATTTAACTTATTACTTTTTCTGTATTTCAATTATATTGTAATTTTTTCTGTATTTCAATTAATTTTTTTGATTGCCTACTTTAATGGTTTTTCTTATAAAGTATAGGGGTAACTTTATTTTTAGGCAAAGATTCAGGTAGTTAATATTAATATTGTACTTACGAAGCTGTTGACCATGGAGTGGTAATATATCCTAAACTTAGGTATTCACTTTTTTAACACTAAACTCCATTTACTTACATAAAGTTAAGATGTGTTTTGGAAGAATCTCTCCCACCTTCAGTTGCTCACCAAACTGCCATTACTCGAAATGATGGCTGGACACCTGGATGTTTTTGTGGTGGCCTCTGTAATTCATTAGATTTTTTCTATTTTTTTAATAAAAAAATTTTTCCCCAAGAGGATAACTCCAATGAGTTGTGAGGATGTTTTAGCAGTTTAATTTCATGGTTTTTGGTCCAAAAGTGAGCTGCTACTGCTGATTTATCCACCTGCTTAAACAGAATATTCCTAAAATGCTCTTTCCTCCGAATTTCCAAATTTCTCTTGTTTTGTACGTGTAGCTCTGCTCACAATCTGCACATTTTATTTCGTAAATTCCTGATTCTAAGTGTACACGATGTGCACAAACAGAAGAAAATGTAATTAACCTCTTGGGTACTGCCTTTAGAAATTACATTTCTTAACAAATGCCTCAGAACTTGTATAAACTTCTCAGAAAATATTGGGGTTATTGCTATAGCCTCCCATGCCTAACAAAGGAGAGAAAACTTGAGTTAAAATGATCAGGAATTTACGAAATAAAATGTGCAGATTGTGAGCAGAGCTACACAGGCAAAACAAAGAGAAGTTTGGAAATTCGGAGGAAAGAACTTTTAAGGAACATTGGGTTTAAGCAGGATAAATCAGCAGTAGTGGCTCACTTTTGGACCAAAAACCATGAAATTAAACTGCTAAATCATCCTTACAACCCATTGGAGTTATCCACTTGGGGAAAAATTTTATTTAAAAAAAAAAAAAAATAGAAAAAAACCTAATGAATTTCGAGTTTCCTCCTATGGATGAACTCAACCATTTTCTACTTCAACCAAGAGGCCACCACAGAAACATCCGGTTGTCCAAGGCAGTTTGGTGAGCAACTGAAGATGGGAGAGATTGTCCCGAATAGTCTAATTTTTATGTAAGTAAATGGAGTTAATAATAATAAAAAGAATACCTAAGTTTAGGATATAGTTAATATTAGTTGAAATATCCACCCACCCCCAAAAAACAACATATTTCAATTTTTGCTTTTCCAAATTGCAAATTATATGACGAAGTATGTTTCTTACCTTAGGATTTGCCATTTCTATTCTTAAATAACATAGTGAAATTTAAAAGTGTTTTAATGTGGTGACATGATTTTTAGTGTTTTACTTTAGATCAAATCATGATTCACGAACAAAGGTGTAATAGATTTTGCTTCTGTTGACGTGTCTCGTATAATTGTTGAAATTGTACTTTGGAAACTACAGACATGCAGTGGTACTATATCTCACTACAATTTATTAAAAGACCATTTCCAGGAAAAGTAAACTACACCCCATAAATAAAACTATCAAATTAAAAATGAATAAACTTTGAAATACCTTTCAATTACCTTGGAGTACTAATGTTTTCATGTTTAATTTCAAACCTTTTCAAGGCATACAAATTAATATGTTATTTGCACACGAAGGTAGTTAATATTGACTAACGTAATATTATTTAGATATTGACCCTAAATGTCTATTAAAGAACAAATCTTCTCCAATAAAATAATATAGCTCATTTTGATTGATGTTTTAGTTTGCTTGAATATTTCTTATATTTTTGCATAAATTGAGTCATCTTTTCTGCTACTTGAGCTGTTAATCAACATATTTTTTCAAACATAATTTTTCAGACTAAAGTTTCATTTAAATATTTTGTTATGTTACTGTACATGTTTCATTGCTGTTGCTTCCAGTTCCTGTCTTGAGCTGCTTCTGAGAAGTGTGCAACTGTCAGTTCCAACTATGCAAAATCAAGGCCACATATGACAAACAATATGCTGCTCTGAAATTCTGATTAAATTTCAACAAAACCTCAGTTGAGGTCTTATACAATGTTACAGGATATGTATCCAGAGTTGTTCTCTATAGCATAGCTAGAAGATGACTTAAAATGGTTAAGAGGGAAGGTTATCAATTTCAAAACAAACGTGGGCTCAATGTTCCAGTTTATGCTCTAACAGAAGAAAGTATTAATACCGTCAAAGATAGTCCAATAACATTAAAGACACTTTCAGAAATTCCAAAAATGTCCATGGATGCCACCTACATGCTGGTAAGAGAAAAGTTACACATGAGATGTGTTTGTGAATGGGGTTCAATAGTGCTAATTCCAAACAAAAAGACACTATAGGTAGAAGCAAAGTTTCTTTGAAAAGTAATCATGGCTGATGAAACCTGTTTACAGTATTTGATCCTGAGAGCAAACAGCAAAGCTCTGCATGGTACCCCCCCCCCCCATCCAAAAGGTGGTTGGCTTCTGCTTGGAAGACTATGGTCATCTCATTTTGTAATTTTCAAAGAATGATTAACCAGCACATCTTAACTACATACAAGCTCTGCATGGTACCCCCCCCCCCATCCAAAAGGTGGTTGGCTTCTGCTTGGAAGACTATGGTCATCTCATTTTGTAATTTTCAAAGAATGATTAACCAGCACATCTTAACTACATACAAGTGAAATTGCATAAGACTACAGAGATGTTCTGAAAACTCTGCAAGCCCACATTTATGTGCAACAAGCAGTTTCGCAATAAAGCACAGCTACAAATTGCAAATGCATCCCTTACCCTCCCTATAGTTCAAATTTAGCCCCATGCAACTTTACTTTTCTCCCAAAGTGAAGTAACTGCTTCATGGGAGGCATTTTTCATTACCAGAAGCATTGATGAAGGCTGCAGAAGAGCTTCTGAAGGACCTGTCAATGTCTTTGGGGACAGAAACACTGTTTACATATCAAAAATCAAAATTACGAGTAAATATATATTGTCAAAAAATGTTATGATCATTCTTTATTGGACACACATTTTAAATTCTAATATTCTACCCATGTATCCTTTAACCTCCATTAATAATTAAATAATATTTTAATGTAATCACTTTGAAGTCTCCAATACTTTTACAGAACAGATCCAAGAAGAAATAAATAATATGGCCATTTTCCCCTTGAGTATGCACTAAATCCAATATGGTCCTTTAAATGTTACATTTCCTCAAGTTTTGTATTGAAAGAATCCAGCTATACCTCAGCTCTACCTAGTAGAGAATCTGCTGCATACATGAAGACATGGCAGTGTAAAGATTAGAATGGTTGAAGCAGAAGTAAAGTGGTTCACTATTAAACATAACACATTGGATTACCCATATTTACAAGGGTCATTCAAATATACTGGATATTTACCATATCGAACTACATTTTCTCCACCGGATGGGTAGTTTCTTTATTCAGATTTCAAAGGAAGAAGATAGGTACACCAATAGCCAAAAACACACAAGAAGTACTCAACCTTTTCATCATTGTTTCCCTCCCAAAGCCTCCTTCAGTAGCCCTAACTTTGCTAAACAGGGATAAATCCGGATTGTAAGGAGGGCATTCCATGGGCATCTAGTAAATTTTCCTGAGTCGATACCAGCTTATGGATGCTGTATGTGGCTTCGATAAATTATAGTAAGAATTAGTATTCCAGCCATGATATCCACAATTACTCTAAAATGTTTATATATGCATTCAACAAAAATAATTACAAAATTATACTTTGGTATATTATTAATTATGAGAGACTACATCATAAACATATTCAGGATGATTAATATGAAATTCATAAATATTATATAATACTGCTTCTTGCTTAATGGAACTAAAAAAAGTTTAACTACAAGCTATACTTGTTAAAGATAAGACTAAATATTAGATATAACATGCAAGAGAATGCTGGTGTGTCTGGCTACAAGTGTAGGATTTTATCGATAAGACATAAATATGTGATAGTTTCTCCCCCCTAAATAATTAGGCAAGATGCTGATTCTTACTGAAGAATTTGAGCATTACGTATGTATTTATTTAAAATGTAGTTTAAAGATTAATATTAAATATGAAAAAGAATTATGAATCATTAAAGAGCTATTAATTTTTCAAAATGCCCTACCTCGGGATGATAAAAATGATGTACAAAGCAGCAGAGCAGAAAGTATCAAGCAATGATGTTTTTTGCAATGTCACAACTGCAACATAGCCAACATTACACAAGTTGGCATTGTCAAGTGCCATGCTATAGTGACCCAGGTGTAAGATTCAAGAAAAAATTGTCATTAAAATCATAAAGATGCAGCAGTTTAAGAAAAGTTAGTTAACTGCTACCTGTTTGTTACAGCTATGTTAATTTCTTAGTCTTAGGAACATTTTTAAGAGGTTATGGGACAATTCAAGTTATATTTACTGTGCATAAAAATATATTAAGTAGATTTACAAAAATTAAATTATGAATAGTTCCAATACTTGCCCAGTGAGATATTTTTTTTTAGCTATAATGCCAGAATATAAAGTGTTGTTATTAAGGTCTGCTCACAAACTAATATTAATTTCCAGTAATAATGTTCCTATTTGGTAATTAAACTTATTATTTGTGCTTGGCCTCTCCAAAAACTATAAGCGTTGTAAAAATATGGGATCAACAAGTATTTGTACTCGTGAGTTGCTAACTAATCTAATAGCCAGAAAACTTCAACAATGTTATTCTGCTACTGCGACCACTTTACACGTACATTAAACCCTATCCATTTCTATTTTTAATTAATTTTCTAAAAACTCGGTTTACCAACTTATTTACATTGCCCAAACATTTGCCTTTTACTATACCACAGATTTCACATTCAACATCTTTTTCTCTACTAATGGGAGATAGGTGGGTGGTTAGGCCCATTCCTCCATCTTTAATTGCTTCTCATATTTTAGCTTCTTCACATTCCAGAACAGTAGGCAGATAATTTTTACCCTGGAGCAGTAGTTTAAATTCATACCATTATTTTTCCTTTGCTTCCTGCTCTTCCCAATTGTTGTGTGTGCAACCCCATTCGGTGAAGCTTTTGGCAGGCCCAGAATTTCTTAAAAATTAATTACTCTGCACTTAATAATCTGATAAACACACATGTTGAGAATTAGCATATACTATTCTCCATTCATTGTAAGTTAAGAGCAAAATATAAGCAGAAGCAAATAAAAAAATGTGATTGGTACATGACCAAATTACAATCCTCACAACTGAAATAGTTCACTATTATTTTAGCATTTTTACCTCTATTCTCATCTACATTTACAAATTTAATATGTATGATATAAAGTAAATATATTCACGATGACAATTTTTTTGAAATCACTTAATCCATTCATATGTTCTTACATTTTATTTGGACAATCCAACTATTGTTTGTGCACACCTATGTATGGTAATTTACAATTCCTGTACTAAGATAACATGATGTGTTGTAAGTTGTGTCAGCTATAACCATCACCATTTAAGTTATCAGAATTTGTTTACAATATGTTTCCTTCTAAAACTTAATCATACCACCAATCTAGATATAAAACGTCCTAGTAATGCACTTCACAAGGCACCTGTGAGTTTTCACAATTATTAATAAATTTTGTTCAAAACCTACGAAAGTATAGATTTTCTGACAAAGAACGGCCATACATTCATTCTGCAGCTAAAGTTTCAGAGGTTCAGTGGCTCCTTCAATATTATGCAGGCAATGGGCATAGAAAAATCCATTCGAAGATGTCTTTCAACCACCAAAATGACTCAAAGCCCAAGAGCCTTTTATAAGCAAAAGGAATAGAAACTTCAAGAGCATCAGATATTGATTCCAGTACAATAAGTCAACCCAAGAGTTCTTCCACAAAAATTTACTAGACTTGAATCTGGAGAAGTCAGAGAAGCCTGGAGATATCTCTGCTTAAGCCAGTGGCAAATTTCCAAAACACATTACACCATACAATGGATCAAGGTTTCACTGTACTGCAATTTACGGACACCTTGGGTTTGAGAGTAAGTTAAACAAAGAGGAACTCTGCCACATACTTTCAGCTGGAATGGTCACCCGCCACACTTTTTATGTCTGCACTACTGAAACTGTTTCCTTCTTTGAAAAACAGTCATTTCTGACTTTGGATATCAAGGCTGCCAGGTTTCTTTTTTATGAGGGCATGTTGAAAGGTAAAGTGTATTTTAACATGATGCAGATTCTCTCGGAACTGCAAGAAAACATTCGACAGGAAATTGCTTCTGCAACTCGCAATGTATTTGTGAATACTTTCTTAAACATGGAGATTCCTAGAAGAATGACCTAATTGCAACTATTTTCAACATTTACTATGAGATCACATACAAAAGCCAGCCTATGCCAAGTGATGCTGAATTTTGTAAATTAAACTGTAAGTTATTTGGAAAACTTAGGGGTAGAGAGTAAATGATACACCTCATATATCAGCAGCTTTTTATAGAAATCTATTACATTTTGAACCTGCTGTTCCGAAAGCTTAGGTATCCAATCCGTTATCAAATTTAAGTATTTTAAGAAACAAAAGATAACCAACTCTTAATACTTTCTTTGGAATGTCTAAGGTCTAATATACCCACCTGCTGCATAATCTCCAGCATCATATCCTGGGGCACCACTCGAATAGCCCCCACCATAAGCCTGGTTTCCTGTGCCATATGTCTGGCTCCCACCATAGGGGGGTGCTTCAGCAGCGCCATCGTAGTGTCGTCCTGCACCATGGTCTGCTGCTGGATATGTGTGACTGGCATCACCCCTAGTAACAGCAGTCATACCAGCATGCAGTTTCCATCATTAACACCTAGCATTACTTTCCGAAGGCTTCCTAAATAATTTTACCACAAAGCTATGCCCAAAGGATTTTTTTTTACAAAAATTCTCTTACTGTTGTACATAATTCCAAATGTTGGTTATGAGTGTTTAATCAAATGTAATTCATTCAACATTATGGCTTTTGGGTGCAATGTTAAACACTGAATTTTCTACAATACCCTGCCACCAAAATAAATTGTGCATTCCATTTATATAGAATATTTTTTTTCAATTAATCCATTACCATTTTCAGCATCCATGCATCTTAAAAGAGTGCAATTGCAACAAGAAGCAACAATTCACCCTTAAGCAGCCCAAAATTGTCAAATGAATTTCTTCTGCTGATACTTTTTGCCACAAAAGTTTATATACTTAGTACTAATACAAAATGCTCTGTTAAGGAATGCACTACTGAATAGTGCGACTCAGATAGCTTGAGTGTGCAAAGTATCACTGGTGGAAATGATATACGTTAAAGCTCCCAAAAATTGTAATTTTGCCAATTTTTAATGGCATTATTTGTAATAAGGCATGCAGAGTAGTCAAATTTGTTAAAAGTGCATCAAATATAACTTTCATTAAATTGTAAACCAAGAACAAATACAAATAGGGCTCTTGGAACATCTTGCTATTGCCATGTTAAGAATCATTCTTCATAACAATATACATGCCAAACATATGTACACACTCCATGACCTTCCCTTACTTGTATTAAAAAATATGGAAGGGACCTTGGAGGAAAGAGAAAAGGTGTGTTTGGTTTTTTTTTTGGATAACACAAATAATAAGTTGCCAGTAGCATCTCCTTTAAATTTTTCAGCACTTTCTGCCTTGCAATCTGTTTTAATCAGGCTGTAACGCATCAGCCACTGTACACAGGTTATGAAAGGTTGTTAAGTATTTATAACTTTTTCAAAATGAGAATCAAAACAATATAATACAACTATAAGAGGGGTAGGCATAAGTGGTTATGACATTTCATGGCTAGTTATACTGGACATGAACTTTACACTTTTATGCAATGTTTGATACAATAATTTTCCAGTCAAAAACATGCATTATTCCAAATTCCATTAATATATACTGTCCAAATTAAAAAATAGTCAAATCTGGTTTAGACTAAAAGTAAAACTACTTAAAAGTAATGCCAACACATTAAAACTCTCTTGATGTTCCACTTTTTAAAAACGTATTTAAAAGTGGAACATCAAGAGTGTTTTCATGTGTTGATATGACTATTCAGTAGTTTTATTATTAGTCTAAAGCAGATTTTAGATAGTTTCACTGTGTGGATTCCTACATCAGTTTTAATTAAAAAATAGTAGCTCCACTAGTGTCAAAAAGTAATCTCAATATGACTAAATAATATAGTTTATTTAAATGCCAGCCCTATCCCTCCAGACTTACTGAGAATTTGACGTCTGGAAGGTGCAATTACGTTATCTAAGATAGCTGCCTAGGGGGCGGGATGGGTGATAATTGAGCTGAATGAGTTTAGCACACTTTGTGGCCTAAAAGTAGTAGTTTACTCTGGAAATGATTAGTCATCTCTTATTACGTACTTGGAGGCACAAACATGTTCATTAATGATGACATGATGTCAAAAAATCATCCTAGATAGCTTGGATGCATTCATAAGGAGCAATATGCAGTTATTCCTTTCTTCACTAGTGGCAGTAACCAGCAGATTTTCATAGCAGGATGAAGCAGTATAACAGATATTTGGAAGATTAAGTTTGATGCAGACCGTTCCAACTGACTTCACACTTTGAACATACTTGATGCTATAAATGAAGATGAGCTACAGCTCACCACAAGCTAAGAGAACCAAAAAATTTTTAGATGCATACCAAAACAAGTGACAAATTTGAAATAATGTGTGGATGCATGACATTAACAGCCCAGCAAGAAGTGGAGGCAATCTTCAACTGAAAAAAAAATGAATACAAGTCTGAAATAAAATTGATGGTCCCTCCTCTGAGACTATTAAGGTGAAATTCTGGAACAATACATGTCAGATTAATTACTGTGTTCAGCTTGAGAACCATTGGAAACCTGCGATCACCCAAAACATAGTGTTTCGTCATTCTAAAGTAATTTAGTAAGTACCACAGTAAGTGGTACTTACTAAAGTAAGTACCACAGTAATTTATGACTGCACACACCACAGGAAATTGTGAATTTGATTTGGAATGCCTCCCAAAGACAGCAACTCAGTTGATCTGGCATCATATGTATTCAGACTCTCAAGGAAGCCCTAGGTAGAAAACATTACAAATGATGAAATGAAAGATGTGCTGGTTATGCAGTTAGTGTAGGGTGGCCTTTAGCTATAGGTAACTTCTAAAAAGTTAAAATTGTGCTGCATCCACCTCCTAATCTTGTTCCAATCAACAAAAAAACCATCTGTGCAAATTTTCAGCTCAATCAGAAAACTGCGATGTGATCCCCATTGATCATGAAGGTTTGACTTTTTAACCCCAGAACGTAATTTTTTCTAACATATTATTTTATGTCCTTCATTACCTTATTTTGTAACTGAAGATTTCTTTGATGAATGATTTTTTTTCAATTATTGTTTCAGAACTATTGTTGGTGCTACTGACCATGCTGGTGTAAAGCGACTTCCATGTGTTTTTCCTAGACTTGTAAAATGGCATCAGTTTGTAATACAAGTTAAGACAAGATTTTTATGATTCTCTTATTGGGTATATCTCCAATCAAATTGTCCAAATCAAACTAACTTCAAACAGCAAGCGTTTTTTCTACAATGTAAGAGTAGTAAATCTTACAACAAAAGAAAGCACTGCGCTGGTGATTCAAGAAGTTTCCATTATTTGGCAAAAAGCATGAATCCCTACTAGAACTGGCCACTGTGTTAAAAAGTTGTTCAAACTCTATGATGACTTAAAGGTTTACGGAAAAATTTAAACTAGAACTGCAGGCAAGGAAAATGAAAAAAAAAGGAGAGATCTTTTTGTGGACATTATAGACAATTCTCTATGACGTATCTCATTCAGGTGCTTTTGGACAGATGAAAAATGAAGATATGAATTCTTTAATGCTTCAGCGTCGAAATGGACAAGCAGAATTGATGGTAGGTGTAGATCAAAAACTAAAAAGCACTGAACCACAACTGCAATGGAAACTGCCAAGAACTTTTTTTGCTACTCATCAGTTTGCTACATCAAGAAACCAAAGCAGTGATGGTGGTGAAAATGAAAATTCTGTCATCCGTTCAACAGCATCTGAATCAGAATGTCAGAGAGATAGTCCATAATTTCCACAAACAGATCTTTTCTTCTTTATTCTTATCTGCAATTCTAGTCATAAATTATCAGGATATTGATCCAGAAATCAGTAACACTGCTGCAAAAATATTTTTCAACTCTGATATTGAGCTCCCAAAACAATTGCTCTGTCCTTATTTGAGGATAACATTGCAACACCAGTTAAGATGAAGTTAAACTGGAAGCAGACAAAGGTAAAGAAAAGGAAGAAAAAATTAACATTCTGCACCAAAATGAATTTTCTTCCTTTGCAACCGTCAAGTTTTGTTCTTTTGTAATGCCTAGTATAAAAATTTTCTTCTCAAGATTTTCTTATCAGCAACAATTTCCTCAACAAAAACCCTTTAACTTGGAAAGAAGATCCTAATTAGAAAATTGGAAATGGAAAATTTGAGAAGATAGTTATTGTGAATGATGTTGCAGAAAGAGTTAAACTCATTCACCACTAATAACATTCTCACAAAAGATGAAACTGAGAAACAATTTGTTCTACAGATCATTGCCAGAGACTGTAAAAAAATACCCAATTGCTACTAAATCCTCTCTTAATGTTCATTTATACACATAATGTTTTGAATCTATAGAAACTATTTTTGTAAATTAAAATGTGCTTCACTTATAGAAATATGCAGAGAGAGAGAGAAATTGTTATTTCAGAAAATTTATTCAGTATGTTTTTAAACAACTGATGTCCACATAAATTTCTCTAGCATGAAAAAAGAAAATGGAGATAGGGAAGAGTATACCTCTTTTTACAGTTGCTAAGTTCCAATTTCAAAGCATTTGAGGGTCACCAAGCAGTTGTCAGATTGAGCTGAATATTTGCAAATGATCTTTTTTTTTATTGATTGAAACAAGATAGAGGGGTGAGAGCTAAACTTTTAGAAATAACGGCTACCCTAAGTTATTTTCTCAAGGAATCAAAGCAGCAAAGGCAAACCTACATCAAACATGTTGGGGGATTATTGTAAATACTACATTAATAAAAAATAATATTAAGGCTATTTTTGACCATATTACGAGGTTGAGTCAAATATACATGACACTTTCTGTTCTGAATGCGTTATATTGAGTTTAGCAGACAGCTGCATCAACATGGATTGGATGGAGAGGTCAGGAGTGAGGAGAGCAGGCCATTGGCCTCTGCAGAAAATTTGATCTTAGCATTCATAATGTCTCAGCAAAATGTTAACCTCTTAATCCTTAGGTGTAAAGACATGAAACTAGTGGAAATGTTGCAAAAATTGACAGCACAGTTCAGTGATTAAACACTATCAAGGGCCCATGTATTTGCTTGGCATAAGGAGTTTAGGAAGGGGTTGAAAATGAAAGCCACAATAGTGATTCAAGGGCGAGTATTATACAGCAGAATATTCGCACCATTCCATTAGGTTCTTGACGGTAACTGATGTTTGATGGTATCCTAAATTGCTTCTTAGGTTGAAAAAAGCTATCAATTCATAAGCACAAAGGAACTTTTGACTGCAGAACAGAAGTTCGCAAGTTTGAGAGACTCTCAGAATGGTATGCATTTTTAATCTAGTCACCTGTGGCAATACCTGAGTATCATTACTGTCCAAGTCAAAAAAAAATCAATATGGAATGGCAAAGGAAAAGTGAGTCAACCCAAATAAAAGTCAATATTCGGCTGTCAATGTGCTTGCAACTATTTTGACCAGCACAGTGTTTTTCACACACATTTTTTTGTACAAGTGTTTTGAAGTTAAGACTTATTTTATTAGTTTGAGGTGGTTTAGGTCTAGTATCTTATTTACTATCAGAATAAGTGATATAGCAATTCACCTCAATTACAACACTGGCCCCATTCTGCAGCTTTACTTGCAAAGGTTTGGAAGAAATGAGATAAGACACCATTCCACTATCCTCCCTATAGGCCTTACATATAACCATGCAATTTTCATCTCTAATATTCGTTTAATCCAGTTTTTACTGCTGATGCACCACAGGCAATGAACACGAATATGTAAGATGAAATGAAAAATTGATTATTTTATTTACGGATGTCCTTTAACATCTCAGGTCATCAGCATACGATAAATTGAGAAAGGTTTCTTTTTAAAGGAAGGAAATGTTCCAGGCCTAAGTACCAGTTATTTCCCCTGTATTTGCAATTTATGAAAGAAAACATATAGGCCAGGGAAGGTGGTCCTGTTGGTAATTGAGCCTCAGACCTCCCACTCACAAGTCCATGTCTTAACGACTTCAGCAACCTGTGGTGGTTTTTCATATCTTTGGGTCATTGAAAGAAGCATAGGAGGCAAATGATTTGAGAATGACATGACCATGGAAGGCTTCATGCTCAAATGGCTGATACCCCCCCCCCCCATGATAAGGACATCAGAGAAGCTCCAAATTTGCTAGGCTAATTGTATTTCTAAAGCAGCATTATGTAAATAAGTTACATGTAATTGGTTATTTTGAAACAGCAAATAAATTGGTGGGGACGTTTTATCTATTAGATCCAACCTCAATTGTTCAACTATTATAAGTGTTAGCTTAAATTTGCTTAGTGAACTTCTTTCAAACTATTTCTGCAGTTTAATTTATCCATTTTGTAATGAAACTGTACCTTGATGCAAGTTGTGTTGTCACATTCTTTCTATAAGCAACATTTTTTATATAAACAAACCACTCTTTAAAATACTCATGCTACACTCCAATGATCTAGAATATACCCAGAATGCTGAAACATTATATCTAATAGCACCGCTGGCTAGGCTGCATTTGCAAAATTGAAACCGCCACCATTGTTTAATGGCTGATATTGCAGAGTTTTCTATTTCATGTAGTAAAAGTATATTAAGTGTATATGATAATGAATTATGTTGCTTTAGCATTATTTATAGCTCCAATTAAACTGCTGCATAACCTAAAGAACAAAATTCCCACAGTGAGATTCTTTGCTCATGACTTTTAAGTAGGAGAAAACTTATTACAGCACTTGTTTTCTCTAAGAGCATTTTGAGTCTGTACAAAATCTTGGGATAAAGAAGTATATATTCTATGGATCACTCTGTAAATTACTTGTGATATTTTCTAAATACTGTGAATTAACCAGTTCAATTAAGCATAGTGTCGGTCCTGGTAGTGTAGCAAGGTCGTGGGTTCGAACCCGGCCAGGGTGGATGGACTTTTTCGGTCATAAAAATCCTAAGCATGGCTTCCTTCGGAAGGGAAGTAAAGCCTTGAGTCCCATGTCGTACATTTACGGCAAGATAAAGAACCTCAAGCCTGAAAGAGGCCTCCGAGCAAAATTTGTCAGCCGTTTCACGCCCTGATTAAAATGGGACGCTGATGACCTGAGATGTTAAAGAAGGTCCTTAAATAAACAATCAAATTAAAAAAAAAAGGGGGGGGCATAGAAACTCAAATGCAGCAGCAAACACAATGAGTAAAACCAGCACCAGAGCAGCTTTAACATCATGACTGACATACTAACGGATGCTACTTTGAGATTATAATGGGTAGCATTGCTAATTGAAAAGGTAGCTCTCAAATGCATAGTTTCAGCAGCCCAGGTTTAAAGTCCTTCCAGATTAGTTAATAGTATGTATCTGGGAAGTGGATATGTAAAGATGTTTCAGAAAAATACCTCTGTTGTACGTCTATAACTCGCGAAGAGATTGGAATAGTGCTAGCACAAAAGGATTTGCAATTTTAGGAGTGTAAGTTAGCCTAAAACAATGCACATGTATTTATATAGTGTCTTTTAATGCTCTAGCAGTTGCAACATTTGCTTTTTCTCAACTAACTCCTCATATACCCATTATTAACAAACAATTCATAAAGTTAAAAAAAACCACCAAAATCGGACCATTAGGAGTGGGGGTTAACCCAAAGCAATGCTATATTTATATACATTCCTGTTAATGCTCTAGCAGACTCAATTTTTACTTTTTCCCAATGAAATTCAGCATACAGCGATCAATTTCATCCAATTCATTAAACAGACAAATTGAACCATTGGTAGCATGCGATTAACTTCAGGAGAAAATTTAAAAATCACTCTAGCAGACAATTTTTGGTTTTCTTCAAAGAAACTTTACACGTGCCAATGAAATAAATAAATAAAAATAGTTTCCAAAAATTAGCAAAATCAGACTTTATGAGTAGGGGTTAAACTAAAATGCAAAATTTTAAAAATCAAGCTAGCAGCACCACAATATTTGTTTTTTTCTCAACTAAACTCTGTATCTACCATTTAAACAAAATAAGACAAATAGTTTCTGAATATCAGGGAAAGCAGACCATTAGGTGTAGGGGCATACCTGAAAACTGAAAATTTGAAGAGCAAATTTAATAATCTTTCTAGCAGCCTCAACTTTTTTTTTTTAATAGGTAACTCAATATATGCCACTGAAACAAAATCGGACTATTAGGAGTGGGGGTTTACCTGAAATACAAAATTAAAAATCCCTCCAGTGGCACCATGTTTTTTTCACAACAAAACTCTGTATATACAATTTAAATAAAATATGAAAAATACTTTTTGAAAATTAGGGAATTTGGACCATTAGGAGTAGAGACAAAACTGAAATTTAAAAAGCATTCTAGTCTTTTTCTATTAATTGTTTCAAAAGACAGGACAAATTAAATCACTTTTTATATTAACAAAAGCATTATCCTGAAGATAGCAATTGTAAAATATTAATCTAATCTAATATATATGTGAGAATTATATTTGTATGTAAGAGCGTTATCTACTAACCTTCAGAAAACGTTTACGTTACGTGTTAATAACATTTAAATTTAATTTCAAAGTCAATGCAAATCAATTGAACTTTTGATTGTATACATTTGTTTTTCACACCGTAATTGTTTTTAAATAGCAACATGTTTTTGTTTTATTGAAACACATGAACATCTTAAATACTGTAACTCTAAACTTTCTGTTATTTCTCTATATTTTAGTGAATGTAAAGATGATATCAAGGACTCAGTTCATAAACACAAGTGACATTTAAAGATATCCACAGTACAGCTTTATCTAAGTGGTCATATATTTCATTTAATTAATATTTCATTAATTTTATGGTTTAACCTCAATAGTAATAAAAATTCTAAACTCTTTCGTAATACTTATAGATTGCAAAAATTCTAATTCTAACTTTTGAAAAGTATGGCACTTTAACTGTAGACATTTATTTTCATAATTTTGAAGTGAAAAAAAAAACCAACAGCTAAGTAATGTATTAGAATTGTTTTTCTTTATTAGTTTTAGAGTTTGTCATGCTAATTAACATACAGTATGCCATAATTTGGATTTTATATTATTTTAAAAGTCATTCTATTTTTTTTTAAGTACATTATGTATAATCTGTAAAGGGAAAAATAGTCAATGAAACTCAAACACAATAACAATGAGCCTCCTTTACTCAATGTCAACTTCTTAGTACAAACATTCTGCATAATTTCCATCCAGGATTATCTGGAATCATTCCAGATGAAACATTTTTGTTGTTTGTCCATATCTCATTGGTCCTTCAGAAATCAAGCTATAACTTTCAAATCTGAACCAGCAGACTATAGATTCCCTATTATATATGTTTTTCTAAGATCCCTTAACAACCTGTGAAATTATAGTTGTAAAGTTTTGTCAACTTAATATTTGATTCCCATGCATCTGGACCAAGTCCCACAATTTTTTATATACACCAAAAGTGGTGCATTTCTAGAGAGAGGAATATATATATAAAATTCTTGTGTTTTGGTGCTATAAATGGTCTGACATACACATACAAGGATAGGTCCATAAGTTTCTGGCCTATTTTCTAGGTATGAAACCCTTTATGTTACCCTTTATTGCAATACACTTCTCACATTTTTAAATTAACATTCCAACCCCCCCCCCCAATAGAAGTCTTAGTCTAGATCTGGACTGTAGGGTGATGGTAGATCTCCTTGAAGCCACATTTCTTCACTGCTTCCTTTACAACAAAAGCTGTGTGCACGGGCGTGTTGTCGCAAAGAAGGCACACAGCACTCAGCTTTCCTCGCCTTTTCTTTTTGATGGAAGCATATAGTCTGTGTAGTAGGCCAACATAGTACTCTCTATTTACTGTGGTGTTTCTCTCCTTGAAGTCAATGAAGAGTATTCCTTCACAGTCCCAAAAGATTGTGGTCAAGATCTTCTTGGTTGATTGAGTGACCTTGCCTTTAGAGGCGGTGCTTCACCAAGTTTACGCCACTCCATCTTTAGGATAAGCGATCATAGTAGAGGACCGCAATTTCATCTCCTGTAACAGTGGTTTGCAGGACTTTTGCTACAGCAGAGCTCCAAAAGTGCCTGAAAACATATGACCGTTGCTGCTTTTGGACCGAGGAAAGAAGTCTAGGCACACATCTTGCACTAACCTTATTCATGTTTAAATGTCCATGAATAATTCGAAGGACTGTTGTTTTAGAAAGGCTCAATCTTGCTGCTATTTCCGTACTTTGAGCTGCTGGTCTTCCATAATTTCTCCGTCCACAAGAGCGATGTTTTCAGAAGTGAGCACCTCCAAGGGCTGACCTGTATGCTCTTCGCCTTAGACCCATTCCTTTACGGTGGAATATGAGGGGAATGCTCCCCCATGTACACCATCTAATCACTGTTTAATTTCATTTGGAGTAAGTCATTCTTTTGTGAAGAACTTAATAACAGCTGGATACTCCATTTTGAACATGTGACAATCTTCTACATATAGCCTTCTATATGCAAATATATCTTAACTGAACACAGCAGAGCAGAAGTGACAGCTGCAAATGTTTACTCAGCAGATGTCACCAGATAAGAGTTTTGTGAAGGTGATCATTCTTATTAGCAATTCTGGAAACATGGACCTATCCTTGTAACAAAAGTGCGGAGGTTTAGAAAGTAGTGATTAAAGTAGATTTTCCATGGAAGTGACCAATGGAAGAACTAAGATAGTTCTGCCCAGGACAATTTTCACTTTGTGCATGACAAGACTTCAGTTCCAAGCCTTTATTTCTCTGCCCTCTTCCTTTCTTTGTCTCATATTTCCTGTTCCTTCAAATGCAGGCGACATTGAGTTCAGATGTGCATGAGCAACTACAGCAGCATATAGCTTTCCCACAAGAACAATCAAGTGACAGAACACTTGCAATACGCTATGTCTGAGATGGGGGAGAAGAGAGAACGAAGTCCAACTGGACATGTGCAATTACGAATAGGGAAAAGGGGACAGAAGTAGGTTCAATACATTGCAAGTTTCATCATGCACAAAAACATTTTCCCACATCATGCAATTTTTAGTTGCAATTCTAGGGCCATTTTAAATTTGTTTCCAGACATTTTAAATGTGTTTATGGAACAGAAAATGCCTTTGTTCTGAAATATTTTACAGCACAAAAACACAAGAATTGGATAAAAAAAAAAAAGTGCCAGATTTTTGTCAAAATCTTCAAATCCTAACCCCTGTTCAATGATAAAATATCAAGTATTTTTTTTTTATTTTTTGCAGCACATTTGTAATGAGATGCAATTTTTGAAATTTGACCATCCTACCATACAACTGTTGCCTGGTGTGATGTAAAGTTGATCAACCCCAAAGCTTCCAACTTCACTATATGTTCAGTCAAAGCGATCAATAAGTCATTAACACAAATATTAATTACCTTTATGAATTTAACTGAGTGCTGGCAAAATAACCATAATTAAAAATTATTTCACCACTTTTACAACAGAACTCTATGATTTATTCACCAACCCACTTAACCTAAAACTCCCTGCTGCTCATCTGTAGACATGCCAACATAACAAACTGTAACCGAGGTGAGACCAACATCTCCAACCTTACATTTTACAATTTGCTTACCTTAAAACAAGACAAACTCCTTAATCTAGTCTAATTGCAATCACTTTTAACCATATGTAGAAACCACATTTCCACGCAACAAGTTCTTACAACTTCAAAACAATAAATTGCCACTGACAAACATTTACCAAGTCGCTATCAAATTTTGATTTGTTATAACAAGCAATAGTAATGAAAAATTCAAGAAATATTTTGAAACTTCCCCTGCTAATCTTAGGCTAACCTCCACTTTGCTTGCCTGTAAAGGGAATCATAGCTAACTGAAAATATTGCATGTTATGCACATGTGCCTTTTTTAATTCCTAAATAACTGCAACAGCTTCACACAGTGTCAAAATGGGCCTCATTTTTTTTCTACCTCTAAACATTCTGCTTAACTATTGCAAACAATACAGAATACCATATTTACTTAGTGTAAGACAAGACCCCCCCCCCCCCCGTTTTAATTGGGGGCAGCCGTAAATTTGCATATTATAACAGATGAAAGTCAGGCTGGGCAATGATTTCACATTGTACTTGTACAATATTTGCCAATCATGGTACCTTTATGTCAAAGTACCAGAAAAAGGGAAAATGCACATAAAATAACCTAAGTCCAAAAGAAGATGCCTATGAGAAACATTTATTGGCAGTTTCATCCCCTGAATTGAGATCCATTAATAAAACAAATCAAATTCTTTATTTCAGGACATTTGTATGATAAAACCAGCATGTCTTAGTAGAGAATAATAGATAACTGCAATTTCAAAGTTTAACAGTAATTATATTAATGGTATTCTCTAGATCGTTATTACCACATTAAATTTTTCACCTTTCCCCATAAAAATGGGTGATTCTTATATGTAGAAAATATACAGGCACTGAATACTAAAGAAATAAGCATTTAGACAATATTTTCAAGTTTTTTTTCCACACTTATAGAAGCCATCACAAACATGTTGACATTGAGTTCCAGGAATTTTAACATCTAACAAAATCAGATTCATGTTGCATCAATTGAAATTTGAGTGACTTGCTCATAAAAAATTTGTTATATGATACTATATTTCACTATGAAAATCCCAAAGTATTCAAATGCATGTTGTATACATGCTACACATTACTGCCCCTACACCAGTCGTTTAAGGCAAATTCCAAGGAATGAAGTTATTGCAGTCAGCACCATGAAAAATCTGGTTCTTTGGCTATTTTATTATTTTATATATATTTTAGCAAATTCAGAAAGAAGGTAAGCTGTTATATCAATGTAGGGAGTTTTTACTAATCCATTCAAATCTGCACCGATCATACCTACTAGGTACCTAATAGAATTAAAAAATACAATATTTTCAAAACTATGCTTAAGGACACGAGCTGTACGAAATATTGCAATACTAAATCTGTGACTTTCTAAGTGTTTTATCCTTTTCTGCTTATCTAGTTATTGTTATCTCTCTCTCTGACACACATATACACACACACAAACATAATATCCATTGCTTCTGAAAACCAGTGAAATTGGACTATTAACACGGGGAAGGGTTTCCCAAAATTTAAAAATCGTTCTAGTGGCATTAATATTTGTTTTCCAGTGAAACTCTGTACATGCCATTTACATAGAATAAGAAAAATAGGCCTTTTGAAGTGGGGGGGGGATAATTGGAAACCAAATTTAAAAATGGCTCTAGAGACACCAATTACTTAAATGTAAATTGGAACTTGCACAGTGAAGCCAATCATATTAATTGATATCATTGTATGATTCAGTTGAACTACACACTCTTAAAGCTTCACTTACTTTTCATAAATGTATGGAACCGGTTTCGAGAACATTTTGTTCCCATCTTCAGCCATGCTAAAGTTCAACTGAACATGAGATGGGAACAAAATGTTCTCAAAACCAGTTCCATACATTTATGAAAAGTAAGTGAAGCTTTAAGAGTGTGTAGTTCAACTGAATCATACAATGATATCAATTAACACCAATAATTGTTTTCTCACAACAAAATGTGCACATTAATATCAAATAAGAAAAATAGTTTTTGAAATTTATCACATTATTACGAGCGGTGGTATACCTGTAAAAATGTTGGATGTTATGCACAAATTAAAAATTGGCTGCATTTTAATTTTTTTAAAAGAAAACTTGATATATGACATTGAAATAAAATAAAATAGTTTCTGAAACTCAGGGAAATACTCTTATTCGGGGGTTTAAACCTGAACACCAAAATTTAAAAAGCGCCATCAGCAACAATATTTGTTTTTCACAACAAAATTCTGTATATAACATTTAAATAAAAAATATAGTTTCTGAAAATTAGGGAAATTCGACTATTAGGAGTAAATGTATACTTAAAAACCAAAATTTAAAAAGTGCTCTTGTGTTTAATTTTCTCTATATTGTTTTAAAGTAAAATGAGAAATTCAGCATATAAACTATATTTATAAACATTGTATGTTTCCTACATTAATGTGTTAACAACTTGAACACATTAATGTAGGATATATTACCACTCCATTGTCTACAGCTTCGTAAGTACATTTTTTACTTAATTGAATATGTTTTATATTTAACAGAAATATTGTCATGATGATAGCAGCTGTGAAATATTAATCTAATATGTATTTAAAAACTATATTTTTACATAAGAGCTCTCTGTAATAACCTTCACAAAATGTTATATATTTTTTTCATACAATAATATTTAAATTAAATATCAAAGCCAATGAAAATCGATAAAAGTTTCCATTGTTCTTTGTTGATTTTGTATATTTGCTTAGTACAACAAAATTGTTTTTAAATGAAACATATTAACATAAACTTCTTTGCTTTGTCTATTAGTAGTCATATATTTCTTTAATTAATAGTATACAATTGCTTCTTATGGTGTAATTTCAATTTTAATACTAATAATTCCAAAAATTGGTTTATCTTTTCTAATACTTATAAGATTGCAGGAATTCTAATTTTGTTCTTCTAACACCACAAAGTAATGCTATAGTTTATTTCATTTAACAAGATCTATTCTGATTTTATATTCATTTTTATTAAAAGTTATTCAACCAGTAAAATTCCATTAGTTTATGTAGCTCCTCTGTGACATACTTTTATACTATTAGAAAGAGATCTATTTAAATGTAGCCAATGATTATTAAAGATTTTAGGGGGCAATTCTCAAAATGTATTTTCAAAAATAATGATAGAAATAGGACATTTTTATATAAATTTGCAGGATTCCATAGCTATTTCAACTATAGTCTCTCTTTGGTTTCTGGATAGCAGCCTCATTGGAAAAGATTTAATAAAGCATTCTTTATTTTGAAAGAGGGAGGATAGCAATGCCAGTCTTCATTCACATCTATCAACACAAAACACTATGTCTAAAATACTGTTAGTTTGGCCTAACCCAAATCCATACTAAGATAAAATCCTTGTTATTATTCCCAATTTTGAGATTGCAATGTGGCTGAACCAAGGAGTTTGTCAGTCATACCATCACACTCTGAATATCATGAAAATCTGACTCACCCATAGGTCGGAGCGATGGGAGGTGGGGGATAGCTAGAACCCTGTGCCTCATATGCGCCACCAGAATATTGGCTTGAAGGAACAAGAAAAACAAAATACCAAACACATGCTAAATTCATGACGCACACACGTTACGGCTCCTTTTAACTAAAGAAAATTTCAAAAAACACACAAACAAAAAAAAAAAAATTCAAACTAAACTTTGACATACCAAGTTACTTACTTTTTAATAACTATACCAACAAGACTGTCTACTAACTGCAAAGCTCTTGCACACTAACCTTGGTGGTGGATGTGGGGCATAGCCATTTGCACCTGTGGCACCTTCAAAACGCCCTCTCTTGGCCATCGGACCTCCCTGTGGTGGAACCATCCCTCCCCTCTTTGCTGGAGGGGGAGGGCCGTATCTGTCACCTCCCATTGGAGCACCTCCAGAACCACCACGACCACCTCTGTCAAATCCTCTACCTCTACCACCACGATCCATTCCCCTACCTCCACGGCCTGCCAAAGTAATAACAATTAGCAAATCATGCACTGTGCCATAACAATTGGCAACCTTATTAACAAGACTCACCCCTACCACCAAATCCGCCTCCACGATCACCTCGTCCGCTGAAGTCTCCTCGACCACCTCTCATTCCCATCCCTCGACCCCTGAAACATTAACAACAAAAAATTATATCACCTCTACAACAGTACAGTATCGGGGTAGTAATAAATAACAGCTCATAACTTACCTTGCTCCAGGACCACCAAAGCCACCTCTGTCTCCGCCACGACCCATGCCACCGCCTCCAACACTACCCCCACGTGGAGGACCACCTCGTCCTCCTCGTCCTTGAGGTCCACCTCTCATCATACCACCACCACCACGACCACCTCTGAAACCACAAAATATTTATTAACAAAGATTTTCTCTTATATTCATGTAATTAAAGACAGAGCCCCCTATGTTTAATTTGTTATTTAGCCTTTTGTAAACAGTTTCCAGTGAGTCTATTAACAACAGTTGTTGAAAGATTTTCAGTTGAAATTCCCAAATGCTATTTTTTTTGCTGAGCATATATTGTATATATTTACAGTACAATTTTTTGTTTTATAATAGTGTTAAATAGTAACATTTGTAATGCCCTGTGTACATAGTACTTTAATACGCTGGCTACATCATTAGTAAAAGCAAATTGGCAAAATGTAACCTTAAAAGTGAAAGGTATGAAGCCAGTGCTTACTGAAGACAAGCTACAAGTTAAGAGTACGGTTAGAACATTCTCCTTTAAAAATGACAGGCCAATGATCCTAGTATTCATTTAAATTTAAGAATTGGATGTAGCAAAATGTTAATAAGAGTAATTGATCCACATTTAATATTCCTATATTTACTTGGCCATGTTTTAACAGAAAGTAACATCTACCAGAGTACAGTAAATACATACAAAGTAATAAGGTCTAAATCTTTGCAGAAAGATAAAGGAATGACATTCTTAAATATTTGGATTGATATTGAATACCAATCAGAGTATTTCCATAAGACTCTCTAACATGTATTATTGTGTAACACAAATCTTGACGACCTAGCCGAACTTCTGTCTCTAAGTGTTATTGCTTCCATTTAAACAGTAATACAATGCCACTGCACCTGGTAATTCCACATTGTTTTCCTGAGTGAATTCTGATGCACAGCAACCCTCACGCTGAACAAATACTAGTATCCCAGAGCATTCCTTACCACTAGCATAGGTTTCCGTCTCAACCAAGGCCAGTTTCCCTTCCCACTCCTTGAACTTCCCGTCATGGTCTACATTTGTTTGCAAAGATAGCAAGACAATTGACTTTACAACAAAAGATTTGTGTATAAATATTATAAATGCAAATGAGCTCATTGGGTTCATAAGGAATTTATTTGAAAGCTCTCTAAGTTATTTGCCTCTTTCCAGAACCACAATTCACGAATTTTTTAATACTGTTTGATGCCCATTTTTACTACTGAAGCATCACAGGTGGTGGACCCTGATACATGTAATGAAATGAAAATTTCGGAAAGGATTTTTATTTTTAATGAAGGAAACATCCCAGACATAGTTTTAGGGTACCTCTGTGGCATTTGCCATTTATAAGAACTGAGGAAAACCCGAGAAAAAATAAATAAATAAAAATAATAAAAGAAAACTCAAACCAGGGAGGGCAGTCTTGGTGGGAACCGAACCACAGACCTTCCGCTTATAAGTCTGCACCTTAATAACCTTGGCCATTTGTGGTGGTATTTTGTGAATAAATTTTAAACTAGATTTAGATGAAAGTGGCGCAGCTGATTTAAGAACAGAATTCAAATGGGTAGTTTCGATAAGATTCTGCTACTTCTTATATAGTTAGGGAGTAAATGGCTAAAATTGGGAAAGCATTTGAAGATAAGAGTGATTAATACTGGTGTATGACCCTTTCACTCCCCAGATCTAAGCCCAAGATTTTTATTTATGGGGTAATCTGAAGAACAGCGTATAAAATAAATACTCAAATTGGAAGAACATTAAAAATGAAATCACAAAACATTAGTGATCAGAGTAAATGTTTGAATCAGAATGTGTTTACCTGGTACATGGAGAAAGCTCCAGAAATTAACTCAAAAAATTAATCAACCAGTCATTCAAAACAATCTCAAGACAGCCGAAGAGGATTTTTCCTTTTGGACTATAACTCAAAATTTGAGAAATGGAGAGTGAGGGCCTACAGTGATATAAAATATATGGAGGAAAGTACTTGCAATGACTGGAATTGTGCCACCGGCAGTACAATTGCAAACAAATACAGATGTTCAACATTTCTAATAAAAAGTAATTTTCATGAGACTCTGTTCTAAAAAAAATATTAAATAGTGTGTGATTAAGTTGCTTTATAAAACGTGCAGAATTAGTTACATTTTGATTAGAATTGCACTACTTTACTGTATGCCAGTAATAATGTAGATTTTTAGAAAGTTTTATTCAGTATTACATTTTATATCAAAGAATAACCTACATCAAAGGTAAATGTCACACAGCTGGACTTACTTATTTCATAATGAATGCTCTGATTTGCAGATTGAATTTCTATATATTAGAATACCTTTCCTCATATTTCAGCATTCACAATATTTTCAATATTTTATTTTTTATTAAGTGTACATAAAATAGCAATAAGTTGAACATTACCGTCCTCCTCTCATTCCAGCATCAAAGCCCCCACGACCTCTTGGTGGGCCACCTCTTCCACCAGGGCCTCCTCTGCCACGTCCTCTGAAACCACCACCACCTGCACTTCCACCACGGTTCTGAGAGTCCTCCATTTTTCTCTGCAAAAAAATATTACTTTACTAACCACCATAAATTCAAACTGGCAATCTGTTTAAAAACTCTATCTCAAGATCAGAATTACGTCCCTGAGTAAATAATCACTTGGATCATTTGCTTTGTACTCATGTTCATCATTTCCTAGAGCATCTGTGTAAAGTAAACCTTAAGAATTTCTGAATTGCTTTCATATAAAAATGGTGCTTCTATTTTTATTTTTATCTTAAAACATATTGTAATAGTTAATGACGAGCCTTTTCCAATGAAACAAAAATTAAATTAAATAAAAGAATTTTATCTGTGGTAACACTAAACAAATTTTTTACCTTAGGATTTGATGTTCAATAAATGTCTATAAATCATAGTACTTATGCAATCAGGAATTGTCTATTAACATTTTGCATGGAACATTAGTTGTAATACATATATATGAAAACAAACCGAAGTTAGCTTAAGATTATGCAGAAAATGACAAGAAAGAAAGGCAGCTAATAGATGTGATTAGTACCAAAATAAAATGAAGCACATTTAAAATCTTATATTTTGGCTGCTTAAAGGTGTGACCATCACCAGTAGCCAGTGCCAAATTTCATACCCTTACAAATAAAATCCAGCGAAGCCTGCTGGGAATCTAAACATTCCAGATTCTTACTTATTTTGGAAAGTTTTCGTAACAATGCCATACATTTTATTTTTTCCTTAATTAATTTGGAAACTGCTGAAAGCAAAAATAAAATTCAACTATTGCTTATAACAGAAGAAATATTCTTGAACACACTTTGGAAAGTACATTTTGAAACAGCATGTAGTTGGAAGTAGATTATATATGTAGGTCACTATCCTATAAACTGAGTTGCTTTGAAACTGATTTTTATTTATTTGGCATATTTTGTAAAACATTTCGGTGGTCAGCATTCCATTCAATTTAGGACTCTAAACAGCCAATTGCTCAGAGACCTCTTCTTTCAAGCTAAGAGGTTCTTTAATGTGCCATAAATCTACGATGAGGCCCATGGCCTTACTTCCCTTCCGAAGGAACCTATACTTTTATGATTTTTACGACAAAAAAAAAAAAAAAAAATCCACCAACCCTATCGGATTTGTTCATGATTTTATTTACGGTCATCAGCATCCCATTCAATTCAGGGTGTGAAACTGCCTGTAAATTTTGCTCATAGGCCTCTTCTTTCAGGCTTTAGGTTCTTTTTTGTGCCATAAATCTATGACACAGGACCCATGGCTTTACTTCTCTTCCATAAGAAGCCATACTTAGCATTTTTACGCACAAAAAAGCCATTACTCTCACTGGGATTGAACCTGCTATCTTGGGTTAATGAGGACGTATGGTTACCACTAGACCACCAGGATGGACCTGGCCAGGATTAATCAGCAAACTTGATGTAAGAATCAGTATTGTTTTTGAACAGTCTAAAAGTAAAGTTGCATTTCTGGTCTTATTTTATTGCCCTATTCAAATAATTTCCATAATCATAACAATACGATATTTATGCCAATCTAACATGCCCCCCTTTGTCCAAATGCATTGAATAGTGGTGCACATTAGATTTGAGTACAAATCTGTTCCATAGTTTGCCAGTAACTTCATTCAAATTTATCATTTATTAAATCATAATGAATGGCTGCTATTCTAGACTTCATTACATTTGTTGTTAACCTTAATTGCATACAGCGTTTAAATAGGTCATGAAATGGAGAGCAAACAGAGTAGAGCATTTTATGATGCTACTTCCAAGTGTAAAGTAATCCTTTGTGCTGAAAAAATTATAATAGAAAGACAGGAGAGTTCAAAAGTAGCTGAAAGCATTTGCTGTGGCAACAGAAATTGGCATTATTTGCAAAGCTAGTACGAAGAAATTCAGTCTTCTCATAAGTCATCTCGACATTTAAGAATTTTTTTTTGGAATTTGTACATGTAAGGAAGAAGAGCAAACAACCTGCGACTAGTGATACAATAGGAAATATCTTCTTTGACATAACCAAATGTTCTGGCAAGCATAAATGATGGATTTTTACTACATTCTCCTTAGTCCACTAATACATTTCCATGTTCTGATAGTTTTATGAAGCAGACATGCTTATCTCTAAGACACTGTACACATTACATTGGATGGCGCATTAGATTTGCTTACGTATGGTAGGTCTTGTGACTGGCTAAGCAAGAGCACAGGAACATATTTTTTTGTAACAGACAATATCACATAAAAGTGCAGCATCATTAAGTGATAAGATGAAAAGTTATCAAACTAAAGGATGAGGAGAAATTGAGTGCAAGAGAAACAATGTTAGTTGATTACAGTTTGAAAAATAAAGATTGCAACAGACATATCATTTTCTGGAATCAGAGGCACGATTTGTGCAAAAAATGTGTAGGTGCAAGACGTCAAAAGCATGCCTCAAGATGTTTTTGTTTTTAAGATACTGCAGCTGAGACAATTTATTATAACTTCATGCTGGATACAGATTCACTATGAAAATTTTTTAGAAAAACCCAAACTATCACTACAAAAATGATTTGCACTTTCACCACAATTCACATACTTTCTCAGTCTTGCAAGCCACTTTTGAAAACATTCTTGCCTGTCACTTTCCTCTGCAAGTTCTGTTTCATAAGCTTACAGCTTCTTCAGAGCTGGAAAACCTTCTATACATGTGATTTTCACTGTTGGGAACACAAAATAATCACATGGAGCCAGGCCAGAACTTTAGGGTGAATGGGTCAGCAGTTTCGTCTCTGTTGACTCCAGGAACCGCATGATGATTGTGGTGTGTATGTATGTGTGTGTCATGTTGGATTCCCTGCAGTCCCATTCTTGGCCACCATTCCTGAAACTTTTGGCAGCAAACTTTGATGTACCACTGAGCAGTGACTTTTTTGCTCCTCCAGAGATATAGTTTTACATCGCCACTTTTCGAAAAAGGTAAAAAATGTGGCCCCCTGTTTCTTACAAACACTCTAACAAGCGGTCCCCTTCACTTTCACCAAAGGACTGTCACCTGGAACTGGTAAATCCAAGTTTTGCTACCAGTGATGTCATCAGCCAGCCGCCTATAGTTCCCTCCATTGAACTATTTCCTCGCACCATACAATGCTGGTGCACTTTCATGTCAAATTGTTCAGCACCCATCAGGAGGAATAATCGTGCAGGATTTTTACAATGGTCTGTGATCCAATCTAAAGTAGTCTCAATGCCCTTAAATGTCAAGCAATTGCCTTCACAAAATTTTTTTCAGCAGTAAAGCCAGGTCCCAAAAAATCTGTTGCAAACATTGGAACTCATAAGCCTTTTTAAAAATCATAATCATTACAAGAAAGCACCCTCACGCTCTCTCTCTCTCCAGCTCCATGTAGAGGCTACACGTGCACTTGTTTTCTTTCATGCTGCTGATATGAGGCACTACCTAACACCAGCAGACACTAAAAACATCTCATTTAGGTTAGTCAACTTTCACTTTCCTGTATCTCAAAACTTTTGTAGTGACCCCTCATTGTAGCTTGCTGGAGCACATGGAATGGTTGTCATAACTTTATAATTTCTTTCAAACCAAAAAGAAATTTAAACAAGAAATTAATTGACATTGTAGACAATTGAAATACACGCCATAAATAATGCAAATACAGTGGTATGCTTATCCACAGGATTTCATGAAGATAATGAACTTTTAACACAAAGGAAAATGCCTGTGAGTCAAAGTGCTTGTTGCTTTTGCTACCATAGTTAACAGAGAAGAAGAGTAATGCCAATTACCATAAGATGCCACAAACAATTTCCCAGAATCATGGGTAATAAGACCATACTCATTTGTAACGATTACCTACAGCTGTAGGCAAGTCTATCAGTGTTATTGTTCAGATACTCCTTACAGGAACAGCCATTTTACTCCTCTTTTGAATCTCCTTACATGAACATATACTCTATTTGACTCTAGCAGTTTTAACCCTCTACATTTCAGAAAGAGAAGGGAAAAAATGGGGGGGAAGAAAGATGCAACCATTACAACCTATTGTGAATATAGTACATTTCTATTGTTTGACATGAGATATACTCCAGAAGGGTAAGAAAGAAATTTCAAAATTATGGCCACCATTGCATGAACTGCAATATACCACCCTGTAATAACTACCTGTCATCAACTGCATATGCACCTATTGGAATCACAGCTCAATACCTCCTTTAGAAGCCACTAAATATATCGCAAAATAGCAGTAAAACCATGTGACCTACAGTTTATTCTGTTTAGCATGCTCACACACACTTTTTTTTTTTTTAAATTGTTGCTATCCACTGCAACTGTGACTTCAAATGGCTCCTATAGAAGCAGTCAAATATATCACAAAAGAACAGTATGTTATTTCTGCAATAAATTAAACAGATTAACAAATTTCCTATGAAGTATAAAATTTCATTTTCTGTCGGAACTAATACAGTGAAGCAGCTAATATATTCTTAATTATCTAGTGAGTTGATTTGATAATTTTATCAAATCTAGAGGAGCATTAAGATTATCAAATCGATACCCTAGATAATTAATAACTTTCCTATATGTTGGGGATACACATACATTAATCTTTAATATTTCAAACACTGCCGAAAAATTTAACTTTCTTTTCGTTCAAACATTTTCGTATGCATGCTTTCAATTTTCCTTCATGCTACTCCCTCAAATCAATGCTTCCAGCAAAGCTTATGATTTCTGCTGCTAGATGGCACTATGTTTGCATCCAAGATGGAGCTGCAGTAGTCAATGTCTTTTCACCACTATTACGATTTATTCCCTAGCACAGCAGCATGCAATACAGTACAATGTAAATCAATTTACACTCACAAAAAGGAGGCAAGCAGAGGCCTTCAAGCCATAGCAAGCTGCAGTATACCATCAGGTATTCAGTTTCTAGGATTCACCCAAGGTTAGGTTTACACCATTATGTATATGAATTGATAAGGAATTCCATTTATTCAGAGTTGCCTGCTATAATTCCACTGCAAGCCCAGTTATGCTGCCAATCTTACATCCACACTGGTGGGAGTGCAGCCATCATTTGTAGGAGCCTATGGTCATGTAAGTAATCACTGCCAAGATGTGTGGGACATGACTAAGGGCACAGGATAATAACTAGCAATTACAAGAGAGAAATTTTCCACCACATGACACGAGAATCACAGGAATTTTTCAAAGTACGAAGGAAGCACTGTGCATATGCTAACATCAGCATAAGACTGATTGAAAGATGAGTTTGTAATGCAGCCAAATGCAGCAGGAACATCCCAGAAATCTACTCAACAGAATCTGAATTCAATTAAGAGGCGGGCCATTTATTTCTTAATTCAGTAAGAATATATCCCACAGTTTATTCTTCTGAGCCAAGTCAATGAGCACAGTATTACTAATACCAATATGAATAATTTTATTAGTAAAGTGGATTTAACACTAACATTGATTGTTAATTTGGTTTAAGGACTCTCTTTTAACATCTCAGATTATCAACATCCCTTCAATTCAGGGCATGAAATGGGTGATAAATTTTGCTCAGAGTTCTTTTAGGATTGAGTTTTTTTGTTTTTTTACATGCCATAAATATACGACATGGGAACTACAGCTTTACTTCCTTTCTGAAGGGAGCCATACTTTGGATTATAACACATGAAAAAATCCATCGATGCTTACCAGGACTGAACATGTGATCTTCAGTTTAGGAGGCAATGGTTACCACTACACCACCATAACAGACAACACTAATGTGACTAGATGAAGAGGCCTGCTTTCAATTTTTGTTTGATGAAGGTCTGCTGTGCACTGAGTGTATTGCCATTCTCATGTCTAGAATTCTACATTTCATGTTGAGGAGACATTAGATGGGACAGAATGGATGTCCACATCCACATTTATAAATTCTTGTGGCATCAGATCTATAAAATCTGCTCCGCAGATCCGTTACAAGAACTGGTGAAAGACATTCAGTAAGTGTATCCAGCAGTTTTAAGTGATTAGTGCACTTTACATTAATTTAGGTATGTTATTTGTGCAGTTTAGGTATTTTACGGATTACAAACTTCTTTTGGCTGCATTTTTTGTAAAGACATACATTGGTCACTCTGCTTCACCATAACACAGTAAGTAAAATAACTATACAATTATTACATAAACATGCAAGAATTCTGCTGTGATCCAAAACATTTATATTGCTTGGCACAAAGTCGATTGGGGAAAATGTTCACGCATGAACAAAGCTCTCTTTCGAACAGTCAGGTGCACACGTGCAAAGTTCTGCTTCGGTCTTAGAAAAATCCCTGTGATTCTCCTTTTCACATGTTGGAAACAAGAGTCCTGTAATACGTTTTTTAATTAAAAACTAAGCTTTATTTAGGTACGTTTCAACTTTAATTTCATTTCATTAATCATTAATTTTATTACACCGGAATCTATAGTATCGTATTACTTTGTGCAAATGTGTTGCAATTTATTTGCAAAATTTTTATATAATATGAAACTGTGTGTTTTGACCCCGGTGGTTATCCGCATGAACCTGCATACATCCTAGCGACAGATTTGGAAAACAGATTAGTAAAGGATCCTATTCTCAAAATTATTCCTCAAACATGTCTCTAACCTTGCCTGCAGTTCCAAATGTGGGCGATATAACATAAAATTAAATTTATTCAACTGATGTTGCACTAGTTATGTTAGAATGCTATTATGAGTAATATTTATAACGTATGTAATATAGTTTCGCAATGAACGTTTTATCTAGTACACTACAAGTATGATATAACTGAATTTCGGTATATATTCAGAAAATCGCAAACACATTACAAAACCTCGAAAATTTACGGCGCTGCCTACAATTGCTAATTCGAGAATAGCTAAAACAAATGAAAATAAGATGGCGCCGAAGACTCCGAAATAATCCAATGGCTTTTTTTATTTACTTTTTTTTATTCTGATCTCAACGTTTAATTTGCACTTTAGTAGCACGTTATATTTCCTTAAACCACTCCATATTCAAAGAGAAAATAAGTAGCTGTACTATTTATTAGCTTTTACGCCTTGGTAAGGTATAAGAAACGCCAAAAGAACACTTAAAACTTAATCAACATAATGGACTGTTCAAATGATGGCAATTTACCGGGAAGCACATCAACCAATTAATACCTGGGTAAGGGAACCTTTTAGAAACAAATAATTATGTTTCCTACATTGCAGATTTCTTAACGCATATATACGCTATAGGCAAATCTTATTCTTGAATAGTTTAGCTAAAAAAAATCATCCAAAAATAAACTCACCTCACTCAAGTTCTTCTTCCCGGATCAATGCCAAATCAAAATGGACTACTCAGCGCGTACCCTAGCACGTTCACAAACGTTTTCACCGCTGTTTGAGCGTTCTACAGCGATGACGTAACTCCAGTGATCCCAAAGCTCAGCACCTAAGATTGTAACTCAATGACACTCGCGATCAGGGCTAATGAAAAGTAAAAATTGCATAAATAATGCTTTACTTTCTTCTATATGATTCTTCATTATACACGAACTTCTCTCTCTCTCTACATGATCTGATGTTAAGTTGTAAAGAGAGGTTTGAATTAGTTTCGGGCATTCTATAAATTAGTGCAACATCCATTAAGACTTAACAAACATTGAATTTGTCAATAATTACTATAAGAATAGTATATATCTACATAAAGTATTAACTACAAAGTAATATCAAAATACATACAAAAATGATATATTAACATGGCGTATTGTTGTCTATTTAATCATCTGTAGAATATTAGGCTTTTTACATGAGTATTTTTAAAGAAGTTTTGAAGGATTTATCACTGTTGGTTAATTCTTTTGGGTCAAGAGGAAGTGCTTTTACATTAAAATGCATTCTTAATACACCTATTTTTGCTAACAAGATAAATCTGCAAATGGTCTATGTAAATTTATTTTTCTATAGTATTTTTATAATGAATGTCTTCATAAGTATAATTATATATAATATAAAAATAAAGTAACACTATTAGCAATGTAACAAATTAACAGTAATTATAGAAGCTTTAAAAGGATTAAATACTTAAGATAAAGTCACACTTGAAATCGCTATATTTCGAACTCGTTGAGTTCTTCTACGGCATGGCACAACACTTGTCTTCTTGCTAAAGAAGAACTGAACGAGTTCGAAATATAGCGATTTCAAGTGTGACTTTATCTTAGTTAGTTAGTTCTCTGAGCATTCAGTGAGTTCGTGGAACAGCCACAGAGACCTACGAACATTGAACTTGTCATATACAATTACCACAGTAGCTTTCAATCTGTTATTTACAAAAATTTGTCTGCATCTACATAAATAATTACAATAAAAATAAGTGATAAATAATTTTAGGTCTTTTATCCTTTTAAAGCTTCTGTAACTACTGTTAATTTACATACATACATACATACATACATACATACATACATACATACATACATACATACATACATACATACATACATACATACATACATACATACATACATACATACATACATACATACATATATTTAAAATGTAAATAGGATTATTATAAATTCATATGGAAGAGACAATATTGTGCTTAAAAATATATCCGCAAGAATGTTTGCTATGTGTACCAGGAACTATTCCTATAGTTATTTATAACAGAAGACACGATTACTTTCAACCAAATAACCCCCCCCCCCAAATTACACAAGATATTGTTTTCTTACTGAGTTTAAAATAAGCAAAATTAAAGTTTTTTGTGATTTTAAGAGTAACAATGCAAAAATTGCATAGCATAAAGAGCTGAATTTAGGTATATTAAAATCAATGTGAATGTTCCAATTCAGGCAGTTATCTGTAAAGGAATTTAATTCCATGCATTTGCTATAATATACAATTAGCATTCCCTATATGTAATTGGGACTTGGAGATATGTTGTGATGGATTCCATAACTTTTGCTATATCTAAGTTTAAAGAAGCTTATTAATTGTATACCATGAACTTGGAAGATTTAAAACATGTTTTCATCTGAATATACAACAATGTACATTTACCAGCATACTTTGTCTCTGCAAAATGTACAGAACCAGATATACTTTTGATGGATAAAGAAAGAGCAATTATACATATTAGAAAAAGTATTGGATCCAAAATGTTTAATTGTTCTCCATTCTGGTGAATTATTTACATTTTAAAAGTGACTATTCTATGTTTTCACAATTTTGTTTTCTTTTACATAAGTTGCAAACTATTCTAAAAGTTTATTTATTTTATTGTGTAAAAGACTAATTATTCTTGATGATAAGGATTGTAGTTTAAAGGCGAAAAAGAGCGAAAGTCATAAGCGGACTGATTATTCTATAAGAATTTCATGAATGACACTGTCAAAAGCTTTCGCTAGGTCACAAAACATTCCTCCTACATATGCTTTTCATCGAAGGTGTATATTAGTGAGTTTAAATTTTGCATTTTCTGTTTAATTCTTTTCCAAGAACCGAGTAGATCTTTATCGAGAACACTTTCACATTTAAGATAATTATAAGCCTATTGTGCAGCACTTTCTCAGACACTTTTAAAATTGTGGTAAGCTGGACATGCGTCTGTAATTGTAAAATACTTTTTTTTTCCATTTTTGAACAGGTGATTCATTACCCAGTACTTTAGCGTATCGGGAAATACACGTTCTTTTAAGATTCAGTAAACAAATAACTAATTTCCTTATTACCGGACCTTCAAATTTTGCTATTAATATCATTACAACAGGAAGATGATTTCAGTTTTTTGACAATGTTACTGATTTCTATTGAAGTAGGGATGCTTCCTTTCAATACAGTGTTTTGAGTTGAGTTCTTTATTGGAGTTAGGTTTTTTTAAAAAAAAACACGACATAATCAGGATATAAAAATTATAAATGGAGATTATAATAATGTAATAACAAATACAATAACATTGATAATCCATCTACAAAGTATATATATATTGAAAATTTCTGCCAATTCTATGAAAAGCAAAGTGCATTGTTGAATATTCTCATGTTGTACTCATGAAAATTTGAATTTTTCTGTAAGATATTAATATTTTGAATGAAACAGTCTTATTCCGAAATATATGCATGTGTTGGCAATATTATAATTTTTTTGAAAACTCTTTTACTTTCTGATCGAGCTGGTCAATTCACCATAGTTTTTATGGTACTTTTTTATGTAATATTAAGTTCTGATTTTAAAGATTCAAATGGAAAACAGGAAAACAGGATACGAAATACATAAAATAAAGGTCACGATTTTGAAGCTATATGCTCTAGGTGATGTCATGACAAATTGAGTTAATCCATAAACCTAGAAATTTTGTGAGCTCTACTTCTTGAATTGTAATATGATTTAAAATGGTCTCGGCATAACTGCCAAGAATTTGCATACTGAACTGTATAAATACAACAATGCTGTCATTTAATATCAGATTATTACTCAATAACCATTTTCTACTCTGCTTTAAGTCTGTGTGCTTTTCAGTTGCAAGTCACTTTTATTGGTGTCATCAAGTATGATAGTTGTGTTGTCAGTAAATAACACAATTATGGTTTGAGCTAATTTCAAAGGAAGAGCCTTTATGTACAAAAAGGAAAGCACAGGACACAAAGTTGACTCTTGAGATACACCAAGTTTCATGACAATGGGGTTTGATTTAACAGAATTCATTTCAACAACTTGCACCCTGTTGCTCAAATAAGAAATAAAATCCAATTTTTACTATATCATTAATGCCAAAATGATCTAGTTTGTTATTTAGTTTTTCACGATTTACCATGTCATATGCTTTACTTCCTAGGAAAATGCCCACCGTATACTCCCTGTTATCTGTTGCTTCAAAATTTACTCAGTAAATGAATGTATTGCATTATTTATTTATTTGTCCTTTATTAAACACAAATTGGGATTTTTATAGCATTTTATTAGATTATAGGAATTGAATTAGTCGGTTGTGCATAATGTTTTCAACTATTTTAGAGAATACTGATAAGAGAGAAATAGGCCTGTAGCTTTAAAGATTTGTTTTTTCCTATTTTTTTAAATATTAGTTGAACCTTTGTTATTTTAAATATTCCTGAAAATTCAATAGCCTTATATAATTTTAAATGTTAAGCAGATTCAAAGATTTTCTGGCTTGTCCTATATCACCTAGCATTTTGTGCATTGTATGAATTGTAAGGACCAACAAACAAACAAATTCCACAATGTATTGCGTGGAGGCCAAGGCAATGTGCAATTGTAGTAGTAGTAGTAGTAGTAGTAGTAGTAGTAGTAGTAGTAGTAGTAGTAGTAGTAGTAGTAGTAGTAATAGTAGTAATAGTAGTAATAGTAGTAATAGTAGTAGTAGTAATAGTAGTAATAGTAGTAGTAATAGTAGTAGTAATAGTAGTAGTAGTAGTAGTAGTAATAGTAGTAGTAGTAGCAGTGGCAGTAGTAGTAGTAGTAGTAGTAGTAGTAGTAGTAGTAGTAGTAGTAGTAGTAGTAGTAGTAGTAGTAGTAGTAGTAGTAGTAGTAGTAGTACTGGAACATTTCGCCATACTGTATATACTGTACATTATGTAAACGTTAAATACTTCAAAATAAGAATGTTTAGGCATTAATACTATATTTTAAATGTCATTATTACAATTTTACTAGGTAGATTTTTCACAAGAGTTAACTGCATGAAATACATAGTTGTTCACATTTTGCTAAATTTCAAATAGCTACAAAACTTTCTTGTGGAAATCCTATCTGGCATTTACTAGCTGGTTTCGTAAGAAATAATCCTAAATATGTTTCTGGACATTCTCAGGATGTTTTCTGTGAGGTACAGTTGGATAACAAAATCCTTTCCTTTGTGGTATAAATTCGCTACTTTTTGGTATTAAAATATATAAAAAATTTAAAATGTACAGGATATCCATATTCAATCATGATTACACCTACTATAGCAGTTACTAAAGGTGAATAAAACGTTATTTGTGTTTGCAATGTCTTTTGATTTAATAAAAAAATTATGCACAATGTAAAGCGGTAGGTTTTCATTTTCTTTCTTTTCTTTTCATAACTAGTTACCTTGGGTGGACTGAAGGTGCCATATAGTTAGCTTATTTTTCTAATATGTTAGTCATACTTGTATCTAAATCGATACATGTGGTTAAGGTATCTGCCCATTAGCAGTCCTGAAACTCTGCGAACTGTTTAGACATTAACCGATACACACAACTTAACATGACAAATAAGGGTGGTCTCCTTTGGTTATAATCAAGTTTTCAATGGAAATGTTAAGTTCCTAAGTATCATACTACACTATACATACTTAAATTCACAACACACACACACACACACACACACACACACACACACACACACACACACAGCTGACTTATCTTGTAAAGTAAAGATACCAAAAAAATTGAGATGATAAGGTTTAGTGATCAAATTAAGGAAAAGAGTTATGATGCTCATTAGATACATTTCACAATGAAGAATCTTTTATAAACACATTATATAAAAATTTAAAGTAAATATAATAGTATTAGACCCAAGAAAACAAATCATAAATATGATAACTTAATGCAGATAATGTTAATGATGAATTCTTTCTGTTCTTTAGACGTCTCTATGACAAAATATATATAAATAAAAATGCAAATTGTTAAAATGTCAATGTTACTGAAGGAGTTTTTGCTGCTGGTTGAATGTCCATGTAATCTAAAAAGGTGTGCATATAACTTGTCATATATATGACATAACGATGTGTATTTTCAGGCAAATATAGGAGGAGTAAAAAAAAGAGTTCTTTACGCAGAAGATGTATAAACTAAGTGCATTCCCCAGCGGTTTAATAAATTTTAATAAAATGTACATAAACTCCAAATTGACCTTTTCAATTAATGAAATGAAATAAATGATGTCATTACCGTATGGTATTAGTGGAAAAAATTAGAATTCTTGAAATCTGTAAGTATTACAAAAGAGAAGCCACCTTTTTTGGAAATATTTTTATTGCAATTAGGATTTAACTACAAGAAGTAACGCTAATCTATTAATTAAATAAAATATTGACCACTAGTGTACAAAGTCATATTGTGTGGATATTTTTAATAATTTTTAGCTCTAACTACTTTAATGAACTTACTTATTGATGTCTTCACATTCATTTAAATAGTGAAAAATAAGGAAGTTTCGAGTAACATTCTACATTTAAGATGATGTTCATATATTTCAATAAAGTAAAAAACATATTACTGTTTACTATTAATTTCGATGTACTAAGGAAATACACAGAATCAGCAAAAAAAAAAAAACAAGAAAGTTTAATCGATTTTCATTGACTTTCACATTAAATTTAAATAATATTGTATTAAAACATAAAAAGCAAACATTTATTGAAGGTTATTACAGAGTCCTTTTGCATATAGATATAATTCTGAAATACATGACAGCTGTCTTCTTCACGACTATACTTTCGTTAAATATAAAGCACATGCAACGTTATAAATACAGTTTATGCGTTGAATTCATTTGTCCTTTTATTTTGAGGCAGTTTTATTTGGGGGGGGGAAGAATGAAGAAAAGAACGGTTATCTGGTTAATGGGTGTTAATTAATTAGAATATTCATAATATTTGTAGAATCAATGAAGTTCTTCTCTCCCGCCGCTGTATGGAAGTGTCGCTATGCCACAGTTAGACTCGGTAGAGGGCTGGAATTTTGTTACCTTTTCAGGTAAAGGGGGGAAAGAGTCGGGAACTAGGTAATGTATAAAGCAAATCTTAAGACTGGAGATGACTTTGTCGGTCCTGGTGGTGTAGTGGTAACCATACTTGCCTCCTAAACCCAAGATCGCGGATTCGAACCCGGCCAGGACCGATGGGTTTTCTCGGGGCGTAAAAATCCTAAGTATGGCTTCCTTCGGAAGGGAAGTAAAGCCGTGGATCCCGTGTCGTACATTTACGGCACGAAAAAGAACATGAAGCCTGAAAGAGAGGCCTCTGAGCAAAATTTGTCGGCCGTTTTACGCCCTGAGTTGAATGGGACGCTGATGACCTGAGCTGTTAAAGAGCGTCCGTAAATAAATCATTCAAAAAAAAAAGATGACTTTTTTATTTATTTGTGTTGCTTGTTCAAAGTTAAGGGTCGCCTTTTAAGTTCGGTGGAGCGGTTCTCAGATCACACTTGCACTATAACCGAACTAATTGTCTGTCACTCTCTCCGGAGGGCTAAAACACCCTATCACTCGATAGCTCAGCTCACTTTCCCTCTGTCTGATAGCTAAAACTCACTCTGTCCTCCTGCTTTCAGATCCTAGTCTTTTATCAAATATTCCCTCGTCCTGTTTCTCCTACCATTTCGAACTACGATTTACAGGTTGTATTACTAGGAAAATTAACAATACATATTAAAATATTATTGTTATTAGGCCTATGGGCTTATGTTCACTTACTGCTTTTTATGTATTGAAATTAAACATTTGGTTAAATACTAATGCAATGTTGCACTTCGAGGTACATATTTTTATAAATTAGAGAAATGTTTTGTTACAGGGCACTTGGAATTGGTACCAGTGAATTTCGTAATATCCTGTTTCGCTGTAAAGGAAGAATACAAACGTGCCTGTTCTATAAAGCTAAGCCCTATATCGGGGACTTGCACGTTTAATTTTGACCATCACCTCTGAAAAACAAATTTATCTTAAAAATGGCTTCAAAGGCTGAATTGGCATGCGTTTATTCTGCGCTGATATTGGCAGATGATGATGTTGCCATTACGGTAAGTTTTAGGTTATGACTTTACATTTCTAGCAACGTAGTTAATTTTCAAAATGAAGTGATAGCAAACATGCAGAGGAATGACGAGATTTTACTTACAGGGCGAGAAGATCCAGACTATTCTGAAAGCAGCTTCCGTGGATGTTGAGCCTTATTGGCCCGGATTGTTTGCGAAGGCTTTGGAAGGAATCAGCGTAAAGGACCTGATTACCAATGTGGGGTCTGGTGTCGGGGTAGGCGGTGGAGGAGCTGGAGCAGGTAATTATGTTGCACGAGCATAGCAGTGGCTCGCACAAGTTACATCATAATGGTTTCTAGCCCGTATTCGGTTATCGCAATTTGGCACGAATCTTGATGCAGTTTTTTTTCGGGGCGGAAGGGAATTTTGTTTCTATGTCCTACCAAATGACAAGGTCTTTGAGACGAATGGAATGAGTGAAATGTGTGCCCGGAATACAAATGTTTCTTAGAATTCATCTTTTCAGGAAAAAGTATGCCAAGGCAAACCAGACCTGACAGGCAAGACAGATTAGGGATACCAGGTGATAAGCAGGCATGCGATCATCTGAACCATAGTGGGACTCTCATTGTTGGCACATTCCTTTTGCAGGACTATGTATGTGGTTTGATTGTCTTTGCTGTTGCTTTTATTTTTCTAAATGATTCCCACCACATGGATGTGAAAATGCCCTTAACAAGATTTGCCAGTAAAATTTATTAAATTTATTAAATTAAATAGTAAAATTAAAATCTTATGAATTTGCAACACATAAGAAAGGTTAATGAATTCATGGTAAACCTTAGGGCTTAGATGCATTATCTATGGCTGGCTGGTACACTTCGCTCTCTGCTGCTAGAGTGCAACTTGAATAGTGTTCTAGTGTTGCTGAGTAAGACTTAGTGTTTCTTTTGTGCATAATGTTTGGCTCTCTCTGATACCTCCAGCATTGGTGACAAAAATAAAACATCTCGATCTTACAGAAAAAAAAGATTACTCCTGCATACTGAAACTAAAAATAATGTTACTTGTATTACTCGCACCATAAACACACATTGCCAAAATAAAATTGACATTCTGCCTCTGCCTTTCATACAGGTCTGTTATTTCATCGTCATTTTACTTTATTTCCTTTTTATAGCTCTATTAAAAGCCATTATAGTTTAACCAATTAATATCCAGTTTTATAGCTATTAACACTTTGCCTTCCACTTTACATATTGATAGCTTACCGATGTGCAACTTAACAATTTTCCTCTACCTGTTCTAGTGGATAGAATGCTGATAGGGAGCTCTGAGCTATGTCCATCTACATAGGATCGAAACCCACCCCGAAAGTTCATATTTTTAAATATAATTTCATTAAAATATAAGTGTTGTGTAAATTGAACTTGTCCAATATTTAGTACATAATTGTAAAAAGGACAACAAATGGCAAAAAAAAGAGAGGCATTAGAAAAGGAGCAAAGAAATGTTTTTCTCCCCTCCTAAACCAGATCTCTCCACTCAAAAGCCCTACTTCCCAGACTTGTCCCAGTAGTGGAACAGTGGCCTGTGCTTATATTCTGCAACACTAGAATTTTACCTTGTTAACTTAAACCTAAGCTAAGGGTTGAATAAACTTCATTATAATTATGAAAATATTGTTTTAGGTAGGTTGGTTAAATTTAAGCTAGAGGAATCGTGAAATTTTTATGCAAATAGAACTGCAGAGAAAAAATTAGTAATTTAAACATGTTTTGTACTTTGCTATGTATTAATTGCTATTTCCTGTACAGTTTATTTCCATTAAAATTCTATTCCTTACATGCTTTTAACATGTGTTTCTGTACCACTTCTATGTACACATTCCGTCGGTCCTGGTGGTCTAGTGGTAACCACACTTGCCTTCTAAACCCAAGATCGCGGGTTCAAACCCAACCAGGGTCAGTGGATTTTTTTCAGGCATACAAATCCTAAGTATGGCTTCCTTCAGGAGGGAAGTAAAGCCATGGGTCCCGTGTCATACATTTACGGCACAAAAAAAATCTCAAGCCTGAAAGAAGAAGCCTCTGTGCAAAATTTGTCAGCCGTTTCATGCCCTGAATTGAATGGAACATTGATGGCCTGGGGTGTTAAAGAGCCTCCGCAAATAAATTTAGTTAACAAAAATGTACACGTTCCATCTGTAATGGTAGTACTGGTACCTCCTTTCTAATTTTTTACTTCAACTATTTTTAGAGCTAACATGTCAGAAAACAAAACAGGTTAAGCAACTTATCTGTATTGTTATTTTAATGTTGCAAAAAATTACATTTTTACCAATTTACATTCTTTCCCTAAAACAATGTTATGTCTATTTTTTCATGCTGGAAACAAAGAAAACTCTTACAGTAAACTGTTATACTCTGTTCATCAACGTGCATGTGTGACAAGAGCTAAGACCCCCACCTGACATACCAACAATAAGTTTCTACACTGAAACTTTATTATAAAATATTAACATTTGTATAAAAAAAACTGCTCCTTCACTACATAGCTACCCATAAAGAAATGAATAAGGCAATTTCTGAAACAAAATTGCCTGGAATGTAATGTAGGTTGACTCTAGCACAAAAGAAATAAGTAACTTAAAACATATTACATCACTTTGTCAGCCATGTAAAGTATATCCTTGTTCCAAACTTGAGATGTAATGTTACTTAATTTAAAAGGAAGTCTCTTCCCCCTTTTTTATTTATTTATTTGTACTGTCACTGTGACCTTAAGATCCAAATGTATATTCTCAATTCTAAATGACAATTTGGCCAAATGAATTCAAGAAACTTTTTGGCCTAACTTTCGTGCATTCATCTAAAGAGCTGAGGAAAAACTTCTGGAAAAACCTACATCAGGAAAATAACCCAATCAGAAATCAAACCCAGGTCTATTGCATGGAAAGTGCAAATGTTACTACTAAACTTTAGGAGTAATCACCTTGTTATTGATGTTTCTGCTGCTATGTGGCTGCTTCTGCATGCTGTTGCCACATCCTGTCACTTGCTGTCCGTCTCTAGCGGCTGCACTCCAAAATCAACTTCATTGTTTTTATCCATTTCATTATGTTCACTATCACTGGAACTGTCCAAGTTTACTGCAGAACTTAAAATGCATTCTCTAGCACACATCTCGTATGTTCCACTAATCACCTGCCCTTCAAAACGAAGTCCTGTACCCACTAAAGGTAAAATATTTATAATTTCTGCTAACATAGCCCTTTACCTGTGCCCATATCAGTTCAATAGGGTTAAAATGACAATGGTATGGGGACAAGTGAATTATGTAACCTCGTGTATGACATTTCTAGGGAATTGAGGCTTATGGTGTTTAACTAGCTCTGTTAACTCCATTTTCTTCAATCCACTATACTTATCAAAATACTTGCATACAAAAAATTAGATCTGTGCATGCACTTGAAAAATTGTTGCAATACTGATTATGTCATGTCTCTGGTGATGTGTTTTTATTTCTTGAGTGATCGTGATATGACGAGCCTCTTATTAGCTGAGTTGCTAGCATAAACAAGGTCCATGTGTGTCAGTCACAAAGTAATTTTCCCCCTATTTTAGATTATGGCAGTGGTCATCACTCACAAAAAGAATTAGAATACCAAAAAATGTGATGAAGGTCACTAAGATTTGCAGTTTGAATTCTGCGGTGATCAATCAAGCTGATTAAAGTTTTTCTTGGTTTTCATACATAGCAAATGCTGAGAAGGCACCCTAAACTTTTAAGACTTCCTTCCCATTATATCCTTTTCTCTATGTATAATTTCATCTATGAATCATCAGCATTCGCTGATTGTGATGTCTCAGTAGTAAAAACTGTGTTAGTTTTGAGAAGCGAATCCTGCTGATAATCCGTATATTAGTTGATAACTAGACATAATAGCTTGAGATGTGAATGAGATGGCTTTGTTTGATTACAGCACCAGCTGCTGCTGCCACTGCTGCAGAAGCTGCCCCTGCCGAGAAGAAAGAAGAAGCTAAGAAGAAAGAAGAAAGTGAAGAATCAGATGATGATATGGGTTTTGGTAAGTAAATGCTAACTGTCCAGCAACAGCAAATAGAATCCTGGAGGTGATGTCACTATACAACCCCATATTCTTGCATTTGGGAAACATCTTTCTGTCATGATTCCTTGCTACTGCAAACTCCAAGATTTATGCTATGCTTGTAATACGGATCTGCTATATTTTCTCATAACATCAGCATGAATGACTTCACTGTTGATGTAAGTCCTGGTAGTGTAGTGGTAACCATACTTGCCTTCTAAACCCAAGATCGCGGATTCAAAAATCCTGAATATGGCTTCCTTCAGAAGGGAAGTACAGCCGTGGGTCCTCTGTCGCACATTTATGGCAAGAAAAACAACCTCAAGCCTGAAAGAAGGGGCCTCTGAGCAAAAGTTGTCGGCCATTTTATGCCCTGAGTTGAATGGGACACTGATGACCCGAGATGTTAAAGAGCATCCATAAAGGAAACAAATCAACAATTCATTGTTGACAAATATGGTAGATAATTTTATATGAAACCGACTTTAATGAATTTAGGTAAACAAAGTGGCTTAATCCACTGCCTTCCAGAATGTTGATGACATGGAAGATTTTAGTTAAATTTTTTGTTAATTCTTCATTTAGAGCCATGACTATATGTATTAAAGCTGTTAGAAAATAATGAGGTGGATGCTGTCAAAGATGACAAAATCCCTTTTGGTACACTAGGCATCGACTGCTGTTTCTTGGAATTATCAGAGTCCATTTCAATGTGATACCTTCTTGTAATACACATTAATTTTATGACAAAATGAATACTAAATGTGATAAAGGCTTTCATGAATTTGAAAAGAATCTATTAATTGAAATGTCCAAAGAGAAATATATCATTGAAAGTAAAAGAACCGATAGTGCTAACATATAAGCACTACACTGAAGATTGAAAACTGCAAATTTTCTGGTTCTCCCTCAAATATTAAGTGCGCTGAGGAACTCCACTTAACTTACATAAAAGTAAAATGTGTTTCAGGAAAATCTCTCCCATCTTCAGTTGCTTACTGAAGATGGGAGAGATTCTCCTGAAACGCGTCTTACTTTTGTGTAAGTAAATACATAAGTTGAAGTTATATTGCCACTGCATTGTCAACAGCTTCATAAGTACAATATTTAACTACACTAATGTTACATGTTCAGTGATAAAGTTTTCTGAAATTGATAATATTTAGATTGTATGAGTGAGGATATCAGCATTCAAGCAATTAAAACTAAAAGAACAAAGGCCTAAATTAATTTGAAATGTTATGTAATATTTTCTTAGTTTAAATATTGTGAAATATGTTGCCAGTGTGTTCCCTGATCTCATTATGCACCCAGTGATTAGCTTTCATAACATGTATTAGCTTCTGAGAAAAGCTGAAGATTACACAGTATGAGGGTGAATAATGTTAAACATTAACTACACATATACTCCAAATGTCATCTAATATTGTGCAAATTTTCTGTTTCAGGACTCTTTGATTAATGCCAGTATCTCCACATTTCCACTACATTTTGTACAGTTCTATTGTACGCATAACAAAATAAAGATGTTTTACTAGGAAACCTGTGTATTACTTATATTCCTGAATCCAAACATGATTGGCTCTTATGGTTAAGACTTCAACTCATCTTTCTGGCATCCCGAAAAAGTTTGGTAAAGATTTTGCATTTCTGTTCATTGGTATTGAGTATTGAACGTGGTAATATATTGGGTTACTTAAAAGTCTCGCAACATCAAATAACTTGTGAAGCATGTGGTTCGGTGCCATGAAACTTCTTTTATAGATTTTTATGTTTTAAATATATTGATAATTTTTATTACTGTTCTTTTGTTGGAGGTTTTATGTACAATCCAATTACCACAACAAACTGAAGAGGATATTCAAAGAATTTGGCACAATGTTAACCCCTAGGAACAAATATAATATCAATAATTTATTAGGTTGCAATGTAAAATTCACCATATCAACAGAACAGAATTTATGAAATCAAATGTGCAGATTGTGATCAGAGATATATTAGGAAAATAAAGAGAAATTTTGAGGAAAAAACACTTTAGGAACATTTATTTTAAGCATGTTGATAAATCAGCAGTGGTAGCTCACTTTTGGACAAATAATCACGAAATTAAACCAGAGGCAAAACTGCTGAAAGAGCTTCACAACCCAGTGGAGTTATCCATTTAAGAAAAGATTTTCATTTTAAAACATGAGAAAAATCTAATGAATTTTGAGGTTCTGCCCATGGATGAACTCACCAAGTTCCTGCTAGAACCAGCAGAGACCACCACAAAAACAATCTGGGATCCAGTCTGGTCAACAGCTGATGATGAGAGAGTGCTTCAGAAACATGTTCTAGTGTTAGTATGAATAACTTGATTACATTGTCTACAGTTTCATAAGTACAATTTAATTAAAAAAAAGTTGATTTTCATTGGCTTTGAAATTTAATTTAAATGTTATTTTAGCACAAACAAGCAATGCAAACATTTTATTACAGAGTGCCCTTACATACAAATATAAATCTTTCACACTTATTAGATTAATATTTCACATTTGCGATCTTCACTATTATGCTTTCGTTAAATATGTTATAAATACAGTTTATATGCTAAGTTAATTTATCCTTTTACTTTAAAACAATATAGAGAAAGTTAAAATGCAAAAGTGCTCTTTAAATTTAGATTTTCAAGTATATCCCTACCCGTAATGGTCCAATTTTCCTAATTTTTAGAAATGATTTTCCTATTTTTTTTTATGGTATATAGTGAACTTTGTTGTGAAGAAGCAAATGTTGTTGCCACCAGAGCTATTTGTCAATTTTGGGTTTCAGGTAAACCCCATTCCTAACAGCCCAATTTCCATGATTTTCAGGAACTATTATGCTTGTTTTATGTGAATGGTATATGCAACGTTTTGTAGTGAAAAAGTATATATTGGTGCCACTAGAGTTTTTTTTAAATTTTAGGTTTCAGGTAAACCCCCACTCCTAATAATCCAATTTAACTGATTTTAAGAAACTATTTTACTTAATTCATTTCGATGGTATATACCCAGTTTCCATTAAAAATATTTAAAATTTTGCTTTAACCTCCATGGTTTTTCGGGCATACCCCCTCTTCGAATAGCCAGATTGCCTGATTTTTGGAAGCTACGTTAATTAAGAAATACTGAGTTTCAATGAGTGACAAAAAAAATGCTGCTGCTAGAACAATTTTTCTATTATTTTGTTAAAAATTTTCATTTTAGATTAACTCCATCCCGATGGTTCAATTTTGCTGGTTAATGAACTTAATGATTTGATGGTTATATGCTGCCAATTTTCGTTCAGAAAAAACAAAATTTGGGACTGCTAAAGCATTAACAGACATGTGTATATATAAATTAACACTAATAATAAAAGTAGATAAAGATAAAACACAGAGAAAGAGTCACACTTGAAATTGCTATATTTCGAACTATTGCGAGTTCTTCAATGGCAAGAAGTTAGACCATCTAGCTTCTTGCCATTGAAGAACTCGCAGTAGTTCAAAATATAGCAATTTCAAGTGTGACTCTTTCTCTGTTTTATCTTTATCTACTTTTATTATTAGTGTTAATTTGTTACATTGTTAATAGTGTTTCTTTATTTTTATTTTTCAAAATCATTTTTGGTGCCTAGTAGGTAATATTGATGGAGGTTTGAAGAAAATTTTTAAAAATGGTTTCATGGGTACAACAACAATAGCTACTGCATACCATTGAAATTTGCTAAAAAGTGCAACAAATAATAAGATGCTTCTTTTATTTACTGTGTGCTATCAGTAATAAGATATATATTGTTCTTTGTTTATATCTGTGGAATCATGTTTATTGATACAGAAACATTTAAGGGATTAAATCCGACATCAAGTGTGTTATATAATTCTATCTGATGAGCAAACGGGAAAGAATACAAATATTAATTATGGTTGGCTATGGAGACAGGCAACGATCTCATCAAGAGACAACATGATATGCATCCAGATCGCAATCCAATACCACATACAACAGTGACAAGGATCATAAAGGACTTAGGTTGCCAGAAAATTGCAACTGATGAGAATACTTCATTGGGTGTACTCCTCTGTGTGCAAAAAAATGCAACATTTTCTACTACAAATTTGTTGTAAATGTAAGCAAATGTAAGTCAAACTTTTATGATGAAAATCTTTTAAAGTGCCAAGCTACATCTTTATTAATTTAAATTTGCAGGAACTTTCAGAGAATTTTTCCAATAGAAGAATGCAGTTTTGTGAATTAATGATGGAGTGCATTAACAACAATTCAGTTTTTCTTAGACAAATTGTATTAATTCTGCCTGAATGTATTTGTAAACGAATGCAACTGCTGATTTTGGTTAGACATAAATCCATAGTGGATGGAAGAGAACCACACACATCCACAAAATTTAATGTTTAGGCTTGTATTGTTGGTGATTCACTATCCCCTAAATTTAAAGTCACAGTAAATCACAGCATGGAAATTCTCACTTGAGATCCATCCTAGCAACTGGCATAGCAACACTTGCATATTATACACAGGCGTGCTGACACATGTTGGAACTTGTACATGTTGCTATTTAAACTTCATTCTAAAGCTAGGAAAACCTGCACTGGCTTCTCATAACTCCTTCCTTCCATTTTCCAACTTTTTAGCATAATCCTCTTAGTACACAACAATTAAAATGTAACAAATCAAAAAAACTTGTAAAATACTAGGTAATAAAGTGTTTATGTTAATGAGCTATACCGGAATAATTTCAGAGAATCTAGAGATGCAATTTGGGATAGAAAATGTATGGCCTATCTGTTCAAATTTCGGAGCTAGAGCTATAAGTTTCTAAAGCACTATTATACCACTGACTAATGACGGTGCCCCTGGAAAGCATAACACATGATAATGAAGGGAGGTTTCTGAACATATCACTCTGGCGCCATGATTATAACATTTGCTTTAGAGTATGAGGTGCTTGTTTGTTTTTGAGTCTGGTTCATCATTTTTTTTTTTTTATTTTCTTTTATGACTAGGGTCTAATAATACAGTTTTTAGTCCACGTTATAAGATATTTCAATTTATACACTTAAATCTTAACATACCAATTCATATAATTACAACCCTTGCTTAGCAAAGGTAGAATTAAGGGTAATCTCGTATATTCAAAGATCACCTGAATTTCATTCATAATTCTGTAGTATGTGTATGGCAATACTTCATATTAAATAAAAAATAATTTAATGGCATGATAAGAATTGAACCTGCAGCCTGTGGAACATCCACTTTTGTGTTATGCATCACATTACACAAACAATTAAAGAGTGCCCTCATAGATTAAGCTACATAATGCTATAAGGTAGTTACGTATGCGTAAATTAATTTTAAGAATCATGTTAGTAGTAAGCTTATTAGACATTGCATGGTGGTAGGATATTCATTGATAGAAAGAGAATAAAATTTGAAAGCAAAGCATTAAGTAAGTTTCATTTATAATTCTTTACTAAGTGTATTGCAGCACTTTATATTAAATAAAAAGAATTCAATGGCAAGACAATTGAACACAAGGCCTGCGGAACATCAAAAGGGGTCCTAGAGTGGTTACATACTGAAAGAAAGCCATTAATATATCAGACTGTCACATGATTAGTTTGAGATTTGAGGGATTTTTATGGCATTAAATCTTTAAAATTCTGATAACAAGCTGCAGGAATGCTATTTCTATCCTTGCAAGACAAAAGACATGCTAAATCAATTTTTCACCTGGCTTGGCTTTAACACCAACTTATCAGCATCTGATGCAAACACGTTTAACACCATAAAATTGCGTTATGTTTGGTTGTGGACCATACATTGCCTATCTCAAATTGCTTATATATGACATCTCTACACTCTCTGAAATTATTTCGGTGCAGTTTATTAATACCCTGCATATACGAAGGCTAGGGTATAAGTTATGAAAGTATTTCTTTTATGCAGAAGCAAATCAGCAATTTTGAACAGTGCACCCAGGGTTAAATAAAGAGGTGTAAAAAAGTCAATAAACATTTTCATACTACAGGCATTCATTAGTCACAAGGCTATTGATATTACAGAACCCTTCAAATTATCCCAATGTGCTCTGCTTCCTGTTTATGTAGCAGTATATTGAATACCAAGTGCACTGTTGAATTTAAATGTATGCATTTGGTACCCTCCTTGCTCGAAGGTTTTCTCATAGAATCTTGTGAGTGGTTTCTGGCTGCAACCCAGTGTTCATTGTCTGATCCATACAACTCCTGATTACTGTTTATGACATTATGGAAATAATATGGTGCTTTTGTTCATCAACATGAAGTCCCCCCACAGTATTACAAGACTGTTTAGAACAGTCCTAGCCAAACAAATTGATGAAAACACTCTGAGCTGCATCCATCGGGTTGGCACCTTTGCCACGATAATGCACATCTTTACCCTGCTCAATATTTGGCCACAAAAAACATGAGAATGTGTACCCCACCCTCCATACTGCCTGGATCTTGCTTCATGTACTATTTTCTGTTTCCTGAACTAATTGGTTCACCAACGGATGTTGTGAAGAAGGCAGAGGCAGTTCTGAAGACAATGTCAAAAATCTATTTCCAGCACATTTTTCAGGACTGGCAGACATGTTGGGCCAAGTGCTACAACTTAATGCAGACTGCTTTGAAAAATGCCGTACCAACCTTGAGTGTACTTCATAAGTAAAAAAAATCTTACTCCTAGAAATTTTAAGATGTTACTGTTTACTGCAACTTTGCAAATGTTATACATATAGCTCCAAACTTTACAAGGACTTCTACTAACACACTTGAAATTAATTAGACTATCTTTTGTAGAATATGGCCCAGGTTGCCAATTTCATAACATATACAGTTATTACATCTGTTCTATTTTTTTACGAGGCCCTACTGGGAAGATAGAGGGATAAGAGTGTTAGATTAAGCTGGTTAGCTGCAAACTTTCATTTAACAGAATTCAGATGATGAGTGCCCTTGTAGATATAATGACTAACATCATAAATTAGCAATCACTGAAAAGTTACAATCAAGAAATTAAAGCCAATGATTACTAATATCTATACTTTATTATATAAACAGTCCTCTATCTAACACATTCAATATCAAGTCTCACCACATTGCACGCTGTACACCAGAGAGTTTGTTGTAATCTGCAAGATGGCGCCATACTATCCTACTTAGTCGCCACTTGAATACTACCCCTCTGGGTCTGGAGGTGATGGCACAACGATGTCGTACACGGATATAGTTTGAATCTCGTGGGAGTGCTATCACTTCTTCATGAGCCATCTCCTGCAACAATATCAAATGAAATGTAAACATTATAAATGTGATTTTAACTGTTTTTAACTTTCTAAATGTTAATTTCCCATGGTGAGAGATTAGATTCATTTAATGTTATTTCTTTTTTCTCCAGTGATACAAAAGATAAATTTTAATATATATGAGGCATTCAGAAATGATTTCAATAGCAATTTTTTATTATAAAACATAGTTCAATACATATGGGATCTCTCAATACACTCCCCACTGTCAATGTACTGTTGACATCTTCCAGGTAACTTCATTATGACATCATGAAATCATTGTTTGGGAATATTATGCCACCACTTTTGAAAACTGCCTGAATTTTCTCATTGCTAAATTATTTACCTTGCAGCAAGTCTTTAATGTTGCCGATTAAAGTATAATCAGAACTGAGTGAGATCAAGTGAATATGGTGTGTGGCACAACAATGAAGCACAGTGATGCCAACTCTGCAGTTGTATTACTGGTGTGGAACCATGCAGTTTCATGATGGAGGAACACTCCTATCAACCACTTTCCCTTTGGCTATTGCTGAATTCTGCATCTAAGCCATGTAAGGATCTTGTAGTACATCCCAGTGTTGACAGTCCTTTTGTCCCTATATAAAGGTCTGTGTAACCCAATGTATACATAACCTTACCACATTACAATCGTCATGAATAATGATGCGCAGGTTACACACCCAAGGCCTATCTGACATTCCAGTTCATCAAAGGTATGCTCTTATCAGTAATAATCAATTCACACACAACCTCATGTTCTGGGAGACCATAATGTTGGTCACATTCTAGTGTGCATATGTGCTGCCACAGGTTAACCCAATGACCCAGTTGCAAAGATCTTCTGTGCAGGAGCTTCCTGATCACATACCACAGTTAAATGTTTATGAATTTCTGCAGTTTTGACGCCTTCCTGTTTAAAAAAATCACACATTCCATCTTTGTCCACAATAGTCACAGTCACCTTCCATCTTGTCCATGCGTTTCTCTACTTGACAACAAACAAACACTGCCCTTTCGCTACAAACTCAGCTTATAACCACCATCTAGCGCCCATATAGCATACTAGTATCAGTTCATTGCCCTATGAATAAACGAGCCCATAAACTGCATGGTATTCATGCCATTGTAAATCATTTCTGAATGCTCCTCATATATATTATATAATTTGCTATATTCTATAATATTTCAATAGATAATAAATAATACATGCACAAAAATGCTTAAAGGTGATAAGATATAGATAAGAACATAGCTGAAGAATGAAGTTATTTAATTGAAATTTACACATATAAAATGTTTTTGATACTTTCAATGGAAAATTTTACAAACAAAAATCAGCTTTAATCATGGGGGATCCACTTTCACCATTTTTATAAAATTTGTATACAAGATATTTAGAAATACATATAACCAATTACAGAGTTGGTAGGAATGAGTACAAGTAATTCATTACTAGTAACACTTATTTAGTCAAAGAAATGCTCTGTAATGGCGTCATTATTTCAAAAAAGTAACTATACGGTAGCTAAGTTAATTTTATTGGTAACGAAAATGCCATTACTATTTTTATTGCTTGGAACACATTTTGTTTAAGAATATCTGTCTCAGTTCTAAAATAATTTTTGTAAATGTTTATACAATGCGTTCGTTATTGTGTTCATCATGCTTACTTAAAGCTAGCCTATCTACTTGATTCATTACATCAGGTTTTAATCCCAACCTCTCACCAGTTGTAAAGTCTTGTTCCACATTATGCCAGTCACTCAAACAATGAATGTAATTTAAACTGTGTGTGTCCTAAAATATTACTTAGAAATATCTGAATTATAATTCTTAAAAAACTGCATTTGTGCCTTTCCATTTATATTCTATTTATTTCCTTTCTAATACACAACAATTGAGTATAATGGAGATGTGTAACTCAAGAATAATATTTGACCCAGACACTCACTGATGTTTCATTCACTTCAATTAGATGGATGAATGGATTGAGCTGTTGCCTGGGAACTAAGGGCTACATGCTTGAAGTCAACAGGAAAGAGCTAAGAGATACCAATGAGAAAGAAGAAGCTACTGTGGATGAAGAGGATTTTTTTAAGCTTTAAATGGCAAAATAATCATTCAAGTGCTGAACAGGGTCTTGAACAACATTTATTAGGCAGTTCCACAGACATACAGATGCTCAAGGGGAATACCAACACATTTAATATTAAATAAAAAGTAACTGCACACCGAAACTTAATTGTTACACAACAAACAATTCTGCTATCATCAAAGCAAATCTTCAGCTGAAGCCTATGCAATGTTACAGGAAGACTAAGAAGGGCTTGTTCTTCCCTACAGCACAGCTTGAAGATGGTTTAAAACGTTTAAAGAAGGAGGCAAACAATTTCAAAGGATGGTGGACTAGTTTTCCAGTTTATACTCTAATGGAAGAAAACATTAACACCACTGTTGTCATTGTGAAAGAGGATTGTAAAAACAATAAGAATACTTTCAGAAATTCTGAAAATTTCACTAGAGGCATCAAAAAGGCTTCCAGCACAACTTTGAAGACTAGCAGAAATTCTGGGGCAGGTGCAACAAAAGGGAACTATTTTGAGAAATATCATCAAAATTATGAGGAACAGTAAAGCTACATAGTTAAAAAAAAAAGTCTAATATTTCATTAAACAGTCCCCGTATATTACAGAAAAAGCTGGTAAGAATAAAATACACAATCAGATAAACCACTTTTCAAAACATTTGAAATTCTACCATTAAATGTGAGTGTAGTACAAAATTCTGAAATTGTTTCAGGCACGACTTATACAGGCCATGCAGTTTACTATAGTGGCATTGTATTGTTTAATTAATTTACATAAAGAATATCATTATAATCAAATTAGAATTAAAAAAATATGTTTCTATACATTATAAAAATTCACTCACCAGAAAAGTATTGTTTTAACTTTTCTTAACATAATTTTTCCACACATTTAAATATATGGGATTAGTTAAATGTCCTGCACCACCTAAATATCTTTTGAAGCATGCAATTCAGTGACATAAAATTGTTGTGTGGGGATAGCAGTATACTGATAACTGGAACATTTTTCTGCTTCCAGGTTAACCAGAAGTAACTCCAATTATTTTAAATAGAATACCCAAATATTTGACAATTTTTAATAATGCTCATTACTTTTCTAAAAGAACACACATTAGATACTTCTGTACATATAATTGATATTATTGTATGATTTAGTAGAACTACAAACTCACTCACTTGTCATAATATATAGAACTGGTTTCGAGAACATTTCATTCTCATCATCAGCTAGGAAGGAATTTTAGCCTAGCTGCTGATGAGAACTAAATGTTCTTGAAACTGGTTCTATATATTATGACAAGTAAGTGAAGCATTAAGAGTGTGGAGTTCAACTTATATACAATAATATCCATTATATAATTGGCTTTACTGTGTAGGTTCCAATTTACATTTTAATTTTAATTAATTTCTGTACATACATATTGTTGATAAATCAAGATAAAAAAAAGTGTCACAAATAATAAAATTCTTCTTGTGTTTTGTCAGTAATAACATAAAATGTCCTTTTTTTAAATCCATGGAACCATGTTTATTGATCAGAAACATCTCATTTAAGAGAGTAAATCTGACATCTAGTGTGTTAAATAATTCTATTTGGCATTGAACAAAAGGAAAGAATTTTCATTATGGTTAGCTAAGGCAATGATGTCATCAAGAGTTGGCAAATTTATTTAATCATATGCATTTAAATTGCAATCCAATTCCACTTACAAGAGACAAGGATCATAAAGAAATTTACTCAAACTAGAAGCACAAAGGACTTACCAAGATCAGGTTACTCGAAAAGTGTATCTAATGAGAATACTTAATTGGATGTTTTCCTGTGTAAGCAAGAAAATTCATAGGTTTCTATTACAAATTTTCATTAGAATCAAAGATAAGCCAAAGTTCCATGATGAAACTTAATGTGCCAAAAAACATCCTTATAAAATTCAACTTTTGCAGGAACTTTCACAGGAAGATCCAGTTAGAAGAATAGTTTTGTGGATTAATGATGGAGCACATTAACAACAATCCAGTTTTTCTTAAACAAATTGTATTCTCAGATGAAGCCACATTCTGCCTGAATGTATTTGCCAACAAACATAACTGACGATCTTGTTGAATTAAATGTAAAAGAGAGTTTAATATATTGACATGATTTTAGAAGTTTTACGTTTAATTCAACAAGATTATGATATTTACTTAAATGTAAATTGGAACTTGCACAGTGAAGCTAATCATATTAATTGATATCATTGTATGATTCAGTTGAACTACATACTCTTAAAGCTTCACTTACTTTTCATAAATGTATGGAACTGGTTTTGAGAACATTTAGTTCCATAGATTTATGAAAAGTAGGTGAAGCTTTAAGAGTGTGTAGTTCAACTGAATCATACAATGATATCAATTAATAAGATTATGATAGTTTCATTGTGTGGATTCCTACTTTCATTTTTAATTCAATAACTGATGATACTGTTTAAACACAAATCCACAATGGATGAAGAAGAACAACATGCAGTATTCACAAAAATTTCATGTATGAGCTGGTATTCTTGGTGATCATACCATTGATCCTTTCTTCTTTAGAGAAACGCTACATGCTAATAGACATTTGGATTTTCTTCAAAATCATGTAGTACTGGCTACATCAAATTTGTTTCTACATGCAGTCAACCATGGGCTACCCAGAGAGTTGATCTGGTTTATTTATGGAAGCTCTTTAACATCTCAGGTGATCAGTGTCCCATTCAATTCAGGGTGTGAAACAGCTGCCAAATTTTGCTCATAGGCCTCTTTTTTCAGGCTTAAGGTTCTTTTTCTAGCCTTAAATCTATGACACATGACCCACGGCTTTACTTCCCTTCTGAATGAAGCCATGCTTAGAATTTTTTACGCTGAAAAAAACCCATCAACCCTGTCCGAGATTGAACCCACAATCTTGGGTTTAGGAGGCCAATATGGTTACCACTACACCACCAGACTGACATACTCAGTGATGACATCTATTTCAAACAACATGGAGCTCCAGCTTACTATGAACGGAATATTCTTCAGCATTTAGACCATGTTTATCCACAGTGATGTATTGGTAGGAGAGGTCACATAAGAGTGGCCAATAGGATCACATCATTGCGTGGGACCATTTGCAGTCAGTAGCACATTGAGAAAGACCCAACAACTTAAAAGATTTGATTGTTGAATAATGGAAGCAGTGCAAGACATTCCTAAACCCTGGTAAGTCATTGCTTAAATGGTTTCTGTGATCGACTGGCACATTGTAAAGCAGATAAGGACTACCAGTTTGAACACAGAATTTAGATTTTGAGCTAGCTTTGTTTAGTTAAGGAAGAAGCATTTTATTCACTACACATTTTTTGTTTTAGGATTTAGCAAGTTCAATAAATTTGCACACAAGTATTTAGTGTGAGTATTTTTTTGAAAAGCTCTTATTGAACAGTATTCAAAAATGTAATTATTTTTTGAACATCCCATTTAAAACAAGAGAGTAGATGTTACTTACGGGTACACTAGATTTTAAAAAAGTTAGTAATATCATTTTTGAGTTCTCAGTACATACCTATCCCCATACGCCAAGTTTCGTGTAACTGAATCACATGCTTCAAACATTATTTAAATGGTGTGGAACTTTTTACCTAACCCTGTTTGCAGAAATTTAAATATCATCTTCCTTAATGTAACAATATATATAATTTCTGACATAATCTACATCCAAACTAATTCATTAGATTAAATAAATGCACGATCTATGGATTGAATTATATATTAAATATGTTAGTGTTTTATTAATAATTATATATATATATATATATATATAAGTAAAATTTAATCTGGTTGATTTCCTTATTGTCTGGTTGACTTATTAACACGTATCTGCAATATCTAATCTGTTGAATCTGGGTTTACAAATAAGTGCTTAATATTCATGTAATTTATATCTATATTGATTTTGACAGGTCCATCATTACTGTGACCTAGGGACAAAAATAATCTGCACTGAATGTCCTACTAGATCTACTTGTAATGAAATTTCTTCCAAAATGGTAAATCATATGTCAAAGACTGGAAGCTTGTATTATAACTATTGGACAAAACTTTAAACAAAATATATATGTAAACATGCTGCCTACGATAGGCCGCAATCTATATTACTAAATACCCCTAGTAGTGCGAGTGAAATAAAGTAGACAACAGTTAGTTTCAAAATTTGAAAGACAATTACCGAGGGTTGTGCCCCCCCCCCCCAAAGTGATTCTAATCATATCTACTTTTTCTTAGTGTCAATAGGCATAATTGCATTAACAAAAACTTAACAGTCAGAAAAACACTTTCCTATTATTGTGTAATCTCTGTATGGGCTACATTTATCTAAGCATCTCTCTGTACTTCACATGCCGATAAAACAATGCATTGCATAACATGTTTTTCAAATATTCGCGGTGGCAGTTTTGATTTACTAGGTAAAAAATTGAAAGATGTTTATGACCTGGCTTTGATTTTACGTCCATTTACCTGTAACGTTTTAGGAAGAAGATCATTTTTTCGTATCATGTTAAGTCTTAGTCTATCTGCACCTAATTCTTTGACACAATTTCTTCTTTTAATATCCCTGATCATCTTCCAATCAGGATGCTTCATTATGTTACGAACAGGATGAATCTGAAACAGAGCAAGCAATGAGTAATTAAACTTTAGGTTTGTTTAGGTTAGGTGTGTTTTTAAGAGATAACATTTGAACTATGTACCTGTACAGCTGCTGTAAATGGCAATTTTTGCAAACATTTTGAAACACAATTAAAGATCATCATCAATATATATTCACGTTCTATGAGGCTGTCTTGTTTGCGTATAACCTTTCTTGAACCTACAACCGTGCATACACAGTGTTGTATCAGTGCGGCTGCAGGGTGCGTATTGCCCAAGTACATAGCACGGTAGCGCTAAAACATAAAACTTAAATAATGAAATTGTAGAGCTTCCGCGTCTCTGTTTCAGCTGTTCACTTCATTCGTGATTCGTGAATTTTCAAAATTTGAACAAAACGTGATTAAAATGAATGTTAAAAGTTAAAAACATTTCATAATCAATTTAGGTCGATTTAGAAAGCAATAATATTTCAAGCGTAACCAAATAGGCAATTTATACTAATTTTTTTTTAAGCTGAGCGGATGGTATACGGTGGAGAACATGAAATCACTGGGTATGTAACATTGATTTGAGGGCGGAAAATATAACCGAATATTTCATATTTATGTTTTTTTTTATTTTTTAAATTAATAATAAGGGCTTATGGATCATAATTCTTGGGCGGTGATTTCAGCGTGAGAATGGCTAAGTGGCGAAATATCGCGATTTTTCTGGAGGTATTTGTGAAAATGTTCAAACTTAGTCTCATGCTTTTAACAGATCCTGAAATTCTCACTAATGCAGAGTGTCCCCCTATTATTTTACAGTGTTTAGTCCACTGTAACTATTGTGGTATCAAATGCAGTGGACACTGATACACAAGGTAGTACACTGGACACTGGTAGTAAATCAGAGGCGTAATATGTGGGCGTAACTGAGGGGCCCGCAGGGTTTGCAGTGTGAAAAAGGGAAGGAAATCTAGAAATACTGTTTTTATCATCTACAATGTACTATAAAATATTTTAATTGTGTTGACACATACATTTCAGTATACATTATTATTCCTAAAAGATTGCCCAGAAATGATCTGTACTTGGGTTACATGGAGAGTATTACATCACATTGCACATTACTTCCTACTTCGGCATAATCAGACGGGCTACCACTACCACTCAAAGTGCTGGTAATTGCTGTCATTATACAACATTATACAACAATTAAATATAGGCATTCATATTAAACAATTTCTCACATTTACAATCAGAACACTTGCAGTAAGACAATTATTACAGTCTTCTATACGTATATTTACATTTTGAACATTTTCTATTAGACAATGAGCTCCATTTAAACATGTGGAAATAGAAAGTTGCAGGGCAGGGCAGGTGATGTGGCGTTCAAATTAGTTTGCAGTGATTATAGCATAACTATTCCTATGTCCTTTCGATTCTGTAACACTCTAATTTAATATCAAGAAAATGAATTGAAGAATAATGCATACATGTATCTTATCTTATTGATTTAATATTATCCCAGTTTATTTAAGTTTTGACTTGGGGGCCCAATATTAATATCGCAACAAGGCCGATTAATTTTGCTTTATGCCGCTGGGTGAAATATTGCATTAGGAAACGAATTTTCAGAAGAAAGAATTTTAAGTTTAGGGTACCTTCCACACTTTTGCCATTAATGAGGAAAATGTGGTAAAAAACCTCATCCAGGGAGGACAATCCTGGCGGGGTTCGAACAGCAGACCTCCCGTTTAGAAGATTGGGTAGGACGGCAGGCGGCGGTAACGCAGTCCCCAATCGTTAAGGGGCGGACTCATAAGCGGGAAGTCTGGGTTTCGAATCCCGCCGGGACCGTCCTCCTTGACTGAGTTTTTTTTCCCGGTTTCCTGTCCTCATAAATCCATTGCCGGAAGGTAACCTAAACTTAAGCCTGGAATGTTTCATTCCAAAAAAAAAAAAAAAACAAAACAAATTCTTTCCCAATATATCATTTCAGATTCAGATTCAGATTCAGATTTATTCACCATAAGAATTTGTACAAATTTTTGGTTTCGTCAATATAGTAGGAATATATACATGTATTAAATAGTGATAATACAACAAAATACTATATACTAGCACATTCTGATTAGTGCAGAGTGGCGGTTGCATTCTTGAATGAAGATCATCTTTCCATTTTGGCATCTTAGCTCCTGTGGACAGAAAACAGAGCAGCACAGTATCTCCACCAGAGTAGTATGTACATTAAATAATATTCTATTAAGCATTTGGCACTTACATTTTTATATCTGGGCTACTATATCTCCTTTAGGGCGTTTATTCATGTCATTACAGTATCTGCTAAATTCATCAATTGTATAGAACTGTTTTGTAAGTAAGACTTTATTAATTTCAGTTTTAAATGATTTCATTGTTGCTAAGTCCCTTAGATAAGGAGGTAAGACATTATACAATTTTAAACAATTATATTTGAAGGATCTCTCGTATAGTTTCGTGTTATGCTTATGTTGGTGGAGTTTAGTTTTATTTCGAGTATTATGTGAATGAATCTCAGTATTGATTACAAAATCATCTAAGTTAGTCCGGACATAGTTTAGAATTTCTTTTATATAAACACAGGGGACTGCTAATATTTTTAGATCCTTAAAATGTTTCCTGCAGCTTTCTTTTCTTGGGATACCAATCATGGTTCTTATCGCTCTCTTTTGAAGCTTGAAGATGAGATGACTATTTACAGAGTTTCCCCATAATATTACTCCATATAAAATATGCGAGTGGAAGTACGCAAAGTAACAACTTTTGAGTACATCTAATGTTACTCTTGTCCTCAGTTGGCTGAGAACATAGCAAGCCTTGCTTAGTTTTGTAGCTAGTTTTTCAACATGGTTATCCCATGAGAGGTTTAAGTCAATCCATAACCCCAAAAATTTTGTTTCTGACTCATACTTTATAGTTTTTGACCCAAGCATGATTCCCGGAGTAGTTATGCTTTTGTTGTTTTTGTGCTGGAAATTAATTGCTACTGTTTTTGCTTCATTTATCAGAAGTTTGTTAGTTTTGAACCAGGTTAACATGACTTTTATTACTGCTGTTATTTTTGCTTCCAGGTCAGTACTTTCTTTTCCGCTTATAAATATGCTTGTATCGTCTGCAAAAAGTGTTAGTTAGTTTCATCTCATGTATCATCAGTGTCCACCGCCTGTGCTGCCTCAGTAGTAAAAAGCGCGTTAAAAAGTGGGCCGACCGCCTTCTTCTTCTTCTTCTTCTTCTTCTTCTTCTTCTTCTTCTTCTTCTTCTTCTTCTTCTTCTTCTTCTTCTTCTTCTTCTTCTTCTTCTTCTTCTTCTTCTTCTTCTTCTTCTTCTTCTTCTTCCATGGCTTCTCCTGGTCACTTAGGCGAATACTGTGAGGGTATTTACATTCCAGGAATTTTCCGCTCTCCCATTTTATTCTACAGTATCAATGTTACAAAGTCAGAAGCGTCAGGCTAGGCGGAATGGTAACAATGGCTTGCTCTTTGGAAGGGCTCCTGTCCTAGGGTCTGGGGAACCTCCGGACACTTCGTATGACACCTTGGTGAAACCGGAAATAGTTCTCACGGCCCCGCCGACTTCCGGGACGAATCAGCCTTTCTCACATTCCTGATCCCCGGAGGTGCTCTCCCTCAGGGGCATGTTACAATAGACCCTTAGCGGCCGCGGTGCAAAAACCCTCCTTCGTAGAAATTTCTATCCTATTCCGTTGCTTTTGTGAACTTGGCCTAGTGCATACTGGTAGCCGATTAAACAATGTAGGTATGTATTTTAACTTTGTCCCTATTGGGGAATCGAAACCAGAACCACCAATCACAAGCATATTTCACAGTAACAAACGTAAAGGTAGCGGTTCAGATGACTGTACAACAAGATTTGTCAATTCAAGGAAGAATATTGCGTAACTTAAAGTGTTCTTCATATTCCGGCTTGTGAAAGCAAAATTATTTTTATTCATAACCTCATATACTGCCGAGAAGATACATTCAGACACATAACTTACATGCTCCAAAAACTGAAGTTTATGGAAATTAACGTTTGGTATTTAGGCCTACTTTATTTTACAATAAACGCTGACACGTACAGAAACATGATAAAGAGCAATTTTAAAGTTTTTCATTTGTAATTTAAGTGCTTTTCCCATTGACTTGGGTTGAATGAAAATTGTATATGTATATTATGATAACATTTTGTATATCATTTTGGTAATGAGTTATTATTATTATTATTATTATTATTATTATTATTATTATTATTATTTCATATTTGAAGAACAATTGAAAGCGCCAAATAAAAGGAACATCATAATTGCGTTGTTGTGATGATGACTGGGATTGATGTATTGTTTGTATTAATACAGTATGCTCTCTATATATGAAATATGGAATATCCTGGTTTCTTTTTGAAGAATTAAGAATTATGAAAATGCATATTCCATAATTAAAATGCATGCAATATAACACATTTCACATGAAAAGTTCAACATTACTATTTATATGTAATTTTGCTTTCACATTTCCAGGCGTACTATGCATTTTAGAATTCTCTCTCTTTTTACCACAAGAAATGAAGTTGTTCTAGAATTAAAGTTTTTTAACCACTAGATTCACTTAAACCGCCACGTGTGGCCGAGGTCGTTAAGGCGCGAAATCATGAGCGGGAGGTCTGAGGTTAGATTCCCACCAAGACCGTCCTACTTGACTGGATTTTTTTCTAAGTTTTCCTCAATCCTCATAAATGGCAAATGCCGGGGAGGTACCCTAAACTTAGGCCTGGGCTGTTTCCTTCCTTAAAAATATTCTTTCTCATTTTATCATTTCATCCCATATATCAGTGTCCACCGTCTGTAGTGCTTCAGTAGTAAAAACGGGCGTTAAGCACTATTAAAAAAATCACATAACACAACAAACAGGAAGTTAATAATGCATCCAAATTATCATTTTCTTCAGCAAAACATGTATTTTTTTTATTTGATTTATTTATGGACGCTCTTTAACATCTTAGGCCATCAATTCAGGGCATGAAACGACCGATAAATTTTGCTCAGAGGCCTCTTCTTTCAGGCTTGAGGTTCTTTTACGTGCTGTAAATGTACGACACAGGACTCACGGCTTCACTTCCCTTCCGAAGGAAGCCAAGCTTAGGATTTTTACGCCCGAAAAAATCCATCTGCCGGGTTTGAATCCGCGATCTTGGGTTTAGAAGGCAAGTATGGTTACTACGAAACCGCAAGGACCAACTAAACAACGAGAAAAGGAATATAATATGGACGATTTTTTAATGGTGTTTAACACCCGTTTTTACTACTGATGATGTGATGATTAATGAAATGAAATGATAAATTGGGAAAGGATTTTTAAGGAAGGAAACCGCCTGTGCCGGTAATAATTTGGAAGAGAAACATATCTCAAATCATAATGGAATATGAGATTTATTACACTAACTTTCTATTGCTATTTCTTCAAGACTGTTGTGAAAAACAATTATTTTCAGATACGCATTCTATTAGGAAACCTTTATTATTTAGATTTTCTATTTTAGTGCATGTAAGTTAGGATTCTACAGTCAGCATATTAGGGAATTACGGAATTTCAGCATCGTCAGTTGTAGCTAATTAACTGCGGATAAATTGGTAAATTTCCGGGGAATTCTGCCACCTTTGCTGTAGGTCAGCAAAAAGTACGCTCCCTTATCGGTACTGCAATTTTCAAAATTCACCCTTTTCTTCCTTCCTTCCTTCCTTCCTTCCTTCCTTCCTTTCTTTCTTTTTCCTTTGCGCGAGGAGTTTTTTTGTTTAGTTTTGATTCCTCGTGAGCTTACATCAATTAAGCAAAGAAGGCCGCACACCAGCCTGGCGTATTTTGCTTAAGTAGATCGCAATGAAATGCATGCAGTGCATACTTCGCCAACAGTGAAGCACCGCAAGAGTTGTTAAGACTTCCTGGTAATGTGGCTCACAGATTTATAGCTTAAACATTTTATATGATTTATTAATATGTGCTTGAAACATGGAAATGACAATAAATGATAATTAAATAAAAATACCCAATATGTGCGAAAACGCAGCATTGTAAATATTTGTGTCGTAACAATCGAGACAACAAACGTGACACTGGAGATGCACCCCGTAACTTTAAGGATAGTTTTAAAGGTCTTCGTCTATTTTTGTCATACGTAATCTAGACACCAGAGAGACGTTTAAAGGTTGTTATGCTATTAGAACTAGCTACCAACCCTGTGGTATCAACCATTATGTTAAACATTTAACTTGGGATAAATATAATATTATACCTTCCCCATACTTGTCATGTTTTCGATTAATGGTATTCCAATGTTGCAAAGTTGAATAATAGTATATTTCCTTACCTTAAGAATATCCCTTGATCGAACCTGGAATGTTTAATCTCAGAGCATTAGAAAAGTTATATCACTTTCGATGACATTTTAATTTTTCTCGGTCACTTCAGAACTTCAGTATATTTTGCAATGACCTCGGTATTAGATTTCAGGAATTAACTACCGCTAGCGAACGAACTGGTGCTATATACATAATAAACGTATTTGAAAAAGTGATCTCTCACCAAAACTTTTTACCAAAAACGTTAGTTGATTTTGTGCGAAATTCGTTTTATAAAACTGGTTTAAGGATTAAAGAAATTCGCATTTTCTCGATTTCTTGACTTACAAACATTTGCAAACCTCCAGATAGTTCCCGCAGAGTTTGTTTCTTTCACCAAGAGTGTTATAAATATTTAACAAGAGAGATTTCTCTCGAAGAACTATCGAGTTGGCATGGGACGTTAACCATGCCAAAAAAACAGGGGCGCGGCTAACACACATTAAAAATATTTCCTCTACATAAACATTGCGTTTTCCACCTTCTAGAAACGTGAATGATATTAGTTAATATCATAACAATATATTTCAACATGTTAATGTGTTCATTTGGACAAAACGTTTGGTACTAGTTTCCAGAGACTGCCAAGGGCTCTGCCAGTCCAGTCATTCAGTAAATCCTTATCCTACAACTCTATTCCGAGTGTAGGCAGTATTCCTAAATTTCAACAAGTTATGCAACAGTGCATATTCAGCTCCCACCAAGTTAAAGGTATACCCTCATCACAGAAAGTTTTAATTCTAACATATGATACTTAATATACCGTTTCTTAAAATAATATGTATTAAAATGATTATTGTGTTTTGTAAATTACAGAAGTATTTTGTTTATTTTTCTGATGCTTGCTCCGCGAGCGGAATAGTATTTAAATATCCCGCTAGCTACACGTCACATACACGCCCTCGGCTACTTCAGTCTTCGGACATACACCCCTATATGTATTATTGGAAGAAACTATTTATTAAATCGTTAATTTGAAATATAGATCATATTTTAAAAACAAATAAAAATAATACAATATTTTATTTACTCAAAATGCACAAATATCTTTTTTCAGAGAATTAATAAGAATTGATTTTGTTCAGGTTTTCATTGCCAAGACCCCTCTAGGAAGCTTGGACTAGCTCTCCCAAAGAGCGCATGTCAATTGGGTCTGTCGTTCTCTTTCTGCCGTGGTAGCTGGAGGTGAGTAGAACTTTCGGTTGATCTGAAATTATCTGTATTAATCTAGCTCTCGACATTGCATCTGTTTTCCGTTGATATGAAACAACATTCTGTAGACACGGTAAATCACAAATGTGTTAATATTTCGAACGCAGCATTAATATTTTATACGTAGAAACTTGAAAACTGTTAGGAACCGTGATGGAGTTGGTGCCGGTAGTGATAGCCGCATGCTTTTCTTATTTGTAGTTTCGCACTAATAATCTTAATCCTTCTGGCTTTAGGAGTAAGAAAGTAAAGATACTGTTTCATGTAAAAGAAAGTAGTCTAAAGTTACTAAGGAAAGATAATTAGGACTTTAAAAGTTCCAATTTGATGGATACATTGTTCGCCATGTCCAAAATGTCTGCCAAATTAAAAGTGTTGAGCAAAGCAATGCTTTTTAAACAGTACATTTTATTTTGCATCGGGCTTAAGCACAGCTACGACTTTTGGATTGGCGATATTTTTGTTTATTTCAGCAAAATTATTTGGGATGCATTGTGTACGGGCATTGCACCCTCAGGGGCAATCAATAGTTACGGCATGCAACGTCATCGTTTTCTGGTCATCAATTTTTAGGAAATATTGTAATACTAGGGGTTAAGGACTGGGTTTTAATATACTTTGTTTGGTAAAGAATCCCACGTGGCGTAGTGCATTTGTAGCCAGTGATTAGTTCGTAAGTAGGTTGGTAAATCCAAAGTATTACTAAGTGAATAATACCTTTACTTTTTCAGTAAAAAATTGAAAGAAAGCTCAATTCAATCCAATCAGCATGGGAAAGGAAAAGATTCATATCAACATTGTTGTCATTGGACACGTAGACTCCGGAAAGTCGACCACGACTGGACATTTGATTTACAAATGCGGTGGCATTGACAAACGAACGATTGAGAAGTTCGAAAAGGAAGCCCAGGAGGTAAAGTGAAGCATGTGAGGGTGGGGCGTGCTTAGCTGTATTTGAGGTTATGAATTATTTAAATACATGAAAGTTAGTGATTTGTGTCGCTTAGTTTTAATTCAAGCATGAAATGTATAATATATTAGTGTTATATGGGTAATACTAGAAATGTGCTAATGAAATATGCCGTTTCAGATGGGCAAGGGTTCGTTTAAATATGCCTGGGTATTGGACAAGCTGAAAGCAGAACGTGAACGTGGTATTACTATTGACATTGCTCTGTGGAAGTTCGAGACCAGCAAGTATTATGTTACTATAATTGATGCCCCAGGACACAGGGATTTCATCAAGAACATGATTACTGGTACATCTCAGGTATGTATATTTATGATAAGGAAGATTTAGCTTTTATGAATTTGTGTAGGGCGAAGGCATATATTGTACTGGTATTTGGTGTTGCAGGCTGACTGTGCTGTACTCATAGTTGCTGCTGGTACTGGAGAGTTCGAAGCAGGGATCTCTAAGAATGGACAGACTCGTGAGCATGCCCTTTTAGCCTTCACCCTTGGTGTGAAGCAGCTGATTGTAGGTGTGAACAAGATGGACTCGACTGAACCACCTTACAGCGAGGCCCGATATGAGGAAATCAAGAAGGAAGTTAGCAATTACATTAAGAAGATTGGTTACAACCCTGCAGCTGTGGCATTTGTACCAATTTCTGGATGGCATGGAGACAACATGCTGGAACACTCCGATAAAATGAGCTGGTTCAAGGGATGGACGATTGAGCGTAAGGAGGGCAAGGCTGAGGGCAAAACTCTCATCGAAGCTCTTGATGCAATTCTGCCACCTACCAGGCCAACTGAGAAGCCTCTGCGTCTTCCTCTGCAGGTAGATACTGTTACACTAGTAATGGTTTGCAAATTAGGCATTTGTTGGAACTTCAGTACTGATCTAGAATGGTTTTCTGTTGCAGGATGTTTACAAAATTGGTGGTATTGGAACGGTACCTGTAGGACGAGTGGAGACTGGTATTTTGAAGCCTGGTATGGTGGTAACTTTTGCACCGGCTAACTTGACCACTGAGGTGAAATCTGTAGAGATGCATCACGAAGCTCTGCAGGAGGCAGTTCCTGGGGATAATGTTGGCTTCAACGTTAAGAATGTGTCTGTTAAGGAGTTGCGTCGTGGCTATGTAGCTGGAGACTCCAAGAACAACCCACCAAAGGGAGCTGCTGACTTCATTGCTCAGGTATAGAGGGGACCTCACCATACCATATCATACCTTTCACTAGCTGCCTTAACAAAATGTTGAAATGTTTTGGTTCATCTTTGCAGGTGATTGTTCTGAATCATCCTGGTCAAATTTCAAATGGCTACACTCCAGTGTTAGATTGCCATACTGCTCATATTGCATGCAAATTTGCAGAGATCAAAGAAAAGTGTGACCGTCGTACTGGTAAGTTATCAGAAAAGGGAATTCTAACTTTCAGCAGGAAAGGGAAAGAAGTTTCATGACAATTGTAAAAAATTTTCTGCATAGGAAAGGATTTCATTAACCAATGTCAAATTTTCAGGCAAGACAACTGAAGAGAACCCCAAGTCTATAAAGTCTGGAGATGCTGCGATTGTGAATCTGGTTCCCAGCAAGCCGATGTGTGTGGAGTCTTTCCAGGAGTTTCCTCCCCTGGGGCGTTTTGCTGTCCGTGACATGAGACAGACGGTGGCTGTAGGTGTGATAAAGGTGGGTGGGATCCCATTAGAGATGTATTAAGCACACACAAGTTGACCTTGCTTCATTGCATATTTCTTGTGTTACAGAGCGTCACACCAAAGGAGACCACGAGTGGTAAGGTAACGAAGGCTGCTGAGAAGGCCCAGAAGAAGAAATAACTAGGTGTGCTGATTGGTCCGTCAGTGGCGGTAGTTTCACTGCAGCTCTTTGCACCGCCAATACTTCTCCATCGCTTCTTCAATATGAGCTGCCTTCTCTTTCTTTCCAAATGGCTGCTGAAGCATTTTTTCCATCGTAAAGAGTTTCGAAGGAAAGGCCGGCATTTATATCTCCAGTTTTAGCCCGGCTATTATTAATTTTATTACATGTCGATATTACGGAAGAGTAAACGTAAACGGAAATAAAAAATTGCGAAGAAGTTTCTTTGTTATATTTAAAAATTGTGTTTTGAGTACTGGGAGAGAAAGGGACTTTTTTTAATTTCATTCCTTTCGTTTCCGTGTTCCTGAAGTAAAAATATATGTTAATACAGTGTAACAGCTTCTGTAAATAACTTATGGTAAACAATACAAAGGGCCAATAAAGAAGCTTTGAACCATGAAATGTGTGTAAATGCTTTGTACCTTTCAATTCCTGAAACCTGATTCTAATTGGGGGTCCTGTAACCCTTAATTTGATAAGGTTAGGAAATTTTATTGCACAAATTTCATTAGTTATGTTTCACTTGGAATTGTTTTGAACAGTGCTGATGATTAAGGCAACAGCCTTTGAAACTTACAGGTAAGTGGAACAAAACTAGTGAAATTTGAGTTGTCCTCAATTTAAATCTACAGTAATATGTGATGGAAATTTTACAACTAATTTAGAGGGTTTTGGATTGGGAGCGTTAGAGAAGAAATGTGTGAGAACTAATGTAGGTTTGCTAAAGGAATATTCAAGAAATGAACTCTGGCTGGGGCAAGGCAATTATTAATTTAATAAATGGTGCAAGAATTAGTTTGCTGCATGGCTTAACTGGAATAAGTGTTTAATTTAACAAACTTATAAGCAACCAACTGAATGAAGCTGTGTTTGGTTCAGTAAAATTGTGTAATTTAAAATGGAACTTTTAACTCCAGATTTAAAAAAATTTTAAGATGAACGAAAAAACTATGAGAGAGCTGGGTGGCTTGTGGTGGGATTTGGATGAAACAGTCTAAAAGTTACAGAATTATGCAGTAAACCCTCTTCTCAATAATTCTTTGACAATTTCAACTAATAAAGTCAACTTCAAAATTAATATATTTAAAATACTGGAATTGAGATAAAATGGTAGCTTTATTTGTGTCAGGGTATTCCTTTTTGTAGTTTGGAAGAAAATGATAAATGCATTATTTTCCATTTATGATGGAAGCATTTAGACAGCAATATTAGTTTAGCATCACCCCGGACTCGAGTATGTTTGCTATGCGTTGCATGCAAAATTTAAGGGGAGAGGTGATTGATGGACTGGAAGGTAACAATATCAGTTACATTTGGAGAAGAGAATTTACCAGTAAAGTCGAGGTGAAATATTTTATTTTTGAATATTTGTAATGGATAATAATAAAAAAAAAAAAAGCACTTGGTTACATAATGTTCACTATGTTTCGAACTCTTGTTCTTGAAAGGCAGAAGTTGAGTGACTGGTAAAAATAAGTCCATCTTAAAGATAATGTAATGCATTAAAACAAGATAGAGAAAAAAATTATAAGCTATTTTAACCTGGTGGTGTGTGCGATTTATGCAAATATTAGCTCTCTTGAGTAAACTTTCAGAGCTGTGAGTAAATGTTCGAATAATGCAGTGTTCAAAATGTTTATTTACAGTGAGACTAGGTTTAACATAACATCTACGATTGTTCATACAGAGCATAACAGAAGTTAAACCAATGTAAAATACTTAAGCTTATGGGTTTAACATAACAGACTTCATACAGAGCGAAACATTAGTAAAAGTCAAACCAATGTAAAATACTTTGCAAAGCTTACCATATAACACATTCTTGAATTCTCTGGATAAATTGGAGCTGTAGAACAAATGACATGGCATAATTAGCACAGATTTTTCATTTAGGACATGAAGCTGACAAGGTATGCAAAAGAAGATTGGTTGTGGCAAAATATAATTTTAAGGTTAGGGGTTCTAAAACTAAGAAAAACTGCTTGTGAGATGAATGAATTAATAAAGTATTGTGATTCTTTCAAAAATAGGTTGGATACTCTCAATTCCAAGCCGTAAGTCAAACAAGATTAATAAAGATTTAAATAATAGGGGGAAAAAAAAAAAATGTATATATACATAAATCGTCAATATCAATTTATAGTGCATCATATGTGGGGATTTTCTTGTAAATAACTATTAACCTTAAATGTAAATTGGAACTTGCACAGTGAAGCCAGTCATATTAATTGATATCATTGTATGATTCAGTTCAACTACACACTCTTAAAGCTTCACTTACTTTTCATAAATGTATGGAACCGGTTTCGAGAACATTTAGTTTCCATCTTCAGTCAGGCTAAAGTTCAACTTTGAGTTGAACGGTTCCATACATTTTTGAAAAGTAAGTGCAGCTTTAAGAGTGTGTAGTTCAACTGAATCATACAATGATATCAATTAAAACTATTAACCTGTTAATAAAGTTCTTATTTTTAATTAAACTTTAAGGTTTCCATTGGATTCTTAAAGATATGGAAATGTTTGGTCTTTGAACTTTTGAGCTAGTTTTAATATAGTTTTTAAGAGATCGAATATGGCCATAGATTGAAAGGGAAAATGGAATAAATCTTTTGGAATGCAGGGAATGATAGCTATAAAAATGATAGTTTTAAATTGGTGGCTAATGTGCATAGACTTAAGAAAAGAGCCAAGCAGCATTGGGAAAAAAAGTGAACTTCCATACTTTCCTCATAGACCCAAGATCATAGGTTCAATCTTGGTCAGGGTTCATGGCTTCCTTTGGAAGGGAAGTAAAGCCATGAGGCCTGATTATACATTTACAGCACATAAAAGAACTTCGTGCTTGAAAGTATAGGTCTCTGAGCAAAATTTATCAGCTGTTTCACACCCTGAACTAAATAAGGGGGGAAAAAAAACTACCAGAGGTTCTTAATTCTTCCTCCTCTAAGCAAGCTATAAAAAGATTGGCATAAGACTGCTACTCCGGAGCCCATTGCATTGCCTTTAATTTGTAGATAACATTTATCATCAAAACTGAATGCATTGCAAGAGAGAATCAGATGAGCTGAATGAAATCTGGATGGGGTATGAGGTTTCTTTTATACTTAAAGGATTAACTTCAAATTATCGGGAGTAGACTACTACTATCATGCAAACCAGCAATAATGCAATGTAGGAGTGTATTGCCTTGAACTTCATTGAACCTTGTAAAAGAAACCTGTCTCATGAGCTTATGGGAAAGACTAAGCACTTCTGAAATTACATGGTACACTGAGAGCAATTAACATCGCCAAGGCACTTTAGCCTTCCATGCACAGTGAATAGCTTAGTTGCAAGAGTGAAGAAAGGTGTGGTAAGTGGTCTGATTTACACCAGTCAATTCATTTGATCCCAAGCCTATGTTGGATAGGAAAGATGTGCGTGCTTGTGCACACTGATTGCTACCAAAATATCATGGTCCTGAAAGTTTTTCACAGAAGCCGAATTAATATTTGTTCCAGGTATACACCGTAAGACAAAAGAATGAGTCAAAGCCAGATTCTATTGTTGATCAGAGAACTTTGGGGATGATTGTGTATGCTGCATTCATAAGTGCATGCAGCTAGTGCATATTGCAATGGGCACTTTGTAAACGTAATGGTCAAAATCGTAAGCACCTGGAAAGAACATTAGCATAGAGTACTGGTAGTTTAGAAGACATTACTCTTCTGAATGAGCTCCTGGGTTCAAATCACACGTGTCTTTTTTTATTATTGATTTTATCACTTATATGTTGATCTTTATGTTACCTTAATATCATATTATATTTTAGCCTTCATTTGAGTTTTATGACATCCATACATGTATAAAAATGTAATCAAACTAATGTATTCTTTACAAATAACTAAATAAATATATGAACAGAAACATTTATCTTCTAAAGTGAAAACACAGAGGAATAATTTCAATTTTAAAATATTCAGGAATCAACACAAGTGAAAACGAGTATAAAATCTCCAGTAGATAAAATATTTTATCTACATAGGAATTAATATCTGGTGTGAATTTTGCATGCAAAACTGCCCTCAATTTTCTTTACATGCAGATTTTTACAGTAGTGCAGACAAGAGGCTGCAACATCCCAAGCTTGTTGAATTTGTTCCCATAAGCAATCTTTTATCTTTTGTGTATTTGCAGCACATTGCATTTAGATAGAACAAACACTGAAGAAAATGGATTTAAAGAGCAAGGGTTTCAGAAATGTAGTATGTAGTATAACAAATTATTAATGAGGAAATCGCCCAAATTTCAATACTTTGTTCCACTAAATTGGATAAGTTTCGAAAGCTGTGCATCAGCATAGTTCCACTGAAGGAAATATTATAATATTCATTAGTATATTTGTAATATGTTAACTTTAAAGTTTGCTGTGCATAAACAATATTACAAAACTAATTTGTTATAATATGTTACAAAGGCTTATTTGAAAAAAAAAGTGCTTTTGCCCGGAGGCAAACCTGTGCTCTTAACTAGGTCATCACTACACACTGCCACAGAGCTATGAAACACACATGCACACTAGTCAGCATCTTAGTGCATGTCATTTAATGCAACTGCTTCAGTGGCTACACAGCTTTGCACAATACCTTGTGAACTGCATGCTGTAACGAGTAGGACTTAAAATAATTTTGCATTCAAGAGGTGATTTTTTTTTTTTAGAGGGTGTACATATTAGTTTTGAAAGCAAATGCAGGATCAATCCAAACTCTACCAATAAACTTTAACAATTGTTCAGGAATCTTTTCTGAGTGTTTTGATATAAGAAACCCATAGTCTCTGGTGGCTCATTTTGAGTAATTTCATAGTTTTCATTTTATAATTGCTCAACCACCTTTGTATCTGCTTATTCGGAATATGATTGTTTCCAAACAAAACAACATTTGACTGCTGTAGAGCATGTTTACACATATGACAATTGCAGTTATTTATTTTTAACGATAATTGACCAAACATTACAAAAAATGACATGAAAAAATCTAAATTACACTGTTTAAAGTAAATGTTCCAAATGTCGACTGCCATGATCACAACAAACTGCACAGCAATGCCTCATGGATTGTCGCACATGCTCTAGTATCCCAGAAGATTGGCACATCATTAGTGGCTGCTACAATCCTAACAACCAGTTCCAACATGAGCCACGTACTAGACTCTTCAAGTGACCCCAGAAGAAAAAGTTCATGGGTGTCAGGTCTGGTGATTGAGCTGGCCATGGAACAGGACCACCATGATCAATCCATCTGTGCCCGAACTGTTCATCAAGGTATTCCTTAACATTGACTGAAAATGTGCTGGTGCCCCATCATGTTGAAGGACTACTTCCATTCAGTCTGTTGGGTAGTACATAAGGCCCAATTACAGAATTGTCGATGATACCAGCCCATACACTCGCAGAGAATGCCTGTTGGTAAGCTCGATTCACCACAGCATGTGACTTTTCATACTCTAGATATGACTGTTGATCATGCCTTCTCTAGTAAACATTGCCTCGTCTGTGTACAATACCATAGAGGAAAATGTTGGTTGTCTGCATATTACTCTAAGAACCAATTACCAAACTGCACTTGACAGGCAGTCTGCTGGTTGTTACAATGCCTGGACTCTGTGGATGATACAGGTGCAATTGCTGCTCATGTAAGACTCTCCAAACAGTTGCTTGGTTTGCATTCACCTCTCATGCAATATAACTATTGCTTGCAGGGTTGTCACACACTTAATTTAAAACATCCTCTTCAAGATTAGATGTTCTAACATTTCTCTCACGGCCAGTATCTCTCATACTAACAATGAACGACCTAGTTTCTCGCAGTTGCCTGTGTACAGCTGGAAATGTGATGCGATGAGGTTGCTGTTTCTACAGGAACAGCTCTGCATAATGTTGTTGTGATGCTCTTTCATTGTATGAGTGAAACCATATACGAAGTGCATATTGGCTAATTCTGCATAATCCACACTGTACAACTAACAATGTACTGAAAAGTAATTTACTGCAGGAAACAAATGCTGAAACAGAACTGAGCAGGAGTTCAAGCCTGGTGGTGGATTGCACTAAAGACATGACTACTATGCTCTGCTACAGCTGTGAAAGGTTGTGTTTTGTTTGGAAACAATCACATTCCAAGTAAACGGATAAAGGTAGTTGAGTTAAACAAAATGAAAACAATGAAATTACCCAGTAATGAGCCACCAGAGATCATAGGTTCCTTATAACAATACACTCAGAAAACATCCCTGAACAACTTGTTAGTGAAGTTTGTAGGTGGATTTCGAATTCACTCTGTATATACAGTACTCAATGCAAATGAAGAGCCATGACAAGGAGTTGAGCATTGGCTAATGGAGATGTTTCATTTATTGCGTTTTGTTCTGCTTCATTTCATTTTGCAGATAAGATCCATTTTATTGAATTTTAGTGGTGTATATGTTACAATCTCGACTCATTTTTTAAATGTTAATATTTGATATTGCTATTACAAAAGTTCACTATATTTTAAACAACTTATCTGTTGTTGAGTTGCAAAAATGAATGAACAACAAGCAGTTGCATATCCGCTGGACAAATGCCAACCCCCAACTCTCATAACATACTGTTGATGTCACTGGAGTATTGTTTGACCCTGTCTGTATATTTGCACAATTGATTTGCAAGCAAACAATATTATTTTGACATAAGCATCAGCAAGAGCTACAATCTACAAAACCCCAAGGAATTAAGTCATCGTCTGCTTTTCTATGATGATGCCCTTTCCAGAGGATGACAATTTCTGTGAAACTGATGATTCTGATTCTGAGGATAAACTAGAAACAAGATCTTTAGATTCAGAAACTTCTCATGAAGCTGAAGAAGAAATAGATGACCTAGGGGATGAATTTGATGATGAAATGTATTTTATAGGTGAGAACAAATCACCATCATCATTAACATCATATTATTAGTTATGAGTTCCATTTTCATTTATAGGAAGAAATGGGACACTCTGCTCATATAATATATATAATAATTCATTATTGGTAATTAATTTTTAATTACTGTATTGGTACAAACTATATACCTGTAAATGCCACTGAATTTTGCTTACATTTATTTGAGTAGTTTCTATTCTGTATCATGTTGGTAGTCTTTGTATAAATAATAAAATGGTGCTAAAAGAGCATTTTTCATCTAACCTAAAAAATTAGGAAAATAAAAACGATTTGAAATAAATCAAGGCATAAAGTCAAAAAAGTATAACTTGGGTCTGCCAGACCCGTGCAACCAACCATGAGCTACCAAACCTTGTGCCAAATGGAAGGTTGATCATTTCTTTATTGAACCCATATGACTTAGCAGGTTCTATTATCTGTAGATATTCGTTCTTGTATTCTTGTTTGTTTAGTGGTATGCTGCTTCTTTATGTGATCTAGGATTGAAACCATGGTCTTTGATATAGTTGTCTGTATGCATGTCCTTTCTATAGATGCCAAATTCAAGTTTATTATTACATGTTATTATCTTCAGATCTAAACATTGCAATGTATTTTCTGTTTCAGTTTTGAAAGAGAATTTAATTGTAAGCTTTTTTAGATTTAAAAGTTTTAAAGCATTTTCCAACTGTTTTTTATTTATTATGGCAAATATATCATCCACATATCTGTACCAAACTTTAAAAATGAGGGGGAAAGCCTTAGAGAGGTGCATCTCAAAATAGCTCATGAATTGATTGGCTAGGAAAGGTGATAATGGACTGCCCATTACTAGCCCTGCTTTTAATTTAAAGATTTTGTCATCAAATGCAAAAATGTTGGATTTAAGTACATCTTAGTGATTTTGATGTATTTTTATACATGTTCTTCTATTTGGTTGCATGATTGTAACCATTTTGTTTTTAAAAATCTAATAATTTATTTAGTAGATTGCTGGAAAATAAGGCCTTTATATAAAATGAAACTAATGTGTCTTCAGTGATAATTCTTGGTTTTTAATTTTGTTTATCAGGTCCTTGGAGTTTTTTAAATTTAGGTAGTGAATGAAAATGTTTTGATAATCGATTTATTAAATGGTAAGTTGGGATATTTAAGTTGTTAATAATTAGCCTTATACTTGTCCTAGTTTCTGGATCTTTGGGGGGCCATATATCCAGGCTAAAGATGGGTTATGGACCTCAATGTTATATAGTTCTGTTTTTGAAATTTTCAAGGCTTTTTCTGTGAATTTAATGCATTTATTCAAAGATACATTTTAACAGCTGAGGGTGTGGACAGGGGTCCACAAAACATGTCTCCAGTAAATTCTTCAATAAGTGGAGTCAAAAAGAATGTGTTTAAATAGTTCAACTCAAGTGCATTCTTCACTATGTTAGATTCCAAATGTAATTAATATTAATACTTTTATGTTTAATAGCAAAGAATAAAAAGGGTTTAACTATAAAAATATGGGTCCCAATCAAAAAATATCAGCAGAGAGCAGGATGTTGAACAAGAGGTAAACTGGGAAACTCTTAAAGAGGACTGTTTCAGGACAAATGTAAAATTGGTCGGGCTTTTACAATAAAATGAAACTGAGAATGCAGGAGAGAAGAAAACAAACTCATAAACTTTGCAGCATATTGTATACAAACTGATAATTTACAATACTTGAAACTTACAAAAGATATGAAATCAATAAATTGCTATTTAACTCAAGATAAAAACTTCTACAGTTTTTCTAAACGTTGTAGGTTTCGTGAGGTAAAAAATTGATGGGAAGTTTTCCTTTTCTTACCAGACTCGTGTTTAAATGTCTGAAAGAACTGGGTGATTTTGGCACTCTTATCTGCACCATTTTCATCGTCTTCTTCATCTTCCCTGTAAAATTTTAGCAGAAATATCCCAACAAATTAGTTATATTATGGTTATTCTATAAATTTACAATAACATTTATCTGCAAAGTCATGATAGTGTATCAAAATTATTTATGACATGATTGTAAACATTAAATTTTTCAAATATATATTAACTCATAAGAGATTTCGTACATTATTAACTTAAGTGTGAATTAGAACTTGCACAGAGAAGCAAATCATATAATTAAATTATTTTATGACTAATTCAAAACTATGCATTCTTATGGCTTCACTTACATGTTTATATCTAGAATATGTTTCACAGTTTGTTAGCTTATCCTCAGCTAATTGTCGACATTTCACTATACAAGTGCCAATTCACACTTAGTTAATAATTGCGATGGCCTTTGAGCCCACAAGAAATAAACAACACAGATAAATTCATTAGTAATTGCAGATTGGGTAAGCTCATCAATGATAGCTTCAACTGCACCTTCCATAACCTCAAAAATGACAATAAAGTATAAGTATAATTAAAAGAGAGAACTAGAATAATTTCAGTAGGTATACATATTTTTTAAATATATGCCTAAAACATAAACCTGTCCAAAATTAGTAAAATAAACCAATATAGTCAAGCAATTTGCTGCAGAGAAAAAGTAATACAAATATAAAAAGCAAATTATTATACAAAATTTGCAAACACAGATCTAAAAAGTTGGGAGGGGGGGGCCAATATAGATTAACTCTCATTTTAACTATTGAGGCATCACAGGCAGTGGACTTGATGATACATGAGATGAAATGATAAACTGGGAAAGGATATTTTTAAAAGAAGGAAGCATTCCAGGTTTTAAGTTTAGGCTACCTCCCTGGCACTTGCCATTTATGAGGATTGAGCAAAACCTGGAAAAAATTCAGTAAGGGAAGATGATCCTGGTAGGAATCGAATCCCAGATCTCCTGCTCACAAGTCTGCACCTTAATGACTTTGGTCTACCATGGCACAAAGAGAGAGAAAAAAGAAAGAAAATGGTGACAAATGTGGATGTCGATATTTATCACTTTTTTCCTAGCTACCCAATAAAGAATTTCCAAATTATATTACATTTGTTTGTTGCTATTAAGTTGACTGCATTTCATTAGATGTTCTTCAGGATAGTATTCACTTCCTTACACAATAGGCAATAGCTGATCTTGATTAATTGGATCCTGATCTTTTATGGTGCTGTTCAGAAGATTTCTGATGCTAAATTTATTTTGTGTTGCTAACACAATTATCACATTTTTTAAAATATCTTCATGAAAGCATTGTTTCCCAAGGGTGATATGTAAATTCTTTGAAAACTAACCTTCTTTCTTCTGGAGAGAGTGGTGGTGTTTTTAATATCTTTCTGACTTTTGAAATGTCTGATCTTCTTATCAACTAATGAGCTGTTGAATCCATTATTGATGGCCATATTGATTCCTCATCCAATTCCACAGTGAACAATAAAAGATGTTGTTCCACCCAACAAAAAGGCAGTAGTGTATAAAATGGAATGTTACAATGTAACCAGATTTATATAAGAAAAACAATTAGAAATTTGGGGACAAGGTGGATAAATCAGCAGTTGCAGACCATTTTTGGACTTGCGACCATGACAATGCAAAAGAAGCAAAACTATTGAAAGCTATGAACTATTCCAAGGAGTTAGCAATATGGGAGAGGATTTAAAATTTAAAAAATAAGCACCAGGTTATGAACTTTCACATCTCTCCAATGGATTTCCTGTTCCAGTGCTTATTGGAACCACCTGAGGCCACACCGTCACGTCACCTGCCAGTGTGAGTCAGTCTCCAGCTGTGGATGAGAGCGAACGCTCTTGAAAAGTGTTCTGAAGAATAAAAATTGGTAGTGCAGTACAGTGTCACCTAATACCAACTTAATTGTATAATTTAACAAACTTAACTATTCCTAACTTCTTTTAAGTTTACAAATCCTGTACCCTGTTTGATGATGCTCGTGATCTAGTAATCTAGTTTCCATTCTAGTATCACTTTTCCATAGTATTAAAAATTTATTACAATCTTCCTGTAAAGATCATATATCTTCTAACATGAAGTTAGGTATCTACCAAATCAATTGCAAATACCATGATCATGTATATATTGGAAAAACGAAAAGAAATTTGGAAACCTGTACCAAAGAACATTTCATAAATATCCATTATAAACAGATAGAGAAATCAGCAGTGGGAGCCCACTTTTAGTCAGAAAACCATGAAATTGATTAAAAAAAAAAATATTGAATCACACAAAACTTTGAAACTATGACATTGGAAAAAATTTACATCATAACAAATAAAAACCAAACCATGAACTTTGAGATGCCATCACTGGATATATTCAATAAATTTCTGCAACCTCCTACAGAGTATATTTCTACAGTTTGTCCTCTGCTGGCAATGGGATCGAATGTTCCCAAAACAAGTCCAATTAAAAAACCAAGTAAATGAAGTAAAGTGTAACCAAACCAATGCTATATCAATATAAGCATTGAAGTAATTTCTTCACCTCTGTCCATTGTGTAATATTTAAGAAAAGATGGATTAAGATCTTCAGCAACATCCAGCCATCTCTATTAAATTCTCTATTTATGAAAAACTTGGAGAGCAAGAGAATTAATGACTCACTGCCAACAACTCCGCATTAACTAAAATTAATTAATTAATAATAATAGTACTAATAATTTCATATAAAAATGGGGAAAAAAGGCAGAGGTCTAAAATGCATATAAAACACATTCTGTAATAAATAGAAAGCTTACCATTCCACCAAAACAGCCTGCTCCTTAAGTATCTTTGATGCAGTCGACCAACTGAATCTTACCAACCGAGGAAACCCAAAGACAGGATCTATGTTCTTGATGAGAAATGCCTTTGTCACCGGATCTGGAAACAATACTTTTAGATTAGAAATGCCATTTTTTACATTCTCTTGGAGACATTCATAATATCAAAAATTATTGAATGTAAATGGGAGTTAGATATTATAAGTATTTTTTACTAGTGGTAAATAAAAATACTGTGATACTTCTTTGAATAGAACCCCTCGAAGGCAGAAACCCCTTATTAACAAATGATTTTCTAGAGCCCTAAAAATCATTATAAAAATATTTAAGTTAGCTCCATTTCTGCATACACCTTCTATTATGGACATGAACACATAAAATCTAATAAAGATTCAAATTAAAACTTCTATATGATATAGGAAGAAGAGGAAAAAATAAGGGGGAAAAAACAGCAACAACAACAAAACCTCTGCCTTTATGAAAAGATGCCTTGCTTTATGGCAATAACACTCTATAATGCTCTTCCTAAAGAAATCAAACCTGTAACAACCATATTAAATTCAAGAAAGTTTTGGAAAATTATTTAATAGAAAAGCATACAATAGCATTGACGAATATTTATTATAATTTAGATTTTAATTTTACTGCACATATCTTATAAGCAAATACTCATTGTAACCTAAGAGGCTATCCTTACTGTTCTTAATTGTCTTTTTACATTGATTAATGCAATCTGTATTTGTATTCTTTATCTTACAACCCTAATGTAATGTATATCTATTAACTATTGTACACATTTATGGATTAATCTGTTATAATGTATAAAGTTATCCTATACTGTAGCTTCACACTGACATGGTTCAATCGTGTATCACATCAAACTGAAATTGAAATGTAATGCTGCTGTATCGAAGTATTAATTTGAGATTAATTCTGGCACAGGTTGTACTTCTACAGAGTCTTCATTTAGATGTGTGGCTGGCTCAACAGGTATTTACCTGCTCTGTTCCCCATCACTTTCCTGCCTCTCCATGTGCAGATGCAAAGTCTGTGCTTTACAGGAGTTGAACATTGTCAGACCATGTTCTTCAATATTATAGTGTGTTATATGTCAAAAATCTGTATACTTTAGCACACAGTATCTTTATATATGATTCCTATGTGACAACGAATTCATGTAGGATAGATTTAATTTATAGACAGATTCACATATTCCCTGCTATTCATGCACCTCACAGAGAAACGGTTTGTAATCCTGTGAATACATTTAGGGAAACAGGGAAATACATTTAGGGAAATAACTATTTATCATTTATGTCAACATAGTCTCTACAGGAATCCCTGTAGAACCTTGGTGGGAGCTCTATTTGCTAGATCTTTCAAGTAGGATTGGGCAGATTGACAGGATTAGATCCTTCAGTGATGTTGGCAAGGTCGCCTACCTCACTCAGTAGGCCATTCTTGATTGCTATCACGATAACTGTCCCATATAATTATGAATAAAATTCAAGAAGGTGTCATGGTGGATTAAGACCTTGTGAACAAAAGAGAGGCAGAGTGAGATATTTCTTTAATAAGGCAAAAACACTGGTGACCAGGGGGGCATATCATGCAGCCCTCACAGACTATAATAAAGGTGGTATATGCAAAGCCAATAGGTCAACCTATAAACCCTGTAGGAACAATATGCAAGCATACAGGTGTTTTACGAGCTTGGCTGGAGAAACATTCATAGTTCTCTTATTGGAGGTACATTTCCCAGGGTATATCTTTGATCACAACACTGCGAGTCCACAGACCACTGCGAAAGCCCTAGACCAGGAGCCCCATGGAAAGATTGGGAATATACATGACAAGAAGCCACTATTCAAAGTGTAAAATGGGCTATTAACAAATATGACCCATTTAAGTCACCAGGCGGAGATGGTATCTTTCCTGCCTTGCTGCAGAAAGGACCTGACTCGCTCTATATTCTTCTCTGTAACCTCTTTCATGCTGGTATAGCCTTCAGGTATATTCCTCAGGCCTGGAGAGCAACCAGGGTAGTATTCATTCCTAAACGTGATTATAACAACTACACCAAAGCAAAAGCCTATTGACCAATCAATCTTGCATCATTTCTTTCAAAAACTGTGGAAAGACTGATTGAAATATAAATCCAAAGGAGGGTATTGTCGGACACTTCCCTCCATGACAAAGAAAGAAATAGCCATATGGACTTTCCTAGACATAGTGGGTGCTTTTGACAACACCTCTTATGAGTCTATGGTTTTGGCTTCTCAGAAATATGGAGTTAATGGCACCCTTTGTAGGTGGATAAACTCCATGCTTAGGAATAGAAATATTACTGCTAGTCTTCTTGGGGAAATGAAAGTAATTGTCGCTACAAGGGGGTATTCTTTCCCCTCTTCTTTGGAGTCTCATGGTGGATATTCACCAGGGAGGCTTTTACATACAAGGTTATGCAGATGACATAGCAATGATAATTTTTGGGGGAAATTTCCCAACACAGTATCAGACATGATGAACAATGGGCTGAGGAGAATTTAAGCTGGTGCAAGCAGGAACGTTAAATAAATCAATAAATCTTAGTAAAACAGTTGTCATTCCATTCACAAACAGGAGGAATCTCAAGAGCTTAGGTACTCTTAAGGTTGGTAGTTCAACCCTGGAATATTCTGAATCAGTCAAATATCTAGAACTTGAACTGGATAAGAAACTGACCTGGAACAATCATATTAATAATATTTTCCACTGAGCCAGGTGGCCTCTTATAACTACCATATGCACTATCCGATTCACCTGGGGCCTTAAACCACATATTAACCATTGGCTTTATATTACTATAGTTAGGTGCCAGATATTTGTTGGCAGACAACTTTAAAAGCCACTATAGCAGATAAGTTACCAAGCTACATAGATTAGCATTTCTTTGTGTTACAGGGGCTTCAGAAGTCGCCAACCATCGCACTGGAGACTGTTAATCCTACCTCCCATGAACATTTATTTATAAGCGAAGACTAGGCTCACGGCTCACTTGGTACACACAGCAAAATGCAGGAGTAGTTTTGCTGCAACCGGACATGCTTCCATCCTAAATTTCCTGGATATTCCAGAACTGAGGATGAATACTCAATACTGTAATTTCCTTCCATTTAGGGTTACTCTTGGATCTAGAGAAACTGGATGGAAGGGACTATGCCAAAACAAGAAGGTAATGAACTTATATGTACACTGATGGATCCCCCAAAGGACTACAATCAAGTACAGGAATATATGGCCGATTTCCAGGGACTAATTTCAGTACAAGCCTTGATAAACATTGTACAGTTTTTCAAGTAAAGGTCTATGCTATTCTGAAATGTGCCTATAGAGGACTGGAGAAGGAAGCGAACTCTCTTCCTTTCAGAGTGTCAAAATTAATTTAAAACACTTTCTTCTAACCAGGTGCGATCTAGATTGGTATGGGAATGTCAAAATGCCTTTGTTTTCTCTGGCATCCTGTAACAGGCTCGAACTGCAGTGGGTTCCGAGTATCAGGATATTTATGAGAATGAAATGACAGATCATCTGGCAAAAAGTTGACACCCTTTTTTGGCCCTGAGCCCATGGTTGGAGGCAGTACTTGCACTGCTAAGACCACAGTCAAAACATGGATTGGGGATAAGCATCAACTAAGGCAGCAAACCTATCCTGGACAGATTCAAACTAGGAAATTCATCCTAGGCCCTAGCAAGAATCTCTTCTCGTCCCTTCTCAAATTCGATAGATGGGGAATCAGAGAAGTAACTGTGCTAATCACTGAACATGATTACTTCAGAAAACATCTACAAAAAGTGGGTCTCCATAAAAATGAACCCACTTGCAAGATTGTGCAAACAGGACGAGGAATCTGTCTCGCATATCCTGTTTGAGTGTCCAATCCTGGAAAGAAAGAGACTGTATTCTCTGTATAACCAGGAAAGATCTGGGAAAAGATGCCAACATTGGAACCAAAATACTGCAACTTGTACAAGGAATGGATTTTGCTAAACAATGAAGCCACCCCTTCCAATAGGTAGCACAACAAGCCTTAAGGCTGATGCGCTGGAGGATTCTTTTTAAAATTCCACCCCCCCCCCCCCCCCGATATTTCATCTAATCTAATGACACTGCCAGCAAACAGTGTGCTCCCCAGTGCCTAGCAACCCCATTAGCCGGCCATGCATCCAATGAAGGCCCTGTAGTTTGCCTTGAGTTGCTCGTATGCATAACACTTCTAAAATGCTTTTTGACTATACACATTAAAATTAGTTTATTTTTCACATATTCACTGTCTGCTTTCATATGGAATATTGCATGGGGTTCTGCAAGTGAAATGGAAGATATTTGTAACACAAAAGAAAAGTATTAAAATTAATTTCAAATGTAATGTAAAACAAACTGTAAGCCCTATTTTAAATTGCTATATATTTAAACAGTGCCCTCACTAGACATTTTAGAATCAATGTTTTAAACATAAAAATAAACACAATTTTAAATCAAACAATGAAGTGCACAAGCACCCAACAAGAAGCAATTATAAGTTTCAAATGTACCAGGACAACAAAAAAAAAAAAAAAAAAAAAAAAAAATGAATTCATATTTACATAAACGAATCATATTACAATGATAGATATATTTTATTATTAATTCTATTTAAGAATAAGGCAAAAAGGTTTTTGTTAAAGAAAATCTATAAATGAATTCATGGAAGAATGTCAATGAAAAACATCCTACAAAGTGCTGTATCATATACATGTCACAATACTGCTGCAACAATCTTTCTAACTTTGTATTTTTAGTGTATATAACTGTTATTCTTATTTTTGTAAACTTACTTTGTGCTGATTTAAATAGCGAGGATTTTCACAGTGAAATATAGTATAATATAACAATTTATTTATGAGAAATTCATTCAAATTTGACTAATTTTGTTCCACTTAGACATGTTTCAAAGGCTGTTGTCTTCATCATCAACATGGTTCCACTATCAGCTTCCCAGCATGAAACTGTGATGATGAAGGCAACAGTCTCCGAAACATGTCCAAGTAAGGGAACAAAATTAGTGAAATTTGAGTGAATTCCTCATAAATAAGTTGTTATATTTTACTTTGTATTTTTTTCAGACTTAGGTTAAGACCTGATTTGTCCTTTATCCATGTATATTGATGAAATATGATTTGTTTTGATTTGGTTACGGTCACTCTTTAACATCTCAGATCATCAGCGTCCCATTCAATTCTGGGCGTGAAATGGCCGACAAATTCACTCAGAGGCCTCTATTTTTTCAGGCATGAGGTTCTTTATTGTGCCGTAAATGTATGACATGGGACCCATGGCTTTACTTCCCTTCTGAAGGAAGCCATACCTAGGATTTTTATGCCAGAAAAAAAAAAAAAAAAACCCATTGGTCCTGGCCGCGATCGAACCCGCGCTCTTGGGTTTAGAATACAAGTATGGTTACCACTCACCACCAGGACCAACAATGAAATGGGAATAAATATATGATACTATAACACTATCATGTGCCTTTCACTTAAACTTTTAGCAGTATGCCTGTAGTCGGTGATCATCTGCTTGCCCGCAGATGGAGCTGCACAAAATTTCTTGGGCCAGGGACTCCTGGATATTTCAACTGCATAGACTGGACTTTCTTCGCTGGAGTGCGGTAGTGAAACCATGACTCATCACAGTCACCAGCTTCCCCCCAAAATTTTAGATCTTCATTATGCATTTCCAATAGCTGGCAAGAGATTTCAACTCTTTAGTTCACCTGTGTCAAGTCCTGTGGAACCCAATATGTACACACCTTTTTCCAGTTCATCAAAGGTTATGTGTCTATCAGCCATGATCAATTCAGACAAAGCTTAAATGTTCCTTGGCAACCACAATGTTGACAGATGACCATACTCACATTTGTGCAGATTGCCTGCCACTGATAAACATTTTGACCCAGTTGTTGTGCAGGAGCACAGTTAACGTCTATGAATTTCTTCAGTTTTGATGCCTGCCTTCTACAAAAACCATGCAGTCCATCTTTGTCCACAATAGTTGCCCATGTCTTTCTCTAATTGAAAACAAACACTGTCCTTTCACTACACCACTTTGCTTATAACCGCTAGTTACCATCTGCATGACATACTAGTATCATTCCTCGCCCTACTAACGACACGCCCATAGTTTCATAAAACATCATTATTGTAAATCATTTTCAAACACCACTCGTGTATGCTAAAATGCTAAAGATAAGATAGTACTCCTACCATTTGGGTATCCACTTCCAAAGTCTTCATATGTTGCAGACAGCCCTTCCTGAAAGGTCCATGCTCTTAATGCTCGATCTCTTGATACTTTGGCACAGATACTAGCTGCGCTTACTATAGGGTAGACAGAATCTGCTTTCTTTGCTACAGTTATCTTCAGTTGTGGAAAGATTTCAGACAGTTTCTCCTAAAAACATAAACCATTGAAACTCTCTTATATGTATGTTGCAAAAGTGCAAGTTATCAACTTACTTACTGACTTAATACCTGTCATTAGACACAGACTATGTTTTATTAATATAGCTAAATTCCACATTACCATGTTAGCATGTATGTCTTTCGTTTTTCCCCATCAGGGTGGCTCTGTGCATCACTTTCAGCAGTTCCTCATTTATTTATCAGAATTGCCAACTGTGATAATAATGGTAAAATTATTATCATGTTTGACCAATTTATACATATAAATAGGATGAGTGGAAGCCATAAGGCTGTAGAGAGCCACACTAAATGATTGGGTCCTACGGGTTCTAGAATTCACCCAAGGTTTGGTTTATATAGTGTACGTTTACGTACTTCCTTTGACAAGTCACCTATTAAATGCAAAATTCTTTTAAGTCCTACTCATTGCAGTCAAGGTTCACACGTTCGTTACTGCAGCAGTTGTTTTATATGTCATGCATTAAAGATGCTGACTAGTGTGTGTATATTTTGTTAGCTCTGTGGCAGAGTGTGAGTGATACCATGATCAAGAATGCAGGTTTGCCTCCTGGTATGAAGTACCTTTTTTTTTAAATGAACCTTTGTAACATAAGACAGTTTAGTTTTGTAATATTGTTTACCATGCACAACAAGCTTTTAACATTAACATATTATATATATTATAATAAATATATTTCATACAGTATTTGTTCTATCTAAATGCAATATTCTGTAAATGCACGAGGGACAAACACGGTTTATGGGCACAAATTCAAGAAGCCTGGGATGTTGTAGCCTCTCATCCACATTACTGTAAATATCTAATATCATCTATGCCTTAAAGATTGAGGGCAGTTATACAGGATATCAATTTGTGTTTATTTCTATTTTCACTTTAAAAGATAAATGTTTCGGTTCATATATTTATTTAGTCATTGATAAAAAATATATTAGTTTGTGATTACATTTTTGTGTGTGCATAGGTAATGTCCTAAAACTTACATGATACATTAAAATATAATATGATATTAAGACAACATGATGTTTTACATACACATTTATAAAAACAAACAAAAAAAAATATGGAGGATTCAAATCGAATCCCACACATTCGCACGCCACACACAATGCCTTCGAAACCGCTCAGCCACTGCTACTCTATCCTAATATTCTCTTTCCAGATGCTTATGATTATGGCCATTGCATTTCCAGGCAAAGCACCCATTGTGGTGTGTCTTTGCTTCATGCGCCTATGAATAGGGCGTTAAGAGTGTGTCCAAAGTTTGCCAATCAACACACAGAATCTGGCAATAACTCTGTGGCACATGTTCTGCCACTACTGAGTTATTGGTTTGTCCTATTAGACAACTTTTATGCCCTTATTCTGGTGTTGATTACATTTATTTTATTTAAAAATGCTCTTTAACATCTTTGGTCATTAGCGTCTCATTCAATTCAGGGCATGCTACAGCTGATAAATTTTGCTCAGAGGCCTCTTCTTTTAGGCTTGAGGTTCTTTTACATTCTGATAATCTACAATAGGCTGTATGGTTATCTTCTCTTTAAAGGAAGCCATATTTAGGATTTTTAGGTGCATTTGGTAATTCCTATGTAAAGTTAACCATTACTATAGGGTATCCAATAAACACCTGGAGTTGCTAAGGGTCTTATCTAATCCTTGTCAAACTGAAATATTTTTTAATCTCTTTGGTGGGTTTGAATATTGGTTTTATGTGAAATTTTTCCAGCAGTTTACCAAAGTGATCAGTTTTCTGATATAGGATAGAAATGCTTTAGCTTTAATTTGTTTCCCTTCTTCATTCTTTCTTTTTTGGTCTCTTTGGATGAATGCCCTTCTATCTATTTAGAGCTGTAGCCATTGGCCCATAATCTGTTTTAATTCCTGTTCTAGTTCGATGGGCCCACAATTTCCTTTGTTCTCTCACTCTCTTCATAATGATGCTCTTTTGTTGGGGATGGTGATTAGAATTCTTTGTACATAACAATCCATGTGTGTCAGTTTCCTAGGTACCTGATGTCCCAATATAATATATTCTGTACACCTGATGTCCCAGTATAATATTGCTTCCTATATAATTTATTGATTATATTATTAAGGAAATTGAGAAATAAAATCCATATTGCCCTGCAATAAACAATAGGAATATACCTGATCTGCTTTTTGCAGATGATTTAGAACCTATTCAATCAAAGGATTATCATGTTCAATTAAAATAATAAATATATATTATAATAAACGTGATTTAAAAACTAATAAAAATAAATCTAAAACTATGGTTTTTAAGAAAGGAAACAAGCTAATAATAATAATAATAATAATAATAATAATAATAATTTACAGCCAAAAGGTTTGTAATACAAGTTTATGACATTGTCAAATGTTAGGTTACAATACTATATACAAAATATAACTTACAATTTGTCCAATGATGATGAGAAATAGGGGATTGATGATAGTGAAAATGAAGGGTGATAAATTTGTATATCTAGGGGTGAGGTTGAGTGCTAATGAGAGATAGAAAGGCCAAATGAAAAATGTACAGACAAAGAGGTAAGTTGGCTATGGGAGGTATCAGAATTTGTTATAGTAAAATATTGGACATGAGAGTAATTTGGCTTAAAAGAATTTATTATGTAACAGTTGGAGTTAAAATTATGTTTAGTGTGGAAATATGGCGGTTGGAAAATTAATGAAAAATACTGGTAAGATTCATAGAGAATTTTGCAAATGGATCTTGGGGCTGCCAAATTCAGTAATATTGCTTTAGCTGGGATAAATGGAGAGTTAAGCGAAAGTGATCAAACAAGGATGAAGGCATCCATCTGGTAAGATGCACCTCATGTGTGGGAAATCTATAACATGTCTGCCAATCTATCCACTGTAATTCTCAAACTTGTGGAGTGTGCATATTGAAACATTTGTTCATTGGAGAATTTAAAAATTTCATGCCATTTAGAACAAAGTGTGGCATTTTCTATAATTCATTTTATTTTTTCTGAAGTAACATACTACCTTAAGGGAGAAATTTCATCAAACAAATTATTTTAATTTTGGTCAAATGTATGTATATACAGGCATTATTTCTCATGCCAAAATTTACCTTTAAAATATTTTGTTAGCTTAATACATAATGTACATGAGGTACTAGTTTTAATGTCGTCACTTCCAGTTCCTGTTTGTGAGAGGTGTGCAAGTTGAAACATGTTCAGTTCTGTCTACAGCAAAGTGGAGGTGACATATGATAAACAATATGCTGCTCTGAAATTCTGCTTTTGCCTCAATAAATTCTCAGCTGAGGCATATGCAATATTACAGAGGACCTTTAGAGAGTTTGTTCTTGTTCAAAGATGATTTAAAATGTTTAAAGAGAGGGGAAGGGAATTAATTTCAAAGGAAGGTGCAAACAAGGTCCAGTATTGCACTAATGGAAGCAAACATTAACACTACTGCTGTCATTATGAGACAGGATCACTGTATAACATTATGTACACTTTCAGAAAATTCTGAACATTTCACTGGGTGCCTTCCACATGCAGGTGACTGAAAAGTTGCACATAAGACATGCTTATGCACTGGATTTCAACTGTTGATCCCAGAATAGAAAAATGTTCATGTGTACATTTGCATACAGTTTAAGATGATGTTATAGAAAGATGCAGAGTTTCTTTCAAAGGTAACCATTGCTACATTATTTTGATCCTGAAAACAAACAGCAAAGCTCTATGTAGTCACCAACATCAAAAAATAAGCAAAAGTGTTTGCTTCTGCTAGGAAAGTTAAGGTCATCTCATTTTTCAATATTCAAGGAATAGTTACTAGCATGTCGTACCTGCACATACAACTGTAACTGGTAATACTACAAAGATGCCTGAAAACTCTGCAAGGCCATATCACATGCAAAATGCCACATTTCCGTGCAATAAGCTGAATGCTGTGCCACAATAATACTTTTGCCATACATGCAAATATTGTTGCTGAATATCTTGCAAAAACCAACCCCCCCTGTAATCCAGATTTAGTTTCATGTAACTTTTTTCTTATCCTAAATTGAAGAAATACCTTCCTGAGAAGCATTTTCCATCATCAGAAGCAGCGGTGAAGGCTGCAGAGACGATTCTAAAGAGCTTCAAAAACTGACAGAAACTCTGGGATAGATACATTGCATCCAACAGGGACTACTTTGAGATAGATTATCAAAATTAAGAGGATGAATAAAGGTATGTGGTACCAAAAAGAGAGAGGGAGAGAAGGAGATTATTTTCTACTGAACAGCAATTGTATTTCTAAAGAAAAAATGGGGAGTTTTCTAACAAAGTTTTCTCTTTCAGGAGGAGATCTCAATAGTATGCATTTCTTAGCTTATCTTATGTATGAAAAACCCAAGCGTTGAGATATTCAACAGCATTTTTTATAAATTCACAAAAAATGCTAAGAAATTTTGTTGTGGAATGAGAACCGTCTTCTAAAGATTCCAGAAATTGATTAAGTGATCTTTCCAGAGAGTATAATGAAGGGAAATCATATGTGCACATGGTTACCGGTTTATCTATGAACACGGCAAGTCATGGAATGTTATCTTTTTTTTATGTAAAACCATACTAATAATTAAATCTGGGGATTTCTTGGGAGAAGTGATTACATTCAGGCACAAATTTTCTCAAGAGACAAAAAGAGAAATTCTGGGACACCTGGTTACTCACATTAATAGTCTTAAAGCAATAACAACACAAAACTGCGAAGGTTTCTGCATCCGTTGGAGAAAACAGAAAAGGGGTACAGGATTTGTGAAGGAATCTTGTCACATGTGATAACTGTCATTATCAAGAATGCAAATAAGGAGGAGGATTTTATTAATGAATCCAATTAGGCTGAAGATAATTTATCTGACTTCACAATTACACATTCACTACAAGATAACATTCAATTACATTGAAATCTTATCATTTTATGCAGCTTTTGTCGTAGAGAGTGAGTGTTTTTGATTGACAATGCAGCATGCACTAATCAACACACTCCTATAGCAGACTTTCTCAGCATTGGCGAACAGTGGCTATGATGTAAATGGAGGGGGTCTTGACACAAGTTGTACATAAAAAGTAATTTAATATGTTTAAATTAGACATTTCCTTACCACTGCATGCTTACCTGGTATTTTTCTGGCATTCCCACAGTATCCACAAAAACTTGATCCACATTCACCCCAGCATCTATAACTTGCTGTATCAGTCCAACTGTTGAATCCTTTGCAATTTGGTTCAGTGAATACTTCTGTCTGTAAATGCAGATCATTCATGCACAGTAGCCATTTATTAAAATATGATGATGGTTACTATTTTATTTTTTTAGTTCCAAAAAACTGTTAGATGTATAAGTTTTCTATTGTCAGTGCTGTAAAGCAGAAGTAAATAACTCACAACTTTTATTTTTGTACATTACTAATTATAATGTGCTTGCTGTCTGCAGTATTAAGATGGATTGACATAAGATTTTAAGTGCAGTATCAGCAATAAGAATGTTTGCAAATGCCACCATAAAACTAAAACCATCCTTTGAACTAGAACTTCCTTCTAAATTGAAATTCATAAAAAGATTAATAACTGAACAACAAAAAATTAAAGGAAAACCATATGAAGATCTAAAGACCCTCAAACATGTTTTAATGAAATCAATAATTGGAGTTGCCCAATTCCACTTAACTGTTGGAAATGATTGTCTGTCAGAATATCTCTTCAGGATGAAATCAAGGACAGTCACTGCCCATTGTGCAAGGACATGAATACTATCTCAACAAAGAACATATATTGAAATAGCAACAAAACATATGAAAAATAATTTGGATGCTCTTTATTGGGAAGCTAGGGAAAAAAGGATAAATAGCAGCATCCCCAATGGCCACTAGCAACTAATCTACCAACCAACTTATGATGGGTTTACCAAATTTAGACACGTGGATATCATGGTAAGGAAATAAGAAGTTGTTAGATTATAACAATAAAGGGCATCAGTATTAGGTAATACTTCACACTTATGTATTTAATTTCAGAACATATTTCAGGAGCTTGCTTACAGTCTCAGCTGGCAACCGACTAATGTAGGCATGATATGTGGAGACCTTTGGTGGTTCCAATATGATATGATACAAGTAGTTCAATTGTGAGATATCAAAACTTTTTTGGATAAAGGTCTTCACTCATATTGCTAATTCCATGTGATTATAAATAGCCTTCAACAATTCAGTTTCCTTTGTAATGTGTTTGTTTTGTCCAAAAACGTGTTACAATCATTGATTTCTCACCTTGTTTATGTCTAACATTTCTGAAGTGTTCTTTCATCCTGGATTCCTAATTTCTTTTTGTCTTGCCTATTTATATTTGATCACAGTTCAAATGATTTGATAAATTTCAGACATTTTGCCAGAGAGAATTATATTCTTGTTTGTATTATTCAATCAACATGTTTTTTCTTCTTCTAATTGCAGCTCTGCAATTTCATCCCATTTGTAGTCCAGTATAGGCAGAATGTTCTTGCACTTCTTGATATCAAGATTTCTGCAGTGTAATTGGTGTTTGCTGTCCATCCTGCTGTTTGGTTCATTACAAAGTGTACAGCTTTCTGACTCTTGTGGAGATGGGCAGTCAAGCAGTCATGTTGTGTTGTTCTGAAAAGTGCGGTTACTTCATATCTAGGTTGAATTTTGTATTTCTCCTAGTTCTGTTGGATGTTTTGCCATGATTTTCCCATCTTTGTTTTGATTTTGAATTCTGATATGCTTTTCAACTTAATCTGTAGTATTATTGCTTTCTTGTCCTGTACTTTTGTTAATTGAGATAGTTTAGTTCCCTTCTTGATTAGGAGGTCTGCTATTTCATTCCCTATTATTCGACAATGTGAGGGGACTCTATGGTTTTCCAACATTATTCAATGATTTGGTAATACTTTTGATTTCTTGTGTGTAGTTGTTCAGTTTTGATTGGAATTTCATGCTGCTGTCTGAATTGGTGCTTTGCAATCTACCAAAAATACAGTTCTTTGGAAGAAATTTATTCTGAATAAGAGTTGCTTCAGTGTATAGAATATTGCTTCAAATTCTGCAGAATAGTTTGTATTATCTGTTCCAATTGAAATGTAGTGTGAAAACAGAGCTGAATATATTCCAACTTTTGTTTCCCCTTTATTGATCATAGAGCTACTGGTGTAGATGTGCAACCATTCATCTGCTGGGAATCTCTTAGCAATGATTTCCAGTGAAAGTCATTGTATATGTTCTGGGTTGATATCTTACTTCTTGATTTTTTTCTTTTAGATCTAGATACATTATATTTATGCAAATCCATTGCATCATTGAATATAAAGCAGACCCCAATTTCGAAACTATGAATTCCAAAACCTTTTTTCAATGTCAGAATGTCTTTCTTTGCGAGGATCAGTGGATTTCTTCCTACTAGCTTTAGTTGCAAATAATACCAATTTCTGTTGCTGCAACAAGCAAATGATGCTCTCAGCCACATTGAACTGTCTTTTCCTGCCTTTCTGTTACCGTTTTTGTCAGTATAAAAAATTACTTAGCTTGAAAGTAGCATCATAAGATGTTCTTTTCTGTTTGCCCTCAATTTCTTGACTACTTACTATTCAAAGGCTCTATGCAATAATAGGCCAGCAATAAATCTAATGAAGTCAAGAACTGCTGCAATGCATTATGATGTAATAAACGATAAATGTGAATGAATTTACTGGCAAACTACAGAACAGATTTGCACTCGAATCTAATGAGCACCACAATTCTGAATAAAAGGTGTAGATTAGATTAGCATAAATATAGTAAATCTGTTTTTTGTATTTTAAAGGATTTGGGTTTGTTTGTGGTTTGACATTTATTCTGATTTGTACGTTGTGTAAATAATTGGTGATTATGTTTGTAAGTGATTGATGTGTTTTTGTTTGTTTAAGATTTACCCTTCAATTCATTTTTGACCAGAAAGAGCTGTAATATAAGATACGTGGATGCAGCCTGGAATTTTATTTCTTCTGTAATTGATTTATTATTGATATATAATTATTATATTTTTTAAACATAAAATACTAATAAATTTATTATTTAACCATGGATGATGTGTACAATTTTTAATTTTTCGCTCACTTTCATTCTGGAGAGAGTGGTGATATTGACATATTTTATACTTTTAAGTTTGACTTTCCTATCTACTATTGATGATCTAAACCATTGCTAAGGGCAGTTATAAGCAAATAAAAAAAGCAGTGTTACTTCTCATTTTTGGAATAAAAACCATGAAATAGAAAAAAGCATCAAGTTATTAAAAATAGTTCAACAAACAATGGAATTAAATATATGGGAAAGTATTTCCATAAAAAAACAGAGTACGTCCTACTTGAAATGCTAATTGGAACTTATACAGTGAAGCTAATCATATAATTAATATTATTTTATTATTGGCTCCACTTACTTTTGGAATGTATAATCTGCTCAGTTGGAGGTGTGATGTACTTAAAGTTTATGTTTTCATCCCCAGAAGTGTCCAGTTTATTAATCTGTCTCTGTATTCATAAATATAAATTTTCTCCCATGTTGTTAACTCTATAGGTCCTTGTATTGATTCGAATAATTTTACTTTATTCACTATGTCGCAGGTTTCTTCAAAAATGAGACGAGATTTCTGTATTTTCTTGTATTTTATGTAAGTTTCTGCCTGTTGAATTCTGTACTTTTTTGTCAACTAGCTTTGCTAAATCCTTTTATAGTCACTGTTTTTCTATTTGTTTGTATTCTCTAGAGTATCCTTCCTTGTTAATATGAGGGTTAAATCTGTCAGCTTTGATATTATTGTCTGTGTGCATGTTCTTTCTATAGATTACAAATTCCAGATTTCCTTGGTGTTTTTATTATTTTAATGTCCAGGAATGGTAACATGTTGTCTGTTTTGTATGTGAATGATATGCTTTTATCTTGTATATTCGGAGGTTTCATGGAATCATCAATGTGTTTTTTGTTAACTAAGGCAAACATATTGTCAACATATCTGCACCAGATTTTAAATATGTATGGGAATGCTGAACTGATGTGTGCTTCAAATCTGCTCATGAAGAGGTTAGCTAGAAATGGAGATAAGGGGCTGTCAGTAGTAAGTCCTGACTCATGTTTATAGAATTCGTGCTTGAATGAAAAAGGGACTGACTTATGCAAATTTCAGTGAGTTTAATATATTCTTTATGTGTGCATCATTAATTCCACCTATTCTTAGCCAATCATGTAGATTAGTTAGAAGTTTACCTTTAGGTAAGCTTGTTAACAGCAATTCTATGTAGAAAGATATTGTCAGAAGATTATAATTTTATAGTCTTAATTTTTTTCTGTTAGCTGAAATGAATTGTTTATAATTTCAACTAATGTATTCACTTTTTTACACTTTACTCCATTCACTTACACAAAAGTAAGACGTGTTTCGCGAGAATCTCTCCCATCTTCAGTTGCTTACTGAACTGCCGTTACTCGAAACTATGGCTGGACAAACGGATGTTCATGTGGTGGCCTCTGTTGGTTGAAGTAGGAAGTTGCTGAGCTCGTCCATGGGAGGAAACTCGAAATTCATTAGGTTTTCTCTATTTTTTAATATGCAAATTTTTTCCCAAGTGGATAACTCCAATGGGCTGTGAAGATGTTTCAGCAGTTTTATTCCCAGTTTTAAAAATGGTTTTTGGTCCAAAAGTGAGCTGCTACTGCTGATTTATCCACCTGTTTAAACCGAATATTTCTAAAATGTTCTTTGCTCCGAATTTCCAAATTTCTTTTTGTTTTGCCTATGTAGCTCTGTTCACAGTCTGCACATTTTATTTCGTAAATTCCTGATTTCTGTTCTGAAGTGTTTATGCTCCAGCTTTGAAACTTTGGTAGTGTCCTGAATCTATTAGCTAAATAGTATGAAGGTGTGTTGATATTGTTAATCATGGGTTACTTACCATTACCTGTCTTGTGAATTCACTATTGTTGGGCTGTTCTGTTTTATTTTGTATTGTGTTTCTTCTTGGATAACTGTGCATGTTTTCAGAGCCTCATTGACTGAATTAATACATCCCTTTAATGGGTCTGAATGGACATGTACAAATTCTTTTTTATTTAGTAACATTCTTGTATTATAATCAATCTTCTTTATCTAATATCACTATTTTATTCCATTTGTCGTGTCAGCTTTAGTATAAATTACATCTTTATCATTTAACAATTTTAAGTATTTCTGTATGTCTTATTTACCAGTTTTTTTTCCTTTATTTTTTTTATTCTGAAATTTTTTTAATATCAGATTGGCACCTATAAACAAATTTAATGTTAAAAATCCCTTGAATGACAATATTAATGACTGTATTCCACTGCAGAAAAAAGTAGGTATTTACCAAATAAGATGTGCAGAATATGAAAAAGTCTATATTGGAATAACAAAGAGAAACTTAAGCACATGGTTAAAAGAACTTTTCAGGATTATAAAATACAAATGGAGAAATCAGCAGTAGCTCTCATTTCTGGACAGAAAATGACGACGTAATGAATGAAGCAAAATTATTAAAATTAGTACATGGACCTACAGAGTTAGCAACATGGTGAAAATCCACATTTATAAATACAGAGACAGATTAACAAACTTTGACACTTTTGGGGATGAAAACATAAACTTGAAGTTCATCACATCTCCAACTGAGCAGAATATATTCCCCCAATACATAACAAATTATTCTGCAGTCGACGGCTAGCTGATGATGAGCACAATTGTCTGTGAAACATGTACAAAATTTAAACAAATAAGTGGAGCCAATAAGAGTGTGTAGTTTGACTCATCACAAAATGATCTTAATTAGAGTACATCTAATGAATTTTGACATTTCAGAATCAGACAACCCTTTGTTAAAGTTTATTTAAATTCAGATAGTTTAAAGTTAGTATATTATGGATTATCCATATTTTTGTTATACATCTGAGATTTGGGGAAGTACATCTGGTGTACATATGAATTATACTACTAATCCTTCAAAAAAAGTTGTATGAGATGTATATATAAGATAGATAGGAGAGTATAAGTATTTTTAAGGAATCTAAAATGTTAGCTATAATATCATTATATGTGTATAAGGCAGTTTTATTTGTTGGTAACAATGAACAAGACATGATCCTAAGCAATGACTGCCACAACTATAGCACTCAGACTCAGAGCAATTATTATCATCTAAATGTAAACAAAAAAGAAACTGAAAGAGATCCAAGAGTTATTGGTAAGTTTGTATAATAAACTGCCAGTAACAATTAAAAGTCAAAGAGGAAACAAATTTCAAACAGAATAGAAAAATTTCTTGATAGATAAAAGTATGTACAGGATAAATGAATTGTAAATATGTATATAAAATATAAATGAATGTAATTGTTTATAGTATAAATGGAAATACCCTATTGTTATATGTGATAAATTTTACTCGAATAAAATTGCTTAGTTTATTAATGTATTTTCTGATATTACTGAAACTACAGAATCTATGTTCTGCAATAAAATTATTATTATTATTATTATTATTATTGTAGTTGCTGCAAGACCAGAGAAGCAATTCTACCAATTTAATATCAGTAAACAATCCAAACAGTCATTTAACAGGTAAGACTGTGGACAAAGGTCTATGAAACAAGTCCTGAGTAAATGTAAATGAAGCAAGAAAGATTGTTTTTATCGTTAGACTCACAAGAGATTATGGTTTATGTGCTTGACTATGTTAGATTACAAAGTTAATTACTGTTGAAAAATTTCATTGTTTTCAAAGTGGTTTGCACAGATGCATTTTTGGGTGAATCATCAATCCTCACAACCCACACTTTTACTGCAATGAAGAAGATGCGGAGGCAAATTGTGATGTATCACTTGGCAGTTATTTTTTGGTCCTGGAGTGGCCACTTGTCAAGAAGAAATTGGCAATGATCTTCCAACCTACACTTCAACATCATTTAACCTTCACTGCCTCTTTGATCCTGGTTGTCCCGCTTTTGTCACCTGTAAAGATATCTTTGACAATCAGCAGCTGCCATTGTCAAAATTATGAATTATTTCCTGGCATCATTCCCTCTTGCTTCCTTTTGTTCTTCTGAGAGGTTGTGGGGTATCCAAAGACAAAGATACTTGTTCAGGATTTCTGAATGTTTACAGATTTCTCTATCTCTGTGCAAGTCACACATGGATTGTTCTTCTACTAAAGTAATGTTTTCATCTATAGCTACTGTTTCTGGTCTAGAACTCAGTAAACCACTATGTAAAGAAGAAGTCTGGAAAAGTTCTCTGTAATTTTTCCAAGAATTGGCTCAAGTCGTACTTTTATAAAAAATCATTGCATGAAAATTCTCTCATATCACCTCCATAGTGAGCCCATGATCATTATTAACGTTTTGCTGTAGCCATCAACTTATTGTTGTTGTCTGACTTCCTGGGCCGTTTCTTTATGAAGCAAGACACAGAAAGAGTAAAGTAGGAGGAACTGCACAGTTCTTCTGCACATGTGTGGCTCAACATGTACATTACCTTTCTTTCAAGACATCTTGGGTCTGTTGGCTGAGAGCAATCTTATGACAGAATGGGGGAGTTTCAAACTTCGACAAGCATTTTGCAGGCTCGTCATAAGAGAAGAAGCTCTTTAGTTATCCACAGTAGTGGATTAATAAATAATATTGTTATTATTGTGATTTGTTTTAAGTATTTTGTTTCATTGACCCTATGGTAATAGATGTGAGGAGTGGTTTAGCACTGTGTTTTCAGTACGGTAATATGGCACCATATCACCCTGAGAGTCCAAGGAGGCATGGTTGAGAACACTATTAGCACCAGGGAATTCAAGGACCAGAAGTCAGACTGCTGTTTCCATTGCTGCCATCAGGAAACTTATTCTCTCTGGTTTTTCAAATTTCAAAAATTATTTTGGTTGCATTATTGACACGGTGTAGTGCAAATAGTGATTCAGTTGTTGCACAAATTGTCATTACTTGTACAGCTTTTCTTGTTTAGGAACTATAATCTCTATTTGAGGATCTGAAGAAAAGAAATTAAAGGGTCAAAAAGAGGTAAAGTGCTTTAGATACTGTGGTTTAAAGTTCACCATATCATGAGAATAATAACAAAAGTCCATCATGCATAAACTAAGTGAATTCCTCAATAAGTTGAATTTGTGAATGTTATTGCAGAGCTAGAATGTAGTAAAAACAAGTAATGGTAACTGAAGGTATACATATGTATTTAATAAAGTTCATAACTTTCAGGCTTAAAAGTATATGCTTTTCCCATATAATCATTATTTCTTTTAAGTGTTAGATGTTTAGCTTAATGTTTCCAATTGCATTTAGCTGTACAACAACTACAATGAAATGTGATTTAACATTTAAGTTATGTAGTAATTTTAGTTGTATGAGTACTAGTTTTTCTGTTCTGAAACTGTTGTTGTTCTCTCCGCCTGCATTTAGTGTACACCTTATTTACACTACAAAGGTTGATAGAGTACATAAATCACTGCTTAAGATTTGTACATCATACCAGCATTCCCTGGAATTTGACTTTTTTATCTGACTTTCGGTGCTGAAGCCCAGAATGGCCACTGTCTATAAGGGTAAGTTTGATTACACTGTTCAACATTGATTCTGCAGCATAAAGGAAAATATGTGACTTTAATGGAAATCAGTACCCTGATTTTAAAAATGAAATCTGTTTCTGGCTATCACATCTAGTTTTTATCAGATGTGCATATATGTCTATGGTGCTAAATTCATTCAGCTTATACAGCTTACTGCTACGTTTCATAATGTTATTCTAAATCTGTTGTTGATTTTCTTTCTAATCGGCTCACTTCCATCCTTCCTTATTGCCCAGATGTATTAATCAATTTTGTTCTATGGGTTAGGTCTGTCTTTTTGTGAGGTATTTATATTTACAATTACAACTATCATAGATCTCAACTTCAGTTCAGTTGAAAACTTGTGTTAATATGCAAATTCATCTTCTATATGTTCAGTGCTAAAATAAAAGTTTGAATGTGACTTCTACATCAGGATTAACAGGAGACAGTGTCTACAAAGTCCTTAGAAGTTTTGTTACATTCGTGGATGTTATGTGTTTGACACGAATGTATGTAAAATAAACTCACAAACAAAGGAACTAATCTGCTCACATTTCAAAGGGAAAGTAGGTGATCAGGATAAATTGCTCACACCTCATATTGCATGTAACAGTTGTGTTGAGGGATTATGTTATTGCTATGAAGGAAAATGGAAGGCAACATCATTTGACAAACCAATGATATCACAGAATCACTATGGCAATTGTTTTTTTGCATGTCCAAAGTTGCTGGCTACAACAAATAAAATAAGGAAAAAATTAAATATCCAAATCTGAACTGAACTATAGGGCCTATTCCTCATGGACCCAAACTACCCATGCCTACACCACCAGAAGACCTCAATTTTAGTGAATCTGAAAGCAGCTCCATGACTTCAGACAATGAGTTGGTTTCTAATTCAGAAGAGTTTGACAGTTCACTACAACAGTTCAATCAATTTGAGTTAAATGATTTAGTGAAGGATTTAGGCCTCACAAAACAAAATAGTGAATAACTGGGCTCAAGACTACAGGAGAAGAATTTGTTATCACTTGGCATTTCATTTTCATAGTACAGGAATTGCAAAATACAGTTCCACATGCACTACACAGAAGAAGATCAACTTGTGTTTTGTGTGGATGTATATAATCTTATTCAACAGTTGGGCAGGGAAGCATATGAGCCAAGTAATTGGATCTTTTTATTGATTCTTCCAAACGAAGTCTTAAGGCAGTGTTACTTCATAATGGCAACAAGTTAGCTTCAATACTGCTTGCAAATTCTATGAACCTAAGAGAGTCTTAAGAAACTCTGAAGTGTGTTCTTGAGAAAATTAAGTACCGCGACCATGAGTGGCAAACATGTGGTGACTTGAAGGTCATTGGTCTGTTACTAAGACAAAAGGAAGGATGCACAAAGTTTTCTTTGCAAATGGAATAGCAGGGCGAGGGACAAACATTGGGAAACTGACCAATGGCCTGAGGAACAGCAACTGGAACCTGGATCAAAAAATAAATGTTACTAATGTGCCTCTTGTTGACCGTCAAAAAATTCTACTCCTTCCATTACATATAAATCTTGGGATGATAAAACAATTAGTGAAAGACTTGACAAAAGTTGCCCTTGCTTCCAGTACTTATGCACAAAGTTTCCCATCATTGTCACGGGCTAAAATCAGAAAAGGAATATTGATGGACCAAGGTAAAGGAATTGGTAAAATATGTTAATTCTACCAGCTCTATGAATGAGAGAGGTTATTAAGAAATTTCTGGGCCCTCAATACAAAGAAATTGTCGGAAATATGCTGGAAAATTTCAGACTGCTCAGTTGTAATATGAGTTTGAAGCTTCATTTCCTCAAGTGACATCTTCACTACTTTCCATCAAATTTAAGAGCTGTAAGTCAAGAGCAAGGTGAAAGGTTTCACCAGGACCTGAAAGATGTTGAACGACATTATCAGGGACATTGAGACGTACATATGATAGCCAATTACTGCTGGTGTCTTGCACACAACGAAACTACCAGAAAACACTAGAGAAAATCACATACACTGAATTCCATGGGAAAAGAAAAAGGGGTACATAAGATAATTAACATACATTCTCAAATTAAGGTACACTTTGATGTTGTTATTCTTCTGTATTCTTCTTTAAAAATTGTATACGAGTGTAATATTTTTGCAAACTTGACAATTATATTTTCATTGAAAATTGTCATATTGCCATACGTGATGAGTTATGGAAAAACAGAATGCATTTTTGAATTCTGCACAACCAAAATTAGTGAGAGTCACCTATTTTAATCCCAAGTTTTCATTTGTAAGCTAGTGTTATTCATACATGCTCAGACTATACTATTTCACATGACGCCAACAGGTTAATCACTTGGCTGCAATACTCAATTGTTAATGCTAACAATAACAATCCCCCATATGTTGGCACATTTCCCTCTTACTCAACATCCTCAGCAATTACAAAAATTCTGCCTTCAGGTGTAACTCTACTCCTTATTAGTCTGATTTCCCCAATTTTCAGAAACAATTTTTCTTACTTTATTTAAATGGTACATACCAGGTTTCATTGAGAAAACACAAAAATTGCTACTGCTGAAGTATTTTTAAATTTTGGTTTTAGGTTAACCACCCCACCTCCAATTGCAGCTGCTATAACATTAAAAAAAAACACACACACACACACACACACACAAAATTTCTTGTTGTCATTTTTGATGCCTAGTAAGAAGGCTTGATGGAGATTTCAAGAAATTTTTCTAAAATATTTTCAGGGGTACAACTGCAATAGCTACATTTCTTTGGAATTTGCTAGGAGGCTATGACCTCCAGCATAAACGGGCAATTTGGAAAGTTCTTGGCCTCGGCCATATTGGCAAGGTAACTTAATTGTACATATCAATTCAATGTTTTAAATAGTTTATTTATTTACAGCTCTTTAAAGCAGATGTGTTGGGGTATTCTATAAACAAAAAAAATTAGTAATGTGTAGTGATAAAGTTCTTTGTAAAAGATGATTTAATGCCAAAGGAAATCCATACCAAACTTATAAATGTTTTTGCAACTCTTCATTTTAAATGATTAAAAACAGACTGATGAAATTAAATATGGTAATGCAGCCTTGAAAATGACCCAGGTGAATGACATTCACAAAGTGCAACAGCAGAATGCCTTTGCAATCACTCCTCCCTATGTCGTCCTTGCTGTGGCTATGGCCACCAAGTGCCGGACTGCATGGGAATACTCCGATGCCACTAATGTGGGGCCGAAGCCCTCACCTCCAAGTGCAAGCAGCACGACCTGGCCCACCGGCTAGATACTGTGCTTCCAACACCTCAGCCACCACCCATGCACTCTCAACCACCCAGAGTCAGCCAGCTCAGACGATGAGAGATACCACTCCAGGTGCTGCCCCAGACACTGCACTTGCAAACACAATCATCAACATCATAATCATAGCCATCACTAATTTAACATCCCTTTACCTCTTACCATAATAACATCCAGCAACAAATGGATCTTATAAACAGAATACAGGACACCAAACCACCATAGCCACACCATGCAATCTACCAGAATCATGCCACCATAGCTCCATACTCCAAACCATCTGCACACAGCTGAAAGATATTTGTGCCACTCCTTTGCCAATGAGCTCTGCTTAAAATATACATGGCAAGAAGATCTCATCAAGTATTACAGTATTGTAAACAACTCCAACAAACTCAGAAACAATTGATGATTAAATCCTTCACACTCCTTCACCTTCGCTATCCCCCCAGTTGATCACAGTGCTCTGCCATGTATGCACCGGTACCATTACCTCTACCCCTCCCGGCCATCGGCCGGCAACATGACAATACCCACCGACTAACGACAGTGCTCTATGCAGGACCTCCTGACCTTTCCCTTCTATTCCTCCCCAACTTTATTCCTGAGCTAATTCCAAACCTGTTACTTCCATTTAAAAAAAAAAAAAAAACTGGAAAAGGATATTTTTAAGGAAATGTTCCAGGCCTAAGTTTAGGGTGCCTCCCTGGCATTTGCTATTTGAGGACAGGAAAATTTGGAAATAATCTCAGTTATAGAGAAGCAGTCGTGGCAGAAATTGAATTCCAGACCTACTTACAAGTCTGTTCCTTAACAACCTCAGCCGCCCATGTCGGTGAATAAATACATGATGTGATTTTAGTCAAATTGTGTGAAATAGTTGAAACTATGGGCATTTCCAAGGAATGTGTAAGTTGTATTTTACACGAAGAACTGCAAATGAAAAGCTTTGCACAAGGGGTACTGTACTTTCTAAGATGTTGGTCCTGTGATATACATTTGCAGTCTGTAAAAGAATCTCAAGCCTGAAAGAAGAGGCCTCTGAGCAAAATTTATTAGCTATTTCATGACCTTAATTGAATAGGATGCTAATGACCAAATTTGTGAAAGAATGTCCTTAAATAAACCTAATAATAATCCACCATCACACACCAGAATCAAAATAGCAGTTAAAGTAGCAAGGAGAAGTTGGTTGTTCAGTGCCAAAAAAGACAAAGTTCCATCACATAAAATCTACTTATCATCCTGGGCCACCAAAAATTCCAGAAAATGCTTCGAGAACATGGGATTACTTTGTCCCCAGTGAACAAATTCACCCTAAATAATCTGCTCAACTCCTGTGATAATGATAGACTATGTTGAGAAGAAGCCAGGAATATATAAAATCAAATGTTCGGAATGCAACAAAGTATATGTTGGCAAAACAAAAAAAAGCATTGGAATTAGGTTAAAGGAACACTGGAGAAACATCAGGTACAATCAGAAAGATAAATCACAGGTTGCACATCACTTTTGGAGAGATAAACATGAAATAGAAATGGAAGTCAAATTATTGAAACTCGTAGATAGATCCTTAGAGCTCGGAATAAGGGAAAAATTGTTTATAAAAATACAAAGATAAAGTTATGAACTTGAGATCCCAACAGAAAACAAATTAAACCAAAAGTTCATAAAATGTACAAGAGCTCTCCAAGTCTGCCCAACTAACAACAAATCTGGCAGTCGACTCCAAGCTGATGATGCAGATGAAAGATTATGAGACAAGTTCTGTATAATTCACGGGTAAGTGAAACATAAGAGTATTAAATCGACTAATTAGCTAATTAAGAATAAAAAAAAAAGTTCCATCTGCTGAAGGTTTATGGCCTCAGTCTTTTAGGATGCTAAAGAAATTTTACTAATCATTTATCTTCAGAAAGATAAAACCACAACCCTAGGATACTATTACAACCTTTAAACCAAGTAGATGAAAACATTTGGAGAAAAGAACTAGATTGCAGAAGAAAAAAAACTTGCATTTTATTCGGTCAAGGCATCTGCTCACAAAAGTTTTTTAGCAATGAAAAAATTGAGAGATTTGAGCATCCAACCTATTCACTGGATATGGCTCCCTCTGATCTGTATCTGTCTCAAAGTTCAAACTCTTCCTCACTAGGTAGAATTTTTCACCAAACCAAGAGGTGATTACACTTATAGAGGAGACTTTGTAGACCTTCCAGAAAACTACTACTTCAGAAAATGGCATTGGAGATTATTTAAAAAATAAAGATAATGTTCAAGCTAAAAACTTGTTCCTGCATTGTTAGACTTAAAACTTTTCACACTGCCCTCGTAGCTTAACCTATTTTACATTTCATGGCTTCCATAAGATTTGTATGGTGGAAAACTTTGTCCCATTTTAAAATTTTGTAGTATGCAAGTGATTTTAATTTTGTTGCATACTTTCCATTTCTCAAAAATGCATTACAATTTTAGACAAAAACTTTAAATTATATTGTAAGTTCTTCTCACCTTTTCAACATTTTGTTGCAGATTGTATTGGGTGAAATGGCTTCAATGGCCCAACCTACACTTTTATCCTCATTACAAAGTTTAGCAAAAATATCTTCCCGTTTCTCTTCAGTCAGACTTTTGGAATCTGCACAACCCACCGTCTTTAGAACTTCCTCATTGCTCAGAATGCAATAGCATACACCATACACCATGGGACCTGCCAACATTAAAAGTTACGCTCTAATGCAAGATGTAAATATTTATGTCAAAGGCATATTAATTTGACAATGCTAGAGATGCTACTGATTTGAATGTACCAATAATTCACTAAACGTTTTCCAGAAGGGCAGCTATTACTCTACATTAAAAGTATATGTCTTTCAACTTCCCTGAATGTAATTCATAAAAAGTGTTAACTTTTCTAGAACAATTTTAAGATATTTAAAAAAATTCACTATTTCTACAATATGGATATTTTAATTCCAGTGTAGCATAACTAATGAATATATGTTATTAGACTGCGTCATGTTTCCTAAATATTGTGGACAGTTCTTTATTAATAAGGGATGGTTATAAAACTCCACGCCGTACTATTATACAGTATTACAACTTGTAGTTGTCTTATTTAATTCTATCATGTGTTTGAATGCTTTACGTAAGTTATATGATACGTTCAATATCCTTGACTTTGCTCACCACACGATCTAAAAGACAAAAACACCTACTGCTATTACTGGAGCTGACATTATATACATACCTAAGACTGGGCCTCTTCCAGCCTCATCTACACCAAGGAGACAAGTCTCTTCCTTACACTTATCGGGTATTCGTGATGTTAAGGTCAAATTTTTAGAATTATCATGGTTCAAAAAATACTCCTCGAAGTTTTCGGCAGATTTTATATCCGTATCACCCACAATATCAGACGTATTCATGATTATTCCGATTTCGGGCCTAAAACCTCGTGAAACTTCCCGCCAAAGTGAGAACTGTCTGCATACGCTTAACCACAGAAGGTCCTGCAACAACTCCCTTAAATACCCCTATTTTTAATCTATATTAATTTAGAGAATTTTATGGTTAAATATATTAGGTTTTTATTTGTAACTAATTTATTATTGCTTCATGTCGATCACAAATATTTGTAGCACGTGTTCTCATTTATTTATGAATTGTGGGTGTTGGAATAATAGAAAAACAAAAGCAGAACAAACAGTTGGTGAAAAGAACAACCAACCTAACTGCTTCCAAAATACAACCTACAAACTTTCAAATGATACTTTTGTCTATAATCATTTTAATGCAATTTTTTCTCACTAAAGATGAACTATGAAAGTAATAAGAAGAATTCGAAACATAAAACAGCACAAAAGTCTTAATAAAGTACAATAAATTGTGTGGAAGCGTTGCTTAGATTAGGTTGTCTTAACTGATTAAACGCCGGGCAATGGAGGAGGTGGGTAAAAGAGAAACATTGTAAATATATTAAAATATAAAAATAGATGTTTAAGCATTTTCAATGAAACTAATAGTAAATAGCAGACGTGGGTGAAAGGCGTAAATATTTGTATATTATATAGATCCCGAATGAGAAGGGGGGTAAAAAAGTTCGCGATGCGTATTTATGATGAATAAGTTTGAAACGTGAGTGTTTATAAAAATAGGAAGTGTGTAAAAGTTGCAGTTTATAGAAAGGCATGAAAAATCCATAAACATTTATCATGTGTAAAAACAGCACGAAAAAAAATATATAACCCTTGTATGTAAGGAGGTTATGATGCGCCACCAGCGAACATGATTAAAAAGTATGCGTATAAAATATTGCTGGATTATTGAATAGAAGTTCCGCTGGAAGTGAATCCCCATCAAGAATCTATGCGTAAAGAGCGTTGCATCAACATAGTAGCTTTAAAATTAATTTGCTGAAAGATTAGAAAGCAGGCGGTAGTTAATCATTCTTTTATTAACCCCGAACTATTCCCATATTCCAAAATGTGGTTAGCAAACCATATCTGTGCTTTTCAATTCTGAACGACATTACCCAGTTCACGTCTGAGCATTACACTAGATGATTTGAGGTGATGGGCTGACCTGGAAGGGTATAGTATCACTACCGAAAGACAACATAAAACTTGCAAAAACTAACTGCTGATTCAATAAGGAGGATCATGTAATTGGTGCAGGAAATAGCCTTGAGAAAGCACATTATCAAATTGGGCAAGATCTTGGTGACATCAGTGCTAAAAGCAGGCATACAATTTGAAGTTTCTGGGACTGTTAGATAGGGATGATAAGTCTCAGCTTCATAGGAGGGTGCAGAATATAAATATGAGGTTTGAGTATGCATTGATGCACCTACAAACTCCCACATTTGCATGAATGATGTAAATCACCTAAATAGGGATGACTTTACTGTACATGGCCTTCACTTAAATTCTAGAAGCAAAAAGCAGCTTTTGCTTCTTATTGCTGACAGAATCAAGATTAAAATTCCAGCTGTTATCAATGGTACAAGGCCCCATTTTTTAGTATAAGGACAGCTGGTCCAGGCCAGAAATTCATCAAGCCAAACTTAATAGCAGTTAAGGTTAACTCAAATTACAATAGTATCAATGATAATGACTGCATAAGTAAAATTGAAGAGTATTCAGCAAAAACAACCTTTATATATTTCATAAAAATATTAGGGGACTCAAAAGTAAAACATGAATTATTAACAGCATAATTTGTGACAGTATAAAACACATATTCTCTGCCTATCTGAACATCATTTGAAACAACAGGAATTATCACAATTTATTGCATAGTTATATTTTGTGAGCAGAAGCTTCAAGGAAAAAAATTAAATAACGGAGGAGTTTGCATTTATGTCAGGCTGGATGTACCATATAAAACATTAGATATATAAAAATTTATTCAGAACAGAACATTGAATTATGCATATTCCAATTGGATAGCAAAAATACAAAAGTAATTGTAATTGTTATTTATCGCACACTGTTAGAAAATTTTCTTGATGAAACTTGAAGATACCTTAAACTTTTTATTCAAGTATGATATAATTGTATGTGGGGACATAAATGTTAATTACTTAATACCAAGATCAGAATGAACTGTCCTACACCCAAGATCACAGGTTTGAACCCAGCCAGGACCGATGGATTTTTTCGGGCATAAAAATCTTAAGTATGACTTCCTTCGGAAGGGAAGTAAAGCCGTGGGTCCCAAGTTGTACATTTACGGCACGAAAAAGAACCTCAAGCCTGAAAGAGAGGCCTCTGAGCAAAATTGTCAGCCGTTTCACGCCCTGAGTTGAATGGGAAGCTGATGACCTGAGATGTTAAAGAGGGTCCAAAAAAAAAAAAAAACAGAATGAACTGGTTAAATTCCCTTCTTACTGTGTATCATATGGTGCATGCAATTAACTTTCCCACCAGATTGATAAACTCTAGGACAGCAATAAATAATGTCTTTGTTAATTCAGATAAACTGGCATCATATTCTGTGTCTCCATTGATCAGTGGTCTCTCTGACCATGATGCTTAAGTAAAAGTTAAGAAGGATTCTATAATAAAACTCAAAAGACTGTTATAGACATATAAAATACAGATATTAATGATGAAAACATCAGTATAACGGTGGAGACACAAGAATTGTGGAATAGTGTCAACAACACAAATAATGTTAACAGTAAATTAAAAAAAAATGTTACACATATTTAAATTGCATTTTGAAGTGCCCTCTAAAAGCTAAAAAAAGGAGTTATAATATGAGCAGGGAATGGTTAACCTAAGGAATTAAAAGTACATTTTAAAAAGTATTATAAGATAATTAGGAAAGAATAAAAGCAGCAAAAGGCCTCCAATATCAAACACTTATCAGACAGTCAAAAAACAAAATAAAGACTAATTGGAATATACTAAAACAAGTAATAGGCAAAATTTTGCTACATGATGATGCAATGATCTTAAGCATTAACAATCAAGAGATACAACACAATGCAGATGTAGTAAATGTGTTTAATGATTACTTTCTTAATGCAACAAAAGATTTAAATTTGTACTCTGGTGATAAAAAGAGATACATTAAGAATTTTTTTTACAATCATCAATTTCCAGTCATTACGATTCAAACCAAGTACCACTAATCCATGAGAAATTAGTAATATTTTTAGAAAACTAAAATAAAAACACTCTTCTGACTATGATGAGATTAACAGCAAAGTCATAAAGGCCTGTGCAAAGGAAATTAGTACACCCATTAATCACTTGTTTAATGAATCTTTATTTCCTGAGAGGCTAAAATATTCAATACTGAAGCCTCTGTTCAAAAAGGAAGAAAAGATAAATGTCTCTAATTACAGACCTATAGCTGTTTCACGTACATTTTCTAAAGTGTTTGAGAAAGTAATGTACATTACATTACCTTGAAAGTAACAATATTCTAGTTAATGATCAGTTTGGAATTTCAACCAAAAATGCAATCTATGAACTCACTAATGAAACTTTAACTGCATTTAATGAAAGAGTACATTTAGGAGGAATATTTTGTGACTTAGCAAAGGCATTTGATTGTGTCAGTCATGGAATTCTGATGAATTTCTATGTAATAAAAAACCAATATTTAAAATGGTTTATATCCTACATTGACAAAAGGAAAAAAAAATGGTAATAAATTGTCCCTTTAAAAATAAAAACAATGCATCAGTGGGGAATGATTAGCCATGGAGTGCCTCAGGAATCTGTTCTGGGCCCTCTTCTTTTTCTGATATATATAAATGACCTCTCCTTATCTGTCCAAGATGTAGGAAATACTATTCTATTTGCAGATGACACAAGCATATTGATAAAGGGAACAAGCCTTAATGATAGTGCTATTAAACTAAATCAGTTCCGAGTTCTTTGTGTGTATGGTTCAAAACAAACAAATTGTTTCTAAATCTAGATAAAACAAATGTTATGAACTTCATCACTTACAGATCTCCAGATCCACAATTACAGATAGGATATTATAACAGTGTACTTTCACAAACCAACTATATTAAATTCCTTGGTTTAATAACTGATAACCATCTGAATTGGAAAGATCACATTGATCTTATCATACCTAAACTTAGCAGTGAATGCTATGTATTAGTAATGTTGGAGTCAATTAAGACTTTATAACTAGTTTATTTATTTCAACTCAATAATAAATATGGTCTTATATTTTGGGGAAACTCAGTTAAAAGTGAACACTTCTTCCTATTATTACAGAAAAAAAGTCATATGAATAATCACTGGTACACATAGCAGACATTCAGGCAGAAATCTCTTTAGGCAATTTGAAATTTTAACTCTTCCATGTGAATATATATATCCCTCATGAACTTTCATATAAGCAAGAAAAATTGGTTCAAAATCAAAATATACACGACAAGAATACTAGACAAAAACAGATATATATATATATAGACTGCCTTCAACACTTTCCTGCCCTCAAAAAGGAGTTTATTATGAATATACTTTAGTATAAAATGCTCTTCCCTCTAGCTTAAAAGCCTTAATAAACAATGATAAATCCTTTGAATCTGCCGTTAGAAAATACCAATATATTGATTGATTGACTTATTTATGGGCGCTCTTTAACATCTCAGGTCACCAGTGTCACATTCAACTCAGGGTGTGAAACGCCGACTAATTTTGTTCAGAGCCCTCAGGCTTGAGGTTCATTTTTGTGCCGTAAATCTACGACACGGTACCCATGGCTTTACTTCCCTTCCGAAGGAAGCCATACTTAGGATTTTTACGCCCGAAAAAATCCAATGTAAAAGAGCCTATTATTCTGTAAAGGAATATATGAACAACAATATTATACTGAGTTAAAAACACTGTAATAATTTTATATCAATGCATATGTAAACATGTATATAGTAACATTTATGAGTTTCTGTTGGGTTGTTGTAGGAGTTTTTTTTTTCCTCCCCCATTTTAATGGTAGCTATTTATGCAGATATACACAATATGTTTTGTAAATGTAGATTGTGTGCTATTGTGGTAATTGTAAATGGCAAGTTCTATATCCTACAATTACGTATTCAACTTAACACTAAACTCCACTTAATGACAAGTTACTATGTTCGTAGTTTTCTGTGATTGCTTCGTGAATTCACTGAAAGATCCAAGAACTAAACTTAACTTACCTCGCTAACATCTTTAGCTTCTAAGTGCAGCTAAATTAGAATGGTTCCTATGCTCCTTGAGGACCTGTAAAAGATCTTTAGCCTAATCCTTGGAATCTATTCATTTTATATGTATTTTTTTAAACTTATTACATTGCAATATTTGGAATCCATTCATTTTATGTGTAATTTTTTAAACTTAGTACATTGCAATTTTTACTATTTTAACATTATGATAACATGTCGTTCAAAGCTTATAATATTCACTGACTTTAAGTGAAATTATTATGGCAGCTAAGTTAAACAGCATAATTTTTGACCTCTGAATGCACTAATTAAATATTTAAGAAAATATCCATCTTTCCACCAACTAACAGCTATATAAACAGTTCATAACCAAAGCATCTAAAGAAGACTAATTTAGCACCTGTAATTATCCACCACTAGATTTAATATATGCATCCCACTTTCAAAATTCAATTCCTTGCATGTGAGTCAGTTTTAAACTTATGTAATATAACAGAAGAGTAGTTAATGTTACTACAAAAGTAATAAACCACTGACTGGGTCCTCCAGTTTCTAGGATTCACTCAAAGTTAGAGCTAGGTTAGTATTTGTGTAAATATAAATGGGTCCCTTTTTGCCAACTTTTGTATTTCTTTGGTTTGTACAAAAAAAAAAAAAAGGCTAATCTAGTGATGTTTTACCAAATATTATTTTTAACTATATTATCACTTAAAGTATGGTGAAACCTTTATCGTTTCCCACAGGGTAATAAAAAGAAAATTATGGATGGGGGAAGGGGTGAAATGTTAAAACTGGGGAAGAGGGAACCTATTAACTAAAATTTAAAAAAAAGCCTACAGAAGCAGAAATATGCTCCTATATTCATTTTAAAATATCAAAATATTGAGGGGAGTTTATGTGCCCACTGCTAGAGATGCTCATAGACTAAAGTAGCCTTTATGTGCTTGCACCATGATTTTGGTTACAAGGTCTTAACCTTAGCTTCCATTTTGTGCTGTGTGTGCACTGCAACAGTTTACAATGAATAATGAAATTGAGATACCTTGCTGCAAAAATTTGTTTGTGGCTTTGTCTATTATCTTGTACATTTTCGTTTCTATATACACTTCCCTTCCACCTCTTCACATATGAGAAAACAATGTGCACCTTGCTACAGTACGTTTCACAATCATTATACAGTACTTGTTGCAATTTAACAATGATTTACAATATAAAAACAATCATTCAAGAATATAAGTTGTATAAAACAAATCTACTGATGCAGAAAAATGATCAATGTTGGTTTTATTGTTATGTTTATATTGAAATTATGTTTGTGACTACATAAATCGAATGATGGAATCAGGAAAACGATGTTTCCAGGAATTTACGGATTGAGGTTTCAATGTAATAATTTGACTTCTTCCAAGGCTGCAGGGAGATGTCAGTTAAACATTTCTGTTCTAGTGAAATGTTTCATGCTTCTATTAATACAAAGTTGTTTAATTTGCAGATTGTGAATATGACAGGCAGCAACAAGGTGGTCCAGATAACCAACATTGCACCGCAGGCCACCCGTGACCAGATGCAGACACTCTTTGGGTATCTGGGTAAGATAGAGGACATCAGGTTGTATCCAACAATTAGAGATGTTGCAGTGCCTGTGCAGTCCAGAATATGTTACGTCAAGTTCCATGACCCTGTGTGTGTCGGAGTAGCACAACACATGACCAATACTGTGTTCATTGATAGAGCATTGATTGTCATCCCATTTCAAAGTGGAGAGATTCCAGATGAACAGAGAGCTCTAGAAATAACCAACCAGGGGACAATGGTACCAGGATTATTTCCAGCAGAGCCCAAACTACCTCCGCATGTAACCAACCAGTTAGAGGGATTACCACCTAATCAGGTAGTCACAACACATGATCCAAGACTTGCAGCAAATGGTTTGCCCCTATATCCTCCACTTCCAGCTACTTTGGATGGCAGAAGAATTGAGGAAATTCGTCGAACTCTGCTGGTTGCAAACATTGAAAACTCTGTCACTACACAGCAGCTTATTGATTTCTTTACAAGTGCAGGAGAAGTGAAATATGTGCGCTTCTGTACAAGAGAAGGGGATCTAGAACGTTATGCTCTGATAGAGTTCTCTGATCAGAACAACATAATATCAGCACTGCAGATGAATGGTAAAGATTTATTTGGGAAATATATCAAGGTGTATCACTCTACACAAGCAATAGTCAAACCACAAGCAAAGAGCAATGAAGCAGCACAAAAGGAAATTGAGGAAGCAATGTCCAGAGTGAAGGAAGCACAGAATTTAATTTCTGCAGCTATAGATCCAGTGATTGGTCTTCTAGCCAAGGAAAAGAAACGCAGCCGTAGCAGCTCCAGGTCAAGACGTTCTCGCTCAGCATCACGAGGCAGGAGGCGCTCACACTCAAGAAGTAGGCGAACCAGATCTCGATCAAGACGGCGCTCAAGAAATAGAGGTCGCTCCCGTTCCAGATCTAGGAGATCTCGCTCAAGATCCAAACGAACACATACACGCAGTAGATCACGTGATCGCAAGAGGCGTTCCAGGAGTTCTGGCCGTCGCAGAAGAAGCCACTCAAGATCTCGATCTCATAGCAGGCGTCGTTCTAGATCCAGATCAAGAAGATCCCACTCAAAGTCTAAATCCAAATCTTCAAGTTCCAGAAGCCATGAGAAGTCGAAAGATAAAAAGGATGATAAAAAAGATAAAAAGGATGACAAGAAGGATAAAAAGGATGAGAAGAAAGATGAAAAAGAGGAGAAAAAGGAAAGTACAAAGAAGGAAGTCGAAGCAGAAATAAAATCTGATGGTGTTGCAAATGAAAATGAACATACTGAAGAAAATGTCATACAAAATGTTGAAGGGAAGAAAGAAGGGGAGGCTGAGAAAGAGAAAGAAGTTGAAAGAGTTAAAGATAAAACTAAAGATAAAAGTAGAGTAAAGAGTCCAAGGGAAAAGTCAAAGTCATCTAGATCACCATCAAAGTCTCGTCATCATCGCTCTCCATCACGGCGCAAGAGTCGCTCCCCACAGAGGAAGAAGAGTAGGTCTCCATCGCGCAGAAAGAGTCCCCACTCAAGACATAGAAGTGGGTCTCGTTCACGGTCCAGGAGGCGCAGCAAGTCCACTACTCGCTCTAGTCACAGCAAGCACTCGCCTTCAAGAAGGCACTCTCGTAGTCATTCCCGCAGCAGACGTGAAGGTGACAGAAAGCGAGAAAAGGAAAAGAGTCATGACACAGATCGCAGGGACAAGGAACACAAAGACAAGACAAAAAGAGAAAAGAAGGAACAAGAAAAGGATTCTGATAAATTAACCAGTTCTAAAATACCGCGTAATTACGACGAGGAGGAAGAAGGTTTTGACACTGCAGAGAAGGAGGGCAGTGAACAGAGTGAGGGAGAAGAAGATCGTAATGGAAGTGAGGAGCAGGCAAATGCAGAAGATATGGACATATCAACATCCCCATGAATAACTAGATAGAATTAAGAGTTAATTCATTTATCTTGTTTCACTTGCAGATGAAAATGTTATGCTACTTTGAAAAGGAAATATTGTTTACACCTTATAATTTGCTTTAGAAAGTGTTTATATTTTAAAGTTTAATTTGCTTTGGAAAGTAATGAAAAATGTTTCTGAAAAATTGTAGCTTTATTTAATTACATCATGACTTTGCTGTTATGTATGTTGTCATATTTTATAATTTTTAGACGTTCACAATTGTATACATTAAAAAGAAATTAGTAGTCCAATTCCAAACAATAGGAGAAGTGCAAAGTCTTTTTTTCTGTATTTCTAGTAATAATGATATGATACTGTATGTGTTAGTAGCTGGCTATTTGTGTTGAACTCAAAAGGAATTAGTTTTGGGACAAGACATTGAACTGGCATTTGAAAAATGCTTTCAACTTTAAACAAGTCACTGAATTAAACAGGTAGCTTTCAAACAGAATATTATAACAATCTTAATATACATTCCAGAAATTTGTTGTATTCTATTTTTATTAATAATTAACTAATAAATATATTATATATAAGAAACAAACAGATTATAAAGTTATGTTTCTTCCATTCCTCTTTACTTTTAACACCATTAATAAATACAAAGTGTAATACAATACAAAGAATATACAAATTACAGTCAGTTTAAGTGTTGAAAAGTAATGGTGTTTTCAAAAAAGGTTTTATCACTCTTATGCCCATTCTGTATAACTTCAGTTTGCAGTATATTGAGCTAAAGGTATTATCTTTACCATGGTAAAATATTATTTCTGATGCATTAAACTTGATTCGATATTGCCAAACACTTAAATGCATTAAAATTAATTGCTCATCAATGAGCAGTAAAGTGAAAAAAACAAGGTCTTGTTTTCAAAATGGAACTTAATGATTATAAGACAATGTTATATCTTTGATATCTAAAAATTAGCATTATGAGAAAATGGCATGTAACAATGATCAGAATCTATTCGAAGTAAGACAATGTTATATCTTTGATATCTAAAAATTAGCATTATGAGAAAATGGCATGTAACAATGATCAGAATCTATTCGAAGAATTGGATAATGAATATTTCACAGAAGCATGTGACTGAAAAATCGTTTCTTTTATTTTAAAGTTGGAGCAGATGAATACGAGGCTTCAATAACAATAGATTATTTTTCATTAAATGTACAAATCTCATAAGAGATCTTTCCCCAGATGTCTAATTGATACATAAAAATAATGCAGCCTTCTGAAGAGCATTAACATTGTCAAGGATTGCAACGATAGCATGAGATCTTTTAGGTAATAAATTGCTTCAAATCAAGAAAACATTTATACGTTCAAGCAAAATCAAACTGTGGTATTGCGAAGAAGTGAAATCAATAGTGCAGGTTTTTTTGCAATATCATGGTATTGAAAAGGCTAAAAGCTGAGGTTTGTGCACTCGGGCATTATGCTATTTTGTATTTTATTTTATTCTTCTACTAATATTTTATCTCACTTTAGTTGCTGACTGTCTTATTGACTCAAAATCCACAACACTGTGGTTATTAGGATATTGGATTCACTCCACAATTAAAAATCATGATATCAAATAATTTACCTCTCAATCATTTCTTTTAATTATTTATTGTTCTGCTGATCCTAACAATATTTCAATCATTTCTTCTTCACTTTCCCTAAATAGCTTCCTATTTTTTTTTTTTTTAGTTTTTTCTTTCTGTACTTATATTTATTATTTTTTCCCAATTCTGCTGAAAGATTATTCCATTTCTCTAAAAGTGATTTCTCTCTTAATAACCTACATTTTACACCCTAATAAACTATACCAGATATTGTCCTTCTCACCTGCTCCTTTCAACCATTTTCAACTTTTTATTCACTGCATGTTCATGAAAATTATACATTCCTGTGACCATTGTACAGCTTCCCTTAGTTTTTAAATTACCTGCTAAAATTCTGCTAGAATCCTACTTATGGTGAGTGCTATTAGAAAATTCCCAGACTGGTTCTGTTATAAAAAAATACTTCACTTACCTAATTTTGAGCACAATCTCCTTGGGATGCGATACACCTATTCCAGAGTTTCTGCCACTTTTGGAGTAGCCTCAAAGTCACTGTTTATAAGTGAGTGTGAAACTTTCTGCAATTCACAATGTATCTCCAATGATGTTGAAAAGGGACATTTGCCTGCACTGACCCAAATAACACACCAACAATGTCAGCAATGCTGTTGATTGATCTCCTATGACCTCCATAAACAATTTTCCCAGACTTTTTCAACATCAATGGCAATGCTTGTTCTTCCACTTTTGAAAAGTCCATACCACTCAAAACGTTGCATCATTACCATAAGCTTGCCAAATTCCCAAGTTTAATGCAACATTTCACATTAGCATTTTGTTCCAACTTGCTCTCCATGACTAAATCACAGGCCAATACACACACATGATGACAAAAATGCTGATTGCACTACCCCCAATGCTGCTTGGCACACTGCTAGCTCAAGGTTACAGCTCCCCAGTACCATGTGTGCAACCCTATACTACCATCTGTTGGCTGCTACAGAACCATTCTGGCAACTTTTTAATGTCCATACTTATATCCACACTAGTGAGAGTGCAGCAGTCACCACTGGTAAGAGGAATTTGCAGCTATATCAGAAATGCATTGACCTGTTGAAAAAGGGGGGAATGGGAGCAGAGTGAACTATGAGAGTACCTTGTTTCAGCTCTTTGGCTACTGTATGTTGCTCTTTATTAAAACTTGATTTTTTTTTTTTTTATATGTTTGAACTTCTTTTACTTCCTTTCTTTTCCCTTTGATTTATTGCACACCTAAACCTCAGCCAAATTTCTTATACAGATGTCAAAACAGTCTAACTATTTTCATAACATGAGACAATTGTTTTGTCCTTTAAAACTGTCTACAAAGAGGCAATTATTTTTATTGTATATAAAGTTACACATATAATGATCTCACTTACACTGTTTTTTCCCTGAACCTCTATTCATGAATTAAATAATTCATTAAATACATTTGTCATCTTGGACAAAATAATATAATACTTAGTTGGCTTTCCATTTAATGGATATAATCACTTCTAAAGCCAACAAAATGTACATCTTACCACAAAGCATTGTATTGGGAGAATTTTAGAACAGTTAAGAATCTATATTTATATATTTAGAAATTTTTAAAATCAAGTTAATCATGACTTTAGAAAGCATTGTTGCTGCATAACTAATATTTGAGTTTTTTGAGGTATTTTGTAAGAACATAACTGAATTTCTCATATTTTTGTATTTAACTAGTTTTGGAATTGGGCTACTCAAATATGCTGTAAACAAAAAGTAAAAACTTCCTTCACATTTATACCAGAGCAAGTTATTGCATTGTTTCTTCCTGTTCCAATAAAATGTTCATGGAAATCAGAGATAAATAAATATGTAGCATAAAATCATTTGTGTTTATTAAAACAAGTCTCTTTTCAACATAATTGTAGCTATAATGTGAAATTTGCAACTGAAATTAATTGTACAGATTCATACCAGGGTTCTGTGCTTGAGTGTAGGGTATGTCCGCAAACGCAACAATTCCAGCTGTGTGCGAAGTGTTAAGATCTCTTTGTGTTGTTCCTGTATTTTAGCAACAAGACAACTTCGCTTCACAATGGAAACCATCCTGAAACAGATGTAATACATGACAACTGTTATCACCATGCTGCTATAGCATATTTTGAATGTGCAGTAGTCTTACCTGTTTCGTGCATTCTCCATTTCTTTGGACTCCATGTCTAAATCTCTTAACATCTGCTGTTCATGCACATTGATGTTCAAAGCAGTAATCTTTTTGTCCAGCTGTTGATTTGATTTTACCTTCTGTGCTGTCTTTTCTTCTAGATCTTTCTGCTTCTCTTTTAGTTCTTTAATTGCTTTTGCAAACTCCTGCAATGAAAACATTTGGCATCTAGCAAATTTGATTATAATTATAATAATAATAATCTATTTACTATCAATAGACTCATTACAAGTGTCTGACATGGAAAATGTGCAAATGATTTACTATATATATATATATATATATATATATATATATAAATAATCCCTTATTACATTACTAGTTCATCTAACGTATATATATATTAGGCATTTTTTTTACTCATGCTTAAATTTGTTTCCTATATGCACCTTAATTAGTGTTTGTAATTTATTACACAGTATCAGTCATGAGTAATCGGAAGCTTAATCAGAATTTATTACACAGTATCAATCGTTTTATTAATGGATCTTATTCCATGGGAGTTAAACCTCCTTTAGTATTATAATTATACATTTCATTACTTATTATGCTATCAGTTCCCTTCTTAAAGGCCATTAAAAGTACCATATACTTATAGATATATATATATGCACATACATATAACTGAACCACTATAAGGATACCCTTTTTCCTAAAAACATTGTTGCACAACTTCATTCTAGATAATTCATATATACATCGCTGATATTTCTTTTGTAAAACTAAGATTCTATTCATATAATAATTCAGTACTTCCCCAATTTTATAAATGGATAAACTATCCCATAATTTACACTTAATAGTACATTACCTAGTGACCTTTTCTATTTTTGAATTATTTAAGTAGACTGTTATATCTGATTCCTACTGTAAATGGAAATGTTCAAACAGATTTTCTTTTTTTGAGGATTATCCTTCAAATAAACTGACAGTTTTTTCAGGCAATCATTGTTTACCGTAAATTGTTTAGAGATTTATTGGAACAAATAATTCAGGTTGTCATCAGTATATGATACAAGTGTATTTGTTATGTCGTTTATACAGGGTGTTAATGAACTACAAATTAATTTCAGAGACTGTATAGATGTATATATTAGTAATTTGACATAGGCAAATGTATGGCCTATCTGTTCAAATTTCGACTATGACTATAAGTTTCTAAAGTGCCAGTACACTACTGGCTAATGAAGATGCCCCTGGAAAGCATAACACATGATAATGAAGGGAAGTTTTAAGTGTATCACTCTGGCGCCATGGTTATGGCATTAGCTTTTGAATAAGAGGTGGTCATTTGTTTTAGAGGTCAACTGCCATTCATGTTTTTGTTTGTTTATTTTTGTTATTTTCTGACTAGGGCCCAATTATACAGCTTTTAGCCTATATTTTAAGTTGATGTTTCAATTTATACACTTAAATCTTAACTTATTAGTTCATATAACTATAACCCTTGTAGTTGTTATTGTACTCACCAATTAGAATCATGTCCTAAATATGTTTTAGGTATATTAAGTTTTAGGCATCATGCTAGTAATAAGTTTATTAGCCATTGTATGTTAATAATACATTCATTTTACTTAAATGTAAATTGGAACTTGCACAGTGAAGCCAATCATATTAATTGATATCATTGTATGATTCAGTTGAACTACACACTCTTAAAGCTTCACTTACTTTTCATAAATGTATGGAACCGGTTTCGAGAACATTTTGTTCCCATCTTCAGCCATGCTAAAGTTCAACTGTTCAAGTTTAGCATGGCTGAAGATGGGAACAAAATGTTCTCGAAACCGGTTCCATACATTTATGAAAAGTAAGTGAAGCTTTAAGAGTGTGTAGTTCAACTGAATCATACAATGATATCAATTAATACATTCATTGTTTAGAAAGAGAACAAAGTTTAAAAGCATTAAGTAAATTTCATTCATTTCTTTAGTATGCATATAACAGCACTTCATATCAAATAAAAAAAAAATTAACAGCATGACAAGAACATCAGGTGTTGCATTATGTATTACACCACACAAGCAGTTAAAAAGCTCCCTCTAGAGTAGGCTACATCAAGATCTAGATCTAATTGTAGTTGTAATATAGTCGGTCTTGACTACACAACGGAAAAAGCAGTTAATAGATGTTCAGTGTCACCTGCCAAATGATTAGTTTGAGATGTGAGGGATTTTTCTGCCACTAAATCTTGAAAACATGATAATGAGCTGTAGAAAATGACATTTCTATGCTTGCAAGGCAGTTTTAAAAACATTCTAAACAAATTTTTTCACCCTGCTTGACTTTAATACCGATTCTTCAGAATCTAATGCCAAAATGTTTAACACCATAAAACTGCATTATGTTGAGTTTATGGACCATACTGTGCCTATCTCAAATTGCTTATATATGGGTCTCTACACTCTCTGAAATTATTTTGGTGTATTTTGTTAACACCCTGTATATATTAAGAACAATATAGTCCCAAAACAAACCCCCATGGTACACCAAGTTATAAATTTAAGATAAATTTGCCTGTTTTTAGTATGTACTTCTATTACACATGTCCTATTACTAAGGTAGACTGGATCACATGTATTTTGCCTCTTATACCATAAATTTTCATTTAGAAGCAGAAATGTGATACACAGTGAAAAGCCTTAAGATAGGTCAACAATATCCCTGCAGTACTCCTACTTTTATATAAATTTTCCAGTAATTTATACATAAAATTCATGACAGCTTTTATAGTTGAAAAGCCCTTTCTGAATCCATGGTGATGGCAATTATACTACACTTCTTAATTAGCTAGTGAGTCAATTTAATACTGTTATGCTCCACTTAACATTGAATTATAAGAACACGTGTCACAGGCTTTTGCACATCACCAGCTGTGAGTTAACTGCTGGGTTTGTTGTTGGTTGGATGGACTTGGTGTAGCTCTCAGGGACATTTTATGAACTTTTATATTAGTTCCGACACAAAATTAATTTTAAATTTATACTATACTTATCTAACAAAATTAGAAATTCTGTGTTTGGAAAATTATTTGAAAATTTTCCAAACACAGAGGTTAGTCATATAGGCCTATAATTATTTACATCATGTGTACTGCTCTTTTTATATACATGTTTAATTATACTTAGTTGTAGGCAATTTGGGAATATGCCTTCATTCATGTAATAATTAATGAGGTCATTTAGATCATATGCAAGGGCATCTTGGCATTTTTTTCAGTACTTTATGGGATATATCATTCCTGCCAGAAGAATACTGATTTTTAAAACTAATTATTATTTTGATAATTTCTTCACTGCAACATTGCACTAGAAAGTTTTGACATACAAAAATCAGAGGATAGGCATGCCATAAACTAATAATATCAATCAACATTTCCTGTTTTATGTGCTATAACAGCAGCAGTTAAAAGGATTTGGTTTAATCAGCTCTCAGCAGAAGATTTCACAAATGTCTGAATGTTCAAAATCAATAAACATAAAATGCTGCTTATTTTCTACAAGAGTGGTCTAAACATTTATCAGTTTTTTTTTTTTTTTTTTTTTTTTTTTTTTTTTTGCATAAGTGCTGTTCTACTGAGGCACCACAGGTGATGGACACTGGTGTTACATGAGATGAAATGACAAATTTGAAAAAGATTTTTTTAACGAAGAAAGCATTCCAGGACTAAGTTCAGGTGCCTTTCCGACATTTGCTATTAATGAGGACTGAGAAAAAAGTGTCTTGAAGGATGCTCTTGGCAAGAATGGGACTGTAGACCTGCTCATGAGTCTATCCCTTAATGATCTTGGCCACCATAATGAAGGAATGAGTTTGTAACATTATTTTTATTTTTCAAATAATCTGCTTTAAGGTGAATACATTTATTTCAACACTTCTCCAATATCATTATCCCTTCTCTTGAAGTTATTTTACAGAAGGTATGCAAAATACTCCCCTACAGCTGTCTCTTGATTTGATAAAAATGTTGAATTAACAAGGAAGAATTTAGCTTAGAGAAGAGATGGAAGTAGGAGGGATTCAAATCTGGGAAGTAGGGCAGATGCTCCAATTCATACTTCAAATGTCTTAATTTTCCCATCACTAAAACACTGAGCAAGTGCATTGTTTTGAATCTGTTTTCCTTCCAAATGTTGGTTGGTTACTAGTGGCTATTGGGGATGCTATATTCATCATTTTTTTCCATAGCTTCCCAATAAAGAGCTTCCAAATTATTTTTCATTTGTTTGTTTCTATCAAGATGACTGCATTTCAGTAGATGTTCTTTGTTTAGCATAATACTCACACCCTTACACAATGGGCAGTAAGTATCCTTGATTAATTTCATCTGAAGAGGTGTTCTGATGAGCATTAATGCTTGACAATTAAGTGGAATTGGGTAACTCCAACTCTTCTTGGTTTGAATAAAAGGTGTTTGAAAGTCTTTAGATCTTCAAATGGTTTCCCTTTAAGTTTTTGTTGGATATTTTGTTGTTCCCATTTCAGTTATTAAGCATTTTATGAGCTTAAATAAATTGTACTTACAAAAAGTAGGCGGAGTTTAGTGTAACAAGCTCAATAAATAATTGTAGGATATTTTATGAGCTTTCAGTTTAGAAGGAACAATAGTGTTTTTCAATGCTACTCTGGAATGTTGGTGGCTTATAACGCAGTAAAAAATCATGAATTGAAATATTACATAAATATAATGTAGATATCTTTGATGGCCATTTATTGTTGAATAAAATACTCAGTTGCACAAATCTACATTTAACTAGAAGTGCAAATAATTTTCTAATTAAGCTGTTCCCTTGTCCTGTAATAGTGTTGCTCTACAGTAAATAAGTGCAAATATACATTTTCATCTTTAATTAAATCTGTTGTCTAACACTCTTCATGCTTCACTGACCTTAAAAATATTTGGAACTGGTCATGGCCGAAGATGGAGATAACATATCTTTGAAACCGCTTCCGAATATTTTTAAGGTTAGTGAAGCATGAAGAGTGTTAAGACGACAGATTTAATTCATGTGAGCTTCACTGTGTTAGTTCAATATGAAAAATTTTTTAAAGTTTTTACAATTTTTAAAAAATTTTTAATTTTCATCTTTCTCCAAAGACAAATGGTAATTGTAAATAATTTTCTCAAAAATTGGTAAAATATATTTCAAACATATACCTATCTTAAATAAATTGTACTTACAAAGCTGTAGACAAAGGAGTAATATATCTATAAGAATGTATTAAATATGTTCACACTAACTCCACTTAACTATACATTAGGAAAAGTTTCTGGGGTTATCACTTCCATCATCAAAATTGACCGACTACTTGATTTGGTGGCTGGCTCCGGAGTTGTTTCTGTGGCGGTCTCTGGTTTGAGTAGGGACTTTCTAAGTTCATTGGTGGATGGAACATAAAAATTCATTAAGTTTTTCCAAATTTCTAACGAATGGTTGAATCCATTGTTGATAAGAAAATCAGACATTTCAAAAGATTAAAATATTAAAATCACCACTTTTCTCTCCATGATAAAGAAGGACCTAAGTTTTAAAAATTTCACATATCATCAATAGGCTATTTGGAGAGCAGGAGGAAAGAACACTTTAGAAATGTAAGATAAAACAGATGGTTAAATTAGCAGTTGCAGATCATTTTTGGATGTACAATCATGACATCACAAATGAAACCAAACTGTTGAAAGCTACCAACAATCCCAGGGAATTAGCAATATGGAAAAAGATTTTCATTTTAAAGATTAAGAATTGTGTTATGAATTTTGACATCCCACCAATGAATTTTCTGTTTTGCTGTATGTTGAAACCACTAGAGATCACATTGTCACCTGCCAGCATTAATCAGTCTCCAGCTGAAAGTGATTTTTTTTTTTTTTTGATTTAGTTTATTTGCAGACACTCTTTAATGTCTCAGGTCGTCAGAGTCCCATTCAAACCAGGGCATGAAACGCCCAACAAATTTTGCTCAGAGGCCTCTTCTTTCAGGCTTTAGGGTCTTTATCGTGCCGTAATGTATGATGCGGGAACCATGGCTTTACTTCTCTTCTGAAGGAAGCCATTAGGATTTTTATGCCCGAAAAATCCCATCGGTCCTGGCCAGGATCGAACCTGCAATCTTGGATTTAGGAGGCAAGTATGGTAACCACTACACCACCAGAACCAACAGCTAAGAGTGAGAGTAAATGCCCTTAAAACACGTTCTTTTAAATTAATCAGTTAGTGAAGTACAGTGTCACCTAATACCAACTTCTTTATGTGCATAATCAATCAACTTTGCTGTTTATAGCTTCTAAAGTTTAAAATTTTAGAATAAAATGTATGTCCCATTCTTCCTACAGTCCATGCATTTTTTTCTAATGCCTAAAATAAAGGGGATATTTATGGTCAACGGTTTGAATCAACTGAAGCCAGAGTGGTTGCTTAGGAAGAATGCATTCAGCATTTACAAAATGGTTTGAATGGATGAGGTGTTATATAGAATGTAATCAGATTACATTTATAAATTTAATTGCTTTCATTCTCAAAACTTTCCTAGTTACCCTCATATATTGACTTCCCTTGTGCTATTAATATCTTCCTATCTTTTATATGCAATTTCAGGACATTGTAGTGAAACTAGCAGCCAATATTTTCTTATGAACTTTTCATAAATTTAGATTTTTCATTAAAGTTTTAAAGAAGGTTTTAATATGGGTAATTGGGTATCTAATTAACTGGACATTAATTTTTTCAAAAGGATAACTCTGCAAAAAAATTCTGCTTAATAACTTAATACAAGCAGGGTTTGAATCTGCATCATTGTGCCTGCAATACTTGCACACTGAAGCTGTAATTATTGAGCACAGAGGTGAAAACTGGTAAATGCAAAAACTTGCTATAATCTGCCAATAAATATAAAGTGAAAAAATATCTAGACTACTAGGAGACCCATACCTCTTTTAATAAAAGTCCCTCACGTTCGATAGCTTCGATTATCTTGTCGTCTGTGATTCCAATCTTCTTTTTGTGTAAGTACAACTGCATGTGTTTTGTTAGCTGGAACATCACATCAAAGTTTTCTTCAGTAAATGGTATTAGCAGGTATCCTACTTAACAGAAATGTGCGCAGCTGTCATACTTACTTTTGTTTTCTCTATTCTATACAGTATTTCCTCCAAGTCTGCAATTTCCATCTTCATTTTCTTATGCTCCCACTCTTTAAACAGAATTTTGCGATTGAACTTCATTGCTTTGTGCATCATGGCCAACTTCTGACGACCTGCAGCCTGAAATATCAATATTATTTATCAACTAAATATTTTACTGTTGAATATAATAAATAGAAAAATTTTTATAGCATATTTTAGAAATTATTGAAACTATGAGGGCCATTTTTTTTAAATTTCTATCAATGTAGACCTAAACTACAAGAACATATAAATCAAATATGTCTCTTAGCTACTTTCCTTGTTGGCTTTCAGTTCTTCATGACTATAGATGGGATTTTCAGGCATTAAAAAACGTCGAAAAAAGTACTTTAACAAAATCCTTTAAATGATTTTTAAAGCATTCTCACAATTTTTCAAAATATTCTCCTCTTACAGTCATACACTTCTGCATTCTTTCAAACCATTGAAAAGTGTTTCCTGCCACACATTTTCTTCATCATACAAATATGCAGCAACTGCTTCACAATCTGATGAAAACTGCCACCCCCTTTCACTTTCGGGAAACAGAAAAGTTGCAGGAGGCCCATTGATTTGGCAGTGGAGTGGGCAGAAGCATTGTTGTGGTGGAGCAGGAAGTGTCCTTGCTTTCACTTTGGATGCTGATTTTTGCATTGTTTGAAGATCTCGGAAAGGCAGGTCTTGACATAGCAGTGATTGTGCATTGATTGTGGACATTGCATAATATTATTATACATTTGCAAAAAACTAGAATAATGAAATATATTGTATCCATAAAGTCATGGTGCAGTTTTGAACAGTCACACAATAGCAACAAAACAAGATAGAAATATGAAACCTGCACCAAATGAAAGAAAAATCTCTCCAAGTTTGCATATCTGTTTAAGCAGTTTTTGTGGATTCCTTATGTTGTCCTACACACATTTAAACAATAATATAATTCATTCCACACACACACACTACTAGGGACATCAGGTGTAACAGAGTGGATAGCATCTTACATTCTTTTAAATGGTGAATGTTCTTGATACAAACTCCGTACTACATTGCTTGACATAGTTCCATAAGTAAAAATCAAAAGGCATTAGGTCCAGTGATCTTGGTATCCATCCACCTCTGGCGAAATGATGTACCCAGAAATTAAAACAAAGTTGGTGTAGTGTGGAGGAGCACCATCTTGTTGGAAGATGACACCTTTGCCTTCATCTTGAATTTGTGGCACTGCATACAATTGCAACGTGTAAAGGTGTTTGACTTCACAGTTTGCTCCTTAAAGAAATATGAGCCTATAATTTTTCATGAATGAGCGCATACCAGAGTGTGAGGTTCATACTCAATGAGGACTGTCATAAGCTCATATCCTGATGTTATTGCGATTAACATGACCACTCACATAAAATGTGGCCTCATCACTAAACACAATTTCTGTAGGAATTATTCATCTCATAGAGCATCTCTACAATAAACTGTTATTGTTTAAGCTTATCAGTTGGGCAGGTAGCATGTAACAACTGCAGTTTTGTAACACTTAAATTGGAGATTTTTCTTTAAAACTTTATAAACTGTAGTCTTCTTCAGACCTAGATTTCAAGCACAGGCACTGCCGACTTTTTGGGGACCCTTAGGTAGCTTCAACATACTCATCACTAACCAAAGGCCTATGAATGTTTTTGTTCGAACTTGCTGCCAGTTTCCCTCTGCCGCTTATCCCAACAGTAAATGTTATTTCTATGTGGCTGCTCTTCATTGTACACACTGAGGGATTCAAATTTTTCAAGCCACAGGATGCATAGAACTTTCCTTTGCACTCTCTACATCCTGACTAAATGGCATGATTCACTTCACTGTTGTGCTGTGTCATTACCTGTGCATGCACACAACTGAAATATATGCTTCGGACATACTCTTCAATGTATTGTAAGTTTCATCCTTTGGTTTCGTTCTGTTTTGCCGTTATAATTGTTCAAAACTGTACCATGGCTTTACAGATACAGTGTATATGATACGAGTATTCAATAGCTTGAATCTAATTTTTTTGTTTACATATTAAAAACAGTGATATATGTAATCCTGTAAGTTTTAAAAATAAGAATGCATTTTATATTAGTTACAAAATTTCTTTTGTGCTCAGGTGTGTTATGGAGATAATGGCCAGGGTCAGAAGCTGTACATTCATCACTTTGTAATTTGCTTAGTACTAATGAAGCATCTGATATTAATGAGATATTATGGAATTTGGAAAATGTCAAACTTCATATGTGTTTTTACAATTATATAAATCTACAGATAAACACTCTTCATTTTGAATATTGAAAGATATATCTTTATTAAACTAGAAATGAAAGCATGAAAGAAAAAGAAAAAAATATGTGCATTTACATTGACAAGGCACATGATGTACAGGTGGGCCAGAAGTCACACAACCCGTTGTGAATGGAAATTGATAAATTTGGTTGTGATCTTCCAATCAATTTAAATTATTTGTATTTTGTTTGTATCTGATATTTGCTTATATAACCAGTAGAGTACAATGGTATTTAATCAAACAGCTGATATTCCTTTAACATTGTTGATTCACGATTGAGAAGAGGTTTACAACTGCAGAAAGAGTTTTTGCTTTAAAAACTTATTACAAAGGTGACTACAATTAGTAATTTGAATAAACATTTCAACACTGTTCAACCAGCATGGAAGACGATCTACTATTTGCAAAAACATTTTCAGGATACTGGATCTGTATTGGACTGTCACAGGTCAGATAGGCTATCCGCTACAGATCCAGTATCCTGAATATTTTACAAGTGATTATCCAGAGTCCTAAAGAGTCTATTCATAAGCTGTATTGTGAACAGGCTGTTTCAAGAATTTCTGTTCAGAGAATTTTACATGCAGCCAAATTCAAGTGTTACGCATATCTTGATCATGGCCTATTGGAAGATGATCCTGATCGTAGATTTCAATTTTGTGATGTTATTTTAATGAAATGCGAGTTCATGACAATAAGTTGTTTTCTAAGATAATTTGGAATTATGAGGCATCTTTCAAATTAACAGACCAAGTCAAGAAATACAACTGCATCTATTGGTATACCAAGAACCACAGAATTGTCTTCGAGAGGTAGCTGAATCAACCTGATGTTACTGATTGGGCTGGAATCTCATGTCTTGACATTATTGGGTCTTGGTTTGTTGATGACACAGTCACGGGAGATAAATACCTGGAAATGTTAGCTATCAATATCATTTCAGGGCTACAAATGCATTACAATAATTTCAACGTATTGTACTTTCAACATGATGGTGCTCCACCACATTATACATTACTGTGCGAAACTACATTAATGAGTCTTTTCATGATAAAGGTATTGAAAGATGAGGGCCAATAGAAATGCAATATAGATCACCAGCCTACACCAATGCATTTTTTCTTTTGTGACTACTTTAAAGATAAAAGTCTATGTTAATTCTGTTAACCTGGAAGTTAAGATTTGCATATATTGCCATGATTCTAAAAAAAGCAATACTAAACCACAAGCACTTGTGGACTTAAAAGAAGTCATTCAAAATATTATTGAAGAAATTGATACAAAAACACAATTGTGTGAGCATGTATGTTCAAGTGTCCCAGATCGTCTGCAGGAATGTATCGACAGAGATGCAAAACAATTTGACAAACACACACACATATATATATATATATATATATATATATATATATATATATATATATATATATATATATCATGTAGCTTTAATAAAGTTTTAATTGCATTGTACTGTATTTTTCATTAAAATGGCCCACCCTGTACATTGGCATTCTTTGCAGAATGCTTCTCTTTCAGTACGAAAAATGACAATAAAGCATAAACACAATGCAATCATTTTAATAAACAAACATTTTCTTGAGCCATTCCCATTCAAGTGTGGATGGTAAAGTAAGGAGTAAATCTGTATGACTTACTTTGATTTTATCATTGATTTTTTCAATCTCTGCTCGGCTTATAAGTATAGCATCATCAAAGTCAGACATCTTTCCAGAAAGAGGTATCTCTATCATGCCGCATTTCAGCACAAGCTGGATCTGGAAGCAGCAGGCAGCTTATTGGATGGTAATATAGCATTCATAATTACAGATAAGCTGCTAATATACTTTCATAAAGCTGAAGTACTAGATGCAATAAAATCCCTCATATCCAGCAATACTAAAACAACAGCAATGTTTAACAAGAAAAGAAGGGCAGGGGAAATGGCCATTTTAGACATTTGGGTGGAAGTTTCATTGTTTTTTAATAACATCATAGATGCAACATGTGGATGCAGCATGGCAGTAAAAAACATGGGTGACTGAGATTGTTCAAGCACAGGCTCATGAGCGAGAGGTGTGGGGTTCAATTCCTGCCAGGATCATCCTCTCAGACTGAGATTTTTCCAGGTTTTCCTCAGACCTCATAAATGGCACATGCCAGATATGTGCTCTAAACTCTGGCATGAAATATTTCCTTCCTTAAAAACAATCCTTCCCCATTTTATTTCATGTATCATTTTCCATGCAATTGACGCCACAGCAGTAGAAACCAGTATTAAACACAATTAAAATAAAAAGTAACCAGTTTAATAATGTCAATGCAGTGCGAGTTCACACATTACTATATTATTGTAGTGAGTGTGACACACTGTCACACCTGTGGATTAGTAGCTAAGTGAATTAACTTCTGAAGCACTATGGGTTCTGTAAAGTGCAAGTGAAATGTTCTTATGCTAAAACAGAAGTTATGGCTGTTGGAAAAGGATGTTAATAGAACACAGATAATGGCAGAATCATTAAGTGCTACAACTTCATCATTTTAATAATTGCAATTAGTTTCAATGTGAGGTTGTTGGATTGATTTATTTTGTTTATTTATGGACGCTCTTTAATATCTCAGTCACCAGCCGTGAGTCCCATTCAAATCAGGGCGTGAAACGGCCGACAAATTTTGCTCAAGAGGCCTCTTCTTTCAGGCTTGAGGTTCTTTTACATGCCGTAAATGTACGACACGGGACTCACAGCTTTACTTCCCTTGCAAATTACGCCCGTAAAAATTCACCAGTCCTGGGCGGGATGGAACCCGTGATCTTGGGTTTAGGAGGCAAATAGGTTACCACCAAGACCGACATGAGGTTGTCGGGGGTGTGAATTGATGACATACGAGCTTCGCGTCAATCACCAACACTTCCTCTGGGACTCCGTCTCACAGGTCTTTCGCTGGTTTTCATTGAGGGCTCAACGTGGATAAGATGCGACTCAACAGGTGAAATAGAACATTCCACACGACCTATGATGGATGTTTAATAATCGTTGGATCATTTAATGATCGATTGGTGAACCTCGCCGCTTAGGCTGCCAATGCGAATACAACATAACGCTTTGATAAGCAAGTACTGAAATTGATGCTTGGGGCTTTTGCCACAGCTTTGCTGAAACTTCCCTGCGATCTCGGTCGAACTACTCACCTAGAAGCGGAGTATTAAGACCAATACCTAGTGTAATAATCGTGTCAAAACGAGGTGAAGGCTCGGTTATATACACAATACCAACCTAGATGCCATGACGCTGCCTATGCCATTTTTTGGCGCCGTTTTCATAAAACCGTCAGCTATTGGATGCCTTCCAAAGATCTTTCTAGCATCTTATTCGCTAGAAATATTTATTGAAAATACGGGCCGTGCCCATAGGCTTGCTCTCTGAGGTTAAAGATGTGACTCCCACATAGGTCGATGTTCTCAGTGCGCAAGCGGTTGAAATTCTCGCGAAGATTTGGCCCACAAGGCCACGAAGGCTCTACCCTTTTAAGAAGCCTTTTGTCCGTGGATTTGGAAGGCGAACCTTTTTTCTATTGTTATTTATAACTGCGTTTCCGCAGAGTGGCTGCCTAAGGATGGTTCACCATTCGACTTTCCAGCTACAATTTCTGTACCTTCCTTACATAGTAAATACATTGAGAGAATAATTACACTATGATGACGTTGGATCAGTCTTAGGGATATTGATATTACTAATTAAAAATATCCATGTCACCAGTAATATTAATAACATGTTATTTAACCTCTGCAAATAAAAGTATACAAAAGATAAATAAATATTATACATAATAGATAAATTGGGCAGTTACAAATGTTAGCATTCCTGATCTCAATATGATATGGCCATCAACAACAATGTTATCAAATATGGCATATTTTTTTATTATGAATTAACAGATGAAAGTAAAATTTGCTTTTTACAAATTTTGGTACTGGCTTTGTCCCATAGATGCAGGATAAAATAAGTTTTAATGTATAAACAAAAACATAGCTGAAGAATATTTTTAACACAAATTTGGATCAATGAAATAGTTTTTATTTTCAAAGGAAAATTCTACAAACAAAAATTAGGTTTAACCAATTTATGTGATTTATTTAGAAATATATATTCAGAAAGTTGTGATGATTTGTGCATTATATCTTTGCTATTGTTAATGAGATTAATAAAGAGGATGCATTAAAATTGCTTAATCTACAAGTACAATAAAATTCACAGTAGAGAAAGAAAATAACTCACTTCTAGGACTGTTCAATAAAGAATGATCATAATTTTTTTTGACAACATATTTTTACTCATTCTTATATATTTTATTATCTTTCTCAAAGTAATTCCTTTTGAATGCAATGCACTTGTCCCAGGGTTCCTGCCAGTCTTTAAAGACATGCTGGAAACAATTTTTTGACAGATCCTGCAGAATTGTCTCTGCAGCCTTCATCACTGCTTCTGATGATGGAAAATGCCTCCCACAAAGATGGTTTTTTTCAATTTGGGATAAAGAAAAAGGTTGCATAGGATTAAATCTGGACTATAAAGAGGGTGAGAGGCACACTTTGCATTAATTATCGTGACATAATTAGCAACAACATTTGCAAAGTGCAGTGGGCAGCATCCATCTTGTTACATAGAAATGTGGCCTTTTGCAAGTATGTGATGTGGCCTTGCAGAAGTTTCAGAACATCTCTGTAGTATTGACCAGTTACAGATGTTTGTGCAGGTAATTACATACTGATAAACCATTCCTTGAATATAAAAAAATGTGATGATCATAACTTTCCCAGCAGAAGCATCGACTTTGACTTTTTTTTTTTTTGGTATTGGTGATGGTATGGACATTTCCACAGAGAGCATTGCTGTTTTCTCTCAGAATCAAAATGATGTAGCCAAGTTTCATCAGTAGTGATTACCTATGATGAAAACTCTGCATCTTCCAGCAACATCATCTTCAACTGCAAGCAAACATGCATGCAGTAGCCTTAGAACTTGCCAGGCCCAAACATGTCTGATGTGCAGCTTTTTGGTTACCAACATGTGGGTGGCATCCAGTGAAATTTTCAGAATTTCTGAAAGTGTTCTTAATGTTATTCGACTAACCTCTCTCACAATGGTAGCAGTGATGTTAATGTTTTCTTCCATTAGAGCATCTTTCTTTAAAATTGATTGCTTGCCTTTTTAAACATTTTAAACCATCTTTTAGCTGTGCTAGAGGGAAGAATAAATTCTCTATAGGCCTTCTGTAACAATGTATAGATCCCAGCTAAAGACTTTTTGAGACAAAAGCAGAATTTCAGAGCAGCATATTTTCATCATGTTACTTCCATTTTGCTGTAGTGGGAACTGAACATGTCTCAACTTGTACATATCTCACAGATGGGAACTGAAAGCAACAATAATGAAACCAGTACCAGGTGCACATTAAGCATGCTAAAAAAATATTGTAAATTAAAATTTTAGTGCAAGAAATGATGACTAAAAAAATTATGATCATTCTTTATCAAATACAACCCTCGTATTTTTGAGCTTGAGGATTAGCAGGAACAAAATAAGTTAGAATTTGGTATTTTCAGAAAAAATACAAATACCCACACTATCACCTGCATCAAGCCAATATTTTAATTCTAGATCTCACCAGCATGCAATGCTGAATAGTTAACATGCAGATTGATTAATTGCTCCCTTAAACAAAATAAAAAATTTAAAAAAAACTTTCAAATAATTTAATATCATCTTGCTCCATAATGAAGTATAGTATAAAGAGTCCCCTAATATCAAATTATATAGACAAAAAATTTCCCAAAAAAGAATCTAGGCATCTACCAGATTATTTGTCCAAATTGTAATAAAAAAGGAAATATGAATATCAGGCTTAAAGAACATAAATACAAATAAAAAAAATATTTTCATGAAATTCCAAAGGTTAACCTGCGACTTTCCTATGATTCCTGGACTATAGACACAGTGCAATGTTGATTCTGATAAGAATAGATATAGTAACCAAATTTATATGCTGTGCCAATCAGCATATCTCCTTAGCCATTGAAACATGGAGTGTAAAACCAGCATTACAATGTTTCACCTGGTCACTTAGACAAATGCTGGAGATATTTACATACCATGAATTTTCTGCCCTCCCATTTCATATAATTTCATTCTGTTGGTTCTATTACAGAGCCAAAAGTGCCAGGGCAAGGTGGGCTGACATGTGATGGTGACTTGCATTTTGGATAGGTTTCTACTCCAACATCTGGGAACATCTGCAACGATGCACTCATCTCCCCATAGGTCCTTGTGTCTTCCTCACCTCATTGGTACAGACACAAGCAAGATTCAGTAGGGAAAGTATCCTCCTCTACTCCAAACCATCCATTTATGATGCTAGTTGGTTTTATCATGTGTTCTGAATATGTAGAGGCCTTGAGAGAGTAATAATATGTCTTGTGGTGATGACAACAATAATAGCAACATTGTGAACATTTCATTAAAACAATGAGGAAGAAAGGTAACAACACTGCATATTGCAATAATGACATGGCTGCCTGCCAGGTAGCCTTTGATGTGTCGGTCCTGGTGGTGTAATGGTTACCATACTTGCCTCCTACGCCCAAAACGCGGGTTCGAACCCGGCCAGGATCGTTGGATTTTTTCGGGCGTAAAAATCCTAAGTATGGCTTCCTTCGGAAGGGAAGTAAAGCCGTGGGTCCCGTGTCGTACATTTACGGAAAAGAACCTCAAGCCTGAAAGAGAGGCCTCTGAGCAAAATTTGTCGGCCGTTTCACGCCCTGGGTTGAATGGGACGCTGATGACCTGAGATGTTAAAGAGCATCCATAAATAAACCAATAAAAAAAAAAAAGCCTTTGATGTGCCAATGGTTAACCTTCAGAGTTGCTATATAATAAACTGTGGCCATTTTTGGAAAATAAATCATGGAATAGAAGGGGGAAAACAAACAAAATTGTTAAAATGAGCATACTGACCACTGGAACTTGGTTTATGGGAAAAGATCTATATCTAGAAATATGAAGATCATCTGATGAATTTCGAAATCCAAACAGATGACAGCTTAATTACAAAATTTTGTAATCTCTTGCTAGAAGTTAGGGGCATTCTATTTCAAATTGGACAACAACTCATATTCTTTAAGTGAATGATTTTTTTTTTAATGTAATGAAGAATTAAGAGATAATTTTTCCAAAATATGAAACCCCCATGAACTAGCCCATAAGCGTTCAAGATGCATTTCAAATCATCTGTCAATCAACTAACAGTCAAGAATATGGACAAGGTTCACAAAACATGTTCTACCAATAAATTTTGGTAAGGGAAACTTAAGAGTGTATAATTGACTATACAGTTAAAACATTTCTCCACTGTGAAGGTTCCCCTAATTTTATGTTTAAATAATTCACTACATAGTTGATATATGGAAAAGTTTACCTCAGCATTCAGAGTAAACAGCAGGATCTCCTCTTGTGCATCACGTAGCTGCTGCTGCACCATATGTAGATGGTCCTTACCAGCAACAAGTCGCTTTTGGAACAAGTTCACTGTCTGCTCAGCCTCTGCCAGCTCTAGAGCACATGCTCTTGTCTGAAGCAATCTCTCTTTATTTATTTAATTGGACTGTTTAAACAGAGCAGCTTCTAGATGTTTATTCACAGAAAACTCAACTTTTAAACTTACAAATGAAATTCAACCTGGGTTAAATAATGATATATATGTTGGCAGACCTAGCTAAAGAATTTGGTTGTATTTAATATGAAATTTTATTAGAAAAACTAAGATTTTATGGAATAAAAAATGAAGTGATAATAGAAAACAAAGAGTGCAATTAAACTGTTCAAGAAATAATTAGTGTGCTATTACAAATGTGGGAATTATTGAGCATGGAATTCCACAAGGATCTATTACTGGCCCACTAATTTGTGCTCACTCCATAGTTAAATCTCCAGAGGGAGTTAGCAATGGAAATGGGGGATTCTTTTTACAAATGAAAAAATTGTTTCATTATTGAAGGATGTTTTGAATGTCAAAATAAGTAGTTTCTGAAACTCCAAGTATCTTCAGGTGTCATCACTAGATAATGGATTTTAAGGTGCAAAAGTATCTGAAAATTTGTGTAAAAGATTCAAAAAAGGGGCTGATAAAAAAACCTTTATTCAGGTCTAAACCAGTTACATTAACATTCCTTTTATGAAATGACCTTGTAGATTGGAATTTCTAACTAAACTAATATCATAACATTTTGATTTTGATTATGATTATGATGATAAAAAAAATATGGTGTATGTATCCTAAAAAGTTGCTGCTCAGTAAAAGTAGTGTTGAACAGTAGTTTTGCTTTTACTATTTTGTTTATTTATGGATGCCCTTTAATAGCTCAGGTCATCAGCATTGCACTCAATTCAGGCATGAAATGGCCAATAAATTTTGCTGAGAGGCCTTTGTTCCAGGCTTGAGGTTTTTTATATGCTGTAAATGTACAACACGGGATCCACAGCTTTACTTCCCTTCTGAAGGAAGCCATACTTAGGATTTTTATGCCTGAAAAAATAAATACCTTGCCAGGACTGAACCCATGGTTTTGGGTTTATGAGGCAAAAAGATTGCTACTAGGCCACCAGTACAGACTGTGGTTTTGCTTTATATGTATAAAAATTATTGTGAATTAAAAAGAATGAAAGTAACAGTTTGTTAAACAAAGACTAGGAGTATTAATAATTATCATAGAATGACCATAACAAAAGCTGAAACAGAAAAAGATCCCTACATTAGAGTAACTATATTATTCATAAATTACCAGGAAAACCATGAAATCTGCACAAGGCTACTCTTTTACATTGAAGTTGAACTAGCAGTCAAATGCTTACACAGAAATTCATGAATTGTAGCTTCTTGTGTGTGTGTGTGTATACACAGGATGTACATATACATACAGGATGTTAATGAACTATACCGAAATAATTTCAGAGAGTACAGAGATGTCATATATAAGCAATTTGAGATAGTCAATGTATGGTTCACAACTAAATATAATGCAGTTTTATGGTATTAAACATGTTTGCCTCAAATGCTGATAAGTCAGTGTTAAAACCAAGCTGGGTAAAAAATTGGTTTAGAAAATCTTTAAAACTGCCTTACAAGCATAGAAATATCGATTTTCCACAGTTCGTTATCACAGTTTTCAAGATTTAGCACTGTAAAAATCCCTTAAATCTCATAATAATCATTTGACAATGAGACATTAAACATCTATTAACTGCCTTCTTGCATTATGTAGCTTACTGCAGAGGAAGCTATTTACTTGTTTGCAGGGTGTAATGGATAATGCAAAAGTTAATGTTCAGCAGGCTTCAGATTCAATTCTTGTCTTGTCGTTGAATTTTTTTTTATTTTATATGAAGTGCTGAGATAAGCATACTAAAGAATTATGAATGAAATTTATTTCATGTTTCAAGTTTTATTCTCCTTCTCAACAATGAATGTATTGCCAACATACAATGGCTAATAAGCTTACTACTAACATGATGCCTAAAACTTGATTTACTCAACTGCCTTCTTGCATTATGTAACTTACTCTAGAAGGAGCTCTTAAACTGCTTGTATAGCATAATGCATAATGTGAAAGCTGATGATCCACATGCTGTGGGTTCAATTCTTGCCATTAATTTTTTTTTATTTAATATGAAGTGCTGTGATGTGCATACTAAATAATTATGAATTAAATTTAGGTCATCTTTGAATATATGGCACCCAGCTCAAGATTACCCATAATGTTACCTCATGTAAGCAAGGGTTGTAATTATATGAATTGATATGTTAAGATTTAAGTGCATAATTCCAAACATCATCATAAAACATAGGCTAAAAGCTGTATTATTAGGCTGTATTGGTCAACAAACAATATTAAATGATTAACGAGACTGGAACTCAAAAACAAATGACCACCTTTTACTCAAGTGCTATTGTCATAATCATGGTGCCAGAGTGATACATTCAGAAACCTCCCTTCGATATCGTATGTTATGCTTTTGAGGTGCATTTTCATTAGCTAGTGGCATACCGGTGCTTTAGAATCTTATAGCTATAGCTTCAAAATTTGAACAGATGGGCCATAAGTTTTCTATTCCAAATTGCTTATAATTACAATATCTCTACACTCTGCAATTATTTTGATGTAGTTCATTAACACCCTATGTGTATATATATGTATAGTAAGTATGCATGTATAGTGTAGGAAATTACCAGATGTAATCTCTTAGCTGTTTATTATCTAGGATACATTATAGAAAAAAGAAATGAAATTAAATTTCTCTTACTCCCTAATTGATCAAAACTAATGTTAGGAGATAATTATGTCATTTACAATGTGACAAAACCTCAAACTTTAAGAACTACAAGCCTATTACTCACTTCTGTATTTGGTAAAGTTATAAATATCAGATTGGTCAGTTTCTTCACTAAACATAATTTACTTGTTAGTACTCAGCATGACTGTAACACTCACAGCTATGACAGAGTTAATCCACGAAGCATTTGCACATTTGGAAATAGTGATGGGACTCTTTCTTGATTTATCAAAGGCATTCGATAGTGTATCTATTGATCTGTTATTGATAAAACTTGAAAACTATGGCATAAGGTGGAAAACGCTTGAATTACCAAAATCATACCTGACAAATCTCAAACAATGCACCAGGACACAAAGTAACATTGGTAATATTTCCTAAACTTAGGTATTAATTTTTTACACTAAACTCCATTTATTTACATAAAATAAGATGCGTTTCGGGAAAATCTCTCCCATCTTCAATTGCTGACTGAACTACCCTTACTCGAAATGATGGCTAGACACCCGGATGTTCCTGTGTTGGCATCTGTTGGCTGAAGTAGGAAATTGCTGAGTTCATCTATAAAAGGAAACTTGAAGTTCATTAGGTGTTCTCTGTTTTTAATATGAACATTTTTTCCCAAGTGGACAGCTCCATTGGGTTGTGAAGATGTTTCAGGAGTTTAATTTCTGATTTTATTTCATGATTTTTGGTCTAAAAGTGAGCTGCTACTGCTGATTTATCCACCTGCTTAGGTTGAATATTCCTAAAGCGTTCTTTCCTCTGAATTTATAAATTTCTCTTTGTTTTGCCTATGTAGCTCTGCTCACAATCTGTGCATTTTATTACATAAATTCCTGATTTCTGTTCTGTTGGTATGGAGTCTTTTACTGTGCAACCTAATAAATTCTTGATGTATCTTTCTTTGGGGCTAACAGTATTCCAAGTTCTATGAAAATTTTCTTGAACCTGTTGTGGTAAATTTGATGGCACGTGAAACTTTAGAATTTGTATCCTCCTTTTGTGTTTTTCAGTATGGAAACTTTCCTTATATCTTTTTGTCTTTTAGATTTATTGATAATTTTTATCACTGTGTCTTTGTTGAAACCATTAGTTATAATTGTCTTTATTATTTGTTGGTATTCTATTTTGTACTCTGCTTCTGTGAGTGGAATGTTCATCAATCTGTATGCCAAACTATGAAATACTGTATATTTATGTGGAATGGGATTATAACTCTCATTTACATAAAAATTACATAAGTAATTTTTACATAATTACATAAATTACATAAGTAATGAGTAATATACAATATAAAACTTGATCAGAATCAAGTAAAACATATTTAATTGCTTTATATAAAACCTATTTTTAAACCAGTTAAAATCTCTTTCCCTTTCTCTTCAAGAGTGAAACACTTAAGAGTGTTGAAGATTTCAGCCGTTTTAACCATTTTTGAATTTTAACGCTTCCCATGGAAAAGAGATATTAACTGGTTTAAAAATAGGTTTTATATAAAGTAATTACAAGTACTTCAGCATATTGGCAAAGTGTCATCAGAAAATACACAAATGATGGTAATAACCTAGAATATGATAATTATGCCAAAACTTTTACCTGAAATTTGGAGTCACCCAAAAATATTAAAAAAACTTTATAAGATACTAAAAATTCTAGAAATAATTAACTGTAGAATGTTATGAGACTTGAGATGAGACTGACTTTTGCTTACCTTCAACTCACACTCTACTTTTTGCCGACGTACACGACACAGGCTGCCCCAAAGATCTTCATGTATATTGGGGGGACAGTTGGTATGACTGTCAAGTGCATCAAGGGCTCTGAGGAAGTCTATACATTCAGAAGGCAGGAAAGATGGCTTATCTGCAGTCACAGAACATCGTGAGAGCTCATTCATCATAGTCACTGACATAGTGGCCTTTTGATGCATCTTGGGGCGGCGCCTGCAGCACAAAACATTATTCAATGCTCCCTGTATTACACTTGGGTGTTGTCATGGTTTAGATAATGTGCCCTTATATATGGCATAATAAAATATTAAATATCGCAAAGTAAAAATTATGAAGACCTTGGTACCTAATATTTATCTGGTATACTTTTCAGTCCATAAAAAACTCACAGGTAATACTAAAATAAATAGAGATTAAATTCTACCCACCGAAGAAGAAGAAGAAGAAGAAGAAGAAGAAGAAGAAGAAGAAGAAGAAGGAGGAGGAGGAGGAGGAGGAGGAGGAGGAGGAGGAGGAGGAGGAGAATCTTTATTGTTAATAATATTTCTACAGTTATAAAGGCTGTTCAATAAAGAATGGTAATATTTTTATAGGCATAATTTCTTGCACTAAAACTTTCCAATATTTAATTAGGTTAATTTGTAATAATGTACATGTGCTATTAGTTTCATTGTTGTCATTTCCGATTCCCTCTTTGTGAGAGATGTGATAATTGGGACATATTCAGTTCTACTTATAGTAAAATGGAGCTTACATGCAACAATTAATTTGCTGCCCCAAAATTTAGCATTTATCTCAACAAATCTTCAGCTGAGGCCATGTAGTACAACTGGAAGATGGCTTAAAATATTTAGAAGGAAGCAATCAATTTCAAAGGAAGGTGGACTCAGTTTGTGCTCTAATAGAAGAAAACATTAAGACCGCTGCTGTCATTGTGAAAGAGGATCATTGAATAAATTAAAAACACTTTCAGAAATACTGAATATTCCAATAGATGCCTGGTAACATTGGTAACTGAAAAGTTGCATGTGAGATATGTGTTTGTGGTGGGTTCCAAGACTGCTGATTCCTAAACCAAAGCATGTTTGCATGTAGTTGAAGATGATATTACAGAAAGATGCTGAGTTTCTTTTGAAGCAATTATTGATGATGAAACAGCAAAGCTCTGAGTGGACGTCATCATATTGTTGCTCTGCTGTGAAATTTATTGTCATCTCATTTTCCAATATTCAAGGAATGGTTTACACCACAACTATAACTAAGCAAACTACAGAGATGTTCCTGAAAACTCTGCAAGACCATATCACATGCCATTCGCATGCAACAAGCTGGATGCTGTATCTTGATAATGCACCTTCACAATTCACAAAAGTTGTTGCTGAATATCTCACTCATATCAATGCAAAGTGTTCCATCATTCACCCTATTGTCCAAATTTAGCCCTGTGTGGATCTTTCCTTTTAGCCAAATTGAAGAAACTATTTTCTATCATTAGAGGCAATGGTAAAGGATTATGAAGAACCTGTCAATAAATTGTTTCCTTTATGTCCTTTGCATTGCATCCATTGGAACTATTTTGAAAAGGATCATGAAAATTAAGAATATGAGTAAGGTATACTGTCAAAAAAAAAAAAAAGGATAATCATTCTTTATTGAATAGTCCTCTTAATTTTTGTCAAAAATGTACAAATTGCAAATTAAGAGTGCAGAATCAGAAAACCAACATGGAAGCCAGCAGGATTAAAAAAAAAAAAATTAGATTTGGCCCAACACGCCACTTTTAACACACTGCATAAAATTTTCACATTATTAGTATGTGCATTTCACAGAAAAACAACATTTTCTGAACATATTTTTGAAACTTATAGTTTATTAATCAATGTAAAATATCTTGATGTTCTTACTTGAACAGTTTGTAGAGCTGGTCAACAATGATTTGGGAAGAGTCTGGGAAGTTTTTCCTGAAGTTTGAATCTAGATGTTTGTCACGGTTTGTCAGCTGCTCATATAGACCTCTGCAGTCATTTGCAGCTGACTGAAGCCTTTGTATCTCTGCTAGCATTTCCACATTCTCCTGTTCAACTCTGGCAATATTTTCTCTGAAAAAACACTGTACTTAAATGCTGTGCCAAATTTGTGCACTAATTAGTAACATTAAAATTATGAGAACCCTTGTTTTAACTGAACAAATTTCCAGCAATATGAAAAAGATTATAAATGTACACAATTGGTTTAACACTATTTGAGAATTTCAATATTAATTCAATTTGGAATCAAGCAGAGTGAACCCAGATACCTACACCTATCCAACTTCTACGAATGATCCAACAGTCATTTAACAGCTGAGATGTGGGCAATTGTTCCATAAACATGTGAGTAAATTTTGTGTAAGTGAAACCATAAAGAGTTCTAAATATTTTGACTCAGAAGAGATTATTAGTATTTGAGAAATTTTTGTATATAAAAAGCACAGTCTTCATTTCTTGCTGAAAACATCTGCACAACAAAATATTTGTGTGAGGCTTGCTTAGCAGATTTCTATAATATACTTAACTATTCTAAGCTTAGGTATTCATTTTTTTACACTAAACTCCATTTACTTACATAAAAGTAAGATTTGTTAAAAGTAAAAATAAGTAAAGTAAAGTAAAAGTAAAGTTAAGATTAAAGGTAAGTAATCTCATTTTTCGAGTAATGGCGGTTTGGTCAGTAACTGAAGATGGGAGAGACTCTCCCAAAACGCGTCTTACTTTTATGTAAGTAAGTGGAGTTTAGTGTAAAAAATGAATACCTAAGTTTAGGATATATTACCACTCCATTGTCAACAGTTTCATAAGTACAATATTTACTTAACTATTGTTTTACAGTAATTGAGTTACAGTTCTAGAATGTTTTGGCAAGATGTTTATTCTCCTTGGAATTTCCTAACCTGGAATTTACATTTTTGATATGCTTAGTAATCAGTTTATGATTATCTAAATATAATATTCTGCAAAAGTAGAGGCATTCCTTGAAATAGGAAAGATTAGTGAGAGGTTTGGTAATGGACCAAGTATTAAAATATTGGTTTAGAGTATACCAGTTGCATGAAGTACTTATTTTAAAGCAATGTGTGAAACATCAGGAAAACAATCCTGTATTAATAACTGGATCAATAAGATAAAGGACCAATCAGAACAAGGTATAAAGATATGGATAGACAGATTATATAGGTTAAAATCTTGCTCATTTTCTATAAAGAAATGAAAGGCATATGGAGAAGGTCAACAAAGTTTAAAGAGAGGGGATTGCTTGACTCAGATTTGGATGCTGGAAATTGAAAGGATTCAGAAATAATTATGAACAAAGTATATGCCCTATCTGTAAGGGAACTGAAGAGGCAATTCGTATATTGTTTAAATGTCCAGGAACTAATGAATGGAGAAATGAACTTGTTACAGAAAAATGTATAGTAATTGATGTAAGAATATTTTGAGGATGATGGTCAGATTAGGAAATTAGTGAATGTTTGTTTAAGAAAAAGTTAAAGTTAAAAGAAAATGGATGTGGACAGCGAAATATTAAAAGGGAATGCAATAAGTTCTTTTACCTTTAGTGTAATTGATTTGTTGTGACGTGCTATGGAATTAATGACTAGGGTCACAATCTGTAGACGTTCATAACTTTGTGAAATCAGGAGTGCCACTTTTAGGTTTAATTGTCAATGATGAGCTTTCCTAGTCAGATCATATAATTCTTACTCATTCTAATCTTAATAGAATATTAATTTTGCTACATCACATTAGCTGGTTAATATTGTACCCTTACAAAAGCTGTGTAAAATTCTTTTATTTATTTTTTATTATTATTATTTTTTTAAACCTGGAAATTGGAATTTTTAAAAATGAGAGCCCTTTGTAATTGCAGCAGGAAATTATCTGCCACGCAGTTGTAAAATGTTTATTGAAATCTACTTGCCAGAAGTTAGTTAGAAAATCACTGTATAACTCTTGACTTACTCAATCTCTTCCACTTTCCTGTTGTACTCTTGTCTTTGTTGTGTTCTAAGTCTAGCTCTGGCCATCTTGAGTTCCTCGTGTGCAATAGCAGACTCCACCTTTAGTTTGGTTAGATGAAGTTCTGCCAGCTGATTGTTGAATTTGTATATTCCATCCTGCACAAAACACATCAAAATTATTTGTCATTTACCAATCAGCAAACTGAAAAAAGCCCATCACACAGGAGCTGTATAAACTAAATGAATTCCTCACCAAGTTGAATGATTTAAAAATTAATATAAAATCCTAATTATGGCTTTATTAATCAATGAAATAATATAAGTTTTGACACTACTGTGTGGTATTAGGGGAACAAAATTAGAATTCTTGCAAACTATAAGTATGACAAAAAAGAAATCACATTTTTAAAATTATAATTATTGAGAATAAACCACAAAAATTAATGGTATACGATTAATAAAATATATGAACAATGATTAAAAATTTATACTGTGTGGGTATTTTTAAACATTTTTAAATGTAACCATGTTTATGAACCTATCCCTTGATATCATCTTTACATTCATTAAAATAGAGAAAAATAACAAAGTTTTGAGTAGCATTGAGAATTTAAGAAGATGTTTATGTCTTAAATGTAAATTGGAACTTACACAGTGAAGCCAATCATATTAATTGATATCAGTGTATGACTCAGTTGAACTACACACTCTTAAAGCTTCACTTACTTTTCATAAATGTATGGAACCGGTTTCGAGAACATTTTGTTCCCATCTTCAGCCATGCTAAGGTTCAACTCAAAGGTTTTTTCTCAATGAAACTCGACATATAACCATCAGTTAACAAACGATTTGTCAAGTTAGTTAATCAGCAAAATTGGACCATTGGGAGTAGGGGTTAACCTAAAGCGAAAAAATTTTAAAACATTTAAAAATTGCTCTAGCGGCCGAATTTTTTCACCCCTCAACAAAACTCTGTATATTTTTTTTAAAACAAATTGATATAAGTAGTTTCCAAAAATCAGGGCAATCGGGTCATTAGGAGTGAGGGTATACCTGAAAACTGAGTGGGGATTAAAGCAAAATTTAAAAATCACTCTCATGGCCACAATTTTAAAATTTTTAAATGAAATTCGGTATATCCCATTGAAATAAAATAAGAAAAATAATTTCTGAAAATCAGTGAAATCGTACTATAATCAGGGGAGTTTGTCTGAAATTCAAAATTTAAAAATCACCTTAATATTTGTGGGATTTTTTTTGTTTCTTTTTTGCAATGATAATAATTGCTCTGAGTCCAAGTGCCATATTTGAGGTAGTCATCTTGTCTTGTTCATTGTTAACAACAAATAGAACTACCTTATACACATACTATAATGATATAGCTAACATTTTAGATTCCTCAAAAACAACTTTTACATGATGCTCTACTACCTACCTTATATACACAAGGTTAGGTCCATAAGTTTTTGGCCTTGCCGATAAGGGTTATTGCCTTCACAAAATCCTTATCTGGTGCCATACCTTATCTGTTAAGTAAATAATTGCAGCTGTAACTTACACTCCTCTGTGTTCAGTTGTTCAGATATAGTTGCATAAAGGAGGCTATATGTAGAAGATTGTGACATGTTCAAAATGGAGAACTTAATGTTATTAAGTTCTTCACACAAGAAGGACTTACTCCAAATGAAATTAAACAGAGGTTGGACAGTGTATATGGGGAAGCATCTCCCTCATATTCTACCATAAAAGAATGGACCAAACTTTTTCGAATGGGTCAAGAAAGCATTAAAGATGAAGAGCGTGCATGTCGACCCTTGAAGGTGCTCACTCCTGAAAACACTGATCTTGTGGAAGAAGAAATTATGGAAGACCGGTGGCTCAAAGTTACAGAAATAGCAGCAAGATTGGGCCTTTCTAAAACAACAGAACTTTGAATTATTCAAGAACATTTAAACATGAATAAGGTTAGTATCTAGACTTAGTTCCTCGGTCCAAAAGCAGCAAGTCATCTGTTGTCAGGAATATTTGGAGCTCTGCCATGGTAATGAGAGAAGTTCTGCAAACCATTGTTACCGGAGATGAAACTATGATCCTCTACTATGATCCTTTGTCTGAAAGAGAATCAATGGAGTGGCGTAAATCTGGCGAAGCACCACCTCTAAAGACCAAGGTCAATCAGTCAACCAACAATATCGTGGTCACAATCTTTTGGGACTGTGAAGGAATACTGTTCATTGACTTCAAGGAGAGGAACACCACAATGGGGAGTACTATGCAGGCCTACTGCACAGACTATGTGCTTCCATCAAGGAGAAATGGGAAGGAAAGCTGAGTGGTGGTGTGAGCCTTCTTCACGACAATGCACCTGTGCACACAGCTCTTGTTGCAAAGAAAGCTAAGAAAGAAGAAATTTGGCTTCAAGGAGATTTACCATTTTCCCTATGGCCCAGATATACCTCCCAGTGACTATTTCTTCTTCTCAAAACCCAAGAAGGACCTTCAAAGAAGGAAATTAAAGTGTGGCAAAGAAGTGATGGATGGTCTTTATGCCCATTTTGCAGACAGGACTTTTGACTATTTGGGGAAGGGGGTTGAAATGTTAATTCAAAGATGTGAGAAGTGTATTGCAATAAAGAGTAAGTATATTGAAAGTAAAATATAGTTTTGTTTATATGTTTAATTTTTAAAGCTGTTATAGTGAAGTCATCATATTTAAAATGATACACTATGGGTAACTTATTTACACAATATGATGACTTCACTGTATATAACTTCAAAAATTAAACATATAAGTTATATTAGACACACAGTCTTGAGAAGCAGAAGAAATTTACTAGCACGTGGCATTTTTAACAACAAGATGGCAGTGCCAGAAGTAAGCAATAATCTTTTAACCATGTATAACCTCAAGTTTGGAAACATTAAGAGAGAAATAAAATCTTATCTAAAGTTACACATAAAAAGGAGAAAGATTGAGGAGACATCAAAAGTTTTAAATCTTTGCCTACAAAACAAAGTCACGCCAAATTTTGTAAGAAAAACCATTAAAGATATTAGTAGTGCTCACCAAAAAGCAGCGGAGAGAAAAGTTATACAAGTGGAAAGAAGCTTACATTACAAAAATTAGGTGAAATAGATTTAAACACTTATGGCCTACACTTGAAAATTTCCAATCTCCTAGGCCCCATTATATGGGAAAACCCACAAGAGAAACTATACAGAAACGTAAACTTTACAATGAAAAAAAAAATTAGAAACTAAAACATAAATTGAATAAGTCAAGATGCCATCTATCCATATCGAAACTGAAGATGCAACCTCCTGAAAATAGAGTAGTAAATCTGTCAGCAACTTTCAATAGAAAAGAAATCCAGCTCATCAACAAAAATTTAAACACGTGTATAGACTTCTCCAAAACCACACACACACACACACAAAAATAGTAAGTGAAGTGTGTAAATAAGTTACCCATAGTGTATCATTTTAAATATAATTTTTGTCTTTATCATACCTAGCAAATGGTTAGGCTGGAAACTTATGGACCTACTCTTGTACATCTCAAACAACTTTTTGAAAGAGGATTAGTAGTGTATTCATATTTATACCACATGTACTTATTCAAACCTTATTTGCATAACAAAAATACAGATAGATTAAACCATAATACACTAACTTTATTTAAACTGGGAACAACATATCAATACTCTCTTTACAAAGCTTAGTAGATTTGAGAAGACAAATGCAGTCAAAGCAATAATAAATAAAATATTAAAAAAAATTGTGATACATCTAATATGTGCTCAATTATAGTGCTTATTGTTAATCTTTTCAAATGTTTCTGGATTGTATAAATTGCCGTGGTTAATATATTGCAGGAATTGTGTAAATCAGTTAACCTTATTTGTATATAGTAATTTTATTTAACTGAATTGTTACGTACACATATTCTTGTATAATGACATCCCATTTCAAATGTTACTCCTATCACTGCCATCATGGCTGCTGTAAGGTTATTATTATATTTTTTTAATGTTGGTGCATACCATGTTATTGTTTTATTTATTAATCTAAATATATTGTTTTTACTTTAATATAGTCAATGATGATATTTTTATTTGATAATTAGTTTATGGATATTGTATTCAATGTATTGACAAGTCCCTTACCATTCTTATAAGATCTATGGATTAAATGTTTTACTGAAAGAATTAAATAATATTGAATTTAAAACTGATAATAATAAGCATTAGCCAGTGTTATGAGAGATTTTGAAACTGATGTCCCTCAGTGGCAATGCATTGCTGGCATCTGTATAGGAAATTTCTTTATTTCATCTAATTTTTCTTTGTAAGAACATGGTGATTCCAAATATGTTTCTTTTCAATAGGAGATCCTGTCTCTTGTAACATTTGTTGGCAAACAGTTTCTCCTACTGGAGCTTAATTGCTAGGATATTATCTTGCAAATTGCATCTGCAGAAATCCATCTTCACATATGTATCATGCAAAAAACCCTTTCTTTAAGACTATAAGTATTGAAAACAATTAGTATACAATGAAAGAGCCCAGTAGCAGCACACAAACACGGACAAAGCCTCCCTCAAACTAACTACATGCTGCTACCTGCATATGCATCATACAGCCTTGATAGATCAAAAAACCTAACTGTAGTTCCATGTATTTACTGCCACTAATAATTTATTATTTTTATACATTGAATTGTTGTACAACGTGTCTCATATAAAACCAGTATGCCTCACTGTCTCACTGCCATTCACATAAAAGGTATGTCAATATATTATATATTACTTCCTATGTAAATGTTGCATAGTTACAAAACTTACCGGTTTATAGCAGCTGCTAGAAGTGTTCTCCACCGACATCCAGACATTGCTGCACTCATACAACAATGTTCTGATTAACATGTAATTCTTGAGGAGAGACATTATTTATCTCATGTATAATGTTCTCTTTCAGTTGGTCTATAGTCTGAGGGTTGTTAGTAAACATTTTGCCTTTCAGAGCTCCCCATAAATAAAAATTACGAGATGTTAGGTATGCTGATCATGAAGGTCACAGGTTTTTGCTGAAAAGCCCTTTTCAAGAAATACCTCACTGATGCGGGCCATACTCTGGTTGAATATATGGAAGGTGGCACCATCTTGTTGAAAGATGTCATGCACCTTTTCATTTTCTAATAATTGTGAATTGAACGACTCAAATATCTGCAGATATTTGATTGCCTCATTAAAAAAATGGGGCTGATAATGAGCATTCTTGACTCTGCACACCACATGCCTTACTTCTCTGAGTGAAGAGGTTCTACATGCACAATATGTGGGTTATTCTGCAACTGCAATTTGGTGAGTTATCATAACCAGGTTTCATCTGTCATAAATAAGAGCATGGATCCAAGTAACTGGTGTTCCACTAAAAACTGCACCATTTCTCCCACAACACTTTCACAATATTCATGACAATTACTGTTAAACTCAACTGTCAAACTCTAACAATTACACAAACTGAGCACAGTGTAGCCCAATTTCTAAATATGAATGCAGTGAAGTGTAAAAATTAGCGCCAGATTGGCAGTGAGGCCAACATCTATTTATAAATGTAGTGAGGTATACCGATTTTATGTAAGACACCTTATATTATTAGGCTTTTTGGTATTTAATTATATATTGTTGTACTGTTATATTGTGATGTATCCTATGCTGTATTTTCTACTGATTAATGTGATTATACATTTACTGTTACATGAAAGTAATCAATGCTGATATTTTCAATTAATAATTTGTTTGTTTATAGATATTGGTCAACAAATTAATATTGTAAAATGATAGCACCATATCTTCTTGTAAGATTTGTCAATAGTAAATAAAAGTTTAAAAAATACCATATTTGCCTGTTCTGTCTTCAAATCTCTTCATATATTTTAAATGTTTTACAATCATGCAATACAGCTTTGAAAATGGAGTCTTTCTATCATAACTGCAGTTCCATGTCTATTTTGTCTTTGATTTTGTAGGATATTTTTAGTTTTATAAAATATTCGAAAGAGACTAGTTTTCAGGGAAAATTTTCTCCAAAACTATTTAAATATATCATACAGCTCTACCTGTCATCATACTTGAAAACTGGTATGAAAAAAAATTAGAAAAATCAATGCTTTAGCACTTTCTGATTTTTTAAAAATATTTTATTAAATTTGGTCAAAAATATAAAAGTAATTTCAAAAATCACACAAAGTCTGCTAAAATATTTAGGATGCTTCATGCATTAGCTCTGTCCCTCTTCAGATATCAACTGATTTTGGAAGTTTATTGTTTTTCAAGATTTTCTATTTAAAGTAAAGTTATGTATAATGAATAATGAAGAGTAAATGATATGTGGGCAAAGTTTAATATTTTTTTGTTATTTATATTTTATGTTCAAATTTAGCACTGAATAAATAAATAAAATACTCACTGCAAGAAGTTTTGATACTTTGCCAAAATCAGCTATCAATATTTTCCTATACTTCTCACGTTCATTCATTAGGCCATCCACTTGCTCCTCCCATTTCTTTATTTCCTGAAGATCCTCTAGCGTAAAGTCTGCGGGGCTCTTCTCATTCTGTATAAGAGTCGATTAGATTACAAATAAGTACATTAAGAGAAAATATAGCTTCACCAATTGTTCCACTGTTAAGTAATTCACATCTGATGGAAATCATTCACAGAAAATGTTTCCTACTTTTTTTGGTAATATAAGCTGTAGAGCAGGGTAACAGAGCTGTGCAACATTAAAAAGCTCTGATGTTCCCTAAAGTGTCAAGTAAGCTGCAACATCTCTGTATAAATTATTTTATATATGTGAACGATTTACCTGATCTTGACAAAACTGCTATGGGTGGCCAAGGTCGTTAAGGCACGGACTCGTAAGCGGTAGGTCTGGGTTCGAATACCGCCAGGATCGTCCTCCCTGACTGAGGTTTTTTCCAGGTTTTCCTCAGTCCTCATAAATGGCAAATGCTGGGGAGGTACCCTAAATTTAGGCCTGGAACAATTCCTTCCCTAAAAATAAATCCTTACCCAATATACCATTTCATCTCATGTATCATCAGTGTCCATTGCCTGTTGTGCCTCTGTAGCAAAAATGGGCATTAAACACTATTCATTCATTCATTTGATCTTGACAAATGTAACACTATATCATATGCTGATGATACAACTCTGCTACTTTCTTTTAAATCTCTTACTGCATTAGAACAAATTATAGCAGAACAATCAAATACAGTCATCCAGAGGCTGAGGATGAAGATGAATGTCTACGAAACCGGTACCATACTTTATAACAATTAAGTGGAGCAATAAGAGTGTTTAGGTCCACATATCTCAAATGATTTTAATCAAATACAATTTAAAAATACTTACTAAGTAATAATTTAACACAAAATGTGCAAAAACCAAAGTACTTTTATTTCACTCTGCAATAATAGGTATGAGAATCTAAACACAAATGTTATAATTAATGGAGAAACAAATAACAAGTTAATTAGGTAGATTTCTTGAGAGTCATTGTTGATAATTAATCAAATTAAACCTTACTTGCAACAAATGAGCACATGTATGTATTTATTAAGAAATTATAACATTATTTCAATCCAGATAGTCTAAAATTAGTATATTATGAATTAATCTATTCTTATTTTTTTATGCAATTGAGGTTTGGGGAAATACATGTGGTGTAAATAGCAATAGACTACTAATCCTTCAAAAAAGTTGTTTGAAATTTACATATAAGGTAGACAGGAGAGTATCATGCAGAAATACTTTTAATGTTAACTATAATATCATTATATGTGTATAAGGTAGTTTTATTTATTGTTAATAATGAACAAGACAATATTCTAAACAATGACTGCCACCACTATAGCTCTCGGGTTCAGAATAATTATTGTCTAAATATAAACAAAAAAGCTACTGAAAGAGATCCAAGATTTATTGGTAAAAGTTCGTATAATAAACTGCCACTAACAATTAAAAGTCAAAGGGGGAAAAAGATTCAAACAGAACTAACTAACTTTTTCATAGATAAATGTGTGTGTGTGACTACCTTATACACATATAATGATATTATAGTTAACATTAAAAGTACTTCTACATGATACTCTCCTGTCTACCTTATATATACATTTCAAACAACTTTTTTGAAGGATTAGTAGTCTATTGCTATTTACACCACATGTATTTCCCCAAACCTCAATTGCATAAAAAAATAAGAATAGATTAATTCATAATATACTAATTTTAGACTATCTGGATTGAAATAATGTTATAATTTCTTAATAATAATAATTGTTGTTATTATTGCCATTGTTAATGTTACTGAATTTGTGATTTTCTTAGAAGTTAGGTTTAAACTCGCATGTTGGTAAGCAGCACAAGTAGAAGTTTTAAAATGACCTAAAATAACTGGAGAATGAGTACAAACATTATTAGGAGTGAAGCAAATGTGTTGCAAGCTATTAACCTCCCACCATTCTGAAAAAGTGCATTAGCCTTTATAGCAAAAATCTGACCAAGAAGGAGAAAATGGTGGTTTAGTGTGGTGATGCCATGGTTGTACCAACAATAGGAAATGCACTACTTAGCAGTAGGGGTAAGAGGTAAAGCTGAATGAAGGCACTGTTTTAAACCATGTAGTAAAGAGAAGTAGTGGAAGGGGGCTAGGAAGAGATAGTATGAATGGACATAATGAAATAAAGAACCGAAAACGGTTAATGTGAGAGCAATTACACAGAAATAGCAAAAGATTTTGATTGATTGATTTATTTATGGACGCTCTTTAACATCTCAGGTCATCAGCATCCCATTCAACTCAGGGCATGAAACGGCCGACAAATTTTGCTCAGAGGCCTCTCTTTCAGGCTTGAGGTTCTTTTTCGTGCTGCAAATGTACAACATGGGACCCACGGCTTTACTTCCCTTCCGAAGGAAGCCATACTTAGGATTTTTACGCCCAAAAAAATCCATCGGTCCTGGCCAGGTTCCAACCCGCGTTTTGGGTTTAGGAGGCAAGTATGGTAACCACTACACCACCAGGACCGACGAAATAGCAAAAGGAAATGAAAAATGAGTATATTGCAGGACGAAATAAATTACCACAGGGCAACAATTGGCAAAAATGGAATTCCTAATCAATTTATACAAACACACACACTACCTAAAAAAACCTAACTTCAGGTAATCCTAGAAACCAGAGGAACAGTGATTTACTGCGGCTTGCTAGAGCCTAATGGTCTATACTATCTCCTATTTGTGTGTATAAATTGGTCAAACATGGTATTAATGGTAAACTTATACACTGGTTAACAATTTTGAAAAATAAATGAGAAACCAAATGCACAGAGCTGCGCTGGTGGGAAAAAATGGAAGACAGACATACATACAAGCATGGTAGTTTTTTTAATAGTGTTTAATGCATATTCTAACTGCTGAGGTATCACAGGTGGTGGACACTGATGATACATGAGATGAAATGATAAACTGAGAAAGGATTTTTTTTAAAGGAGGGAAGCGTCCCAGGCCTAAGTTTAAGTATCTTCCTGGCATTTGTCATTTATGAAGACTGAGGAAATGAGGAACAAACCTCAATCAGGGAGGATGGTGGAAATAAAACCCCAGATGTTCAGCTCATGAGTCCAGCCTTAACAACCTCAGCCGCTCATGGCAGTGTAGAATATTACTCTATTAATAACACATTATATAAGTCTATAAAGAGGCATGTGTATGCACAGGCTCCAACCTGTTCTTCACTCACTCTCCTGTTATTTTAGGTAAATTTGTACTTCTTCTTATGCTCCATATCTACACATAAGTTTCAATGAAATTAGTAATTATAAAGTAAATCAATTACACTAAATAAAATTTGTTGGTAAATGATAACACTATACTTCACTTAGTATTTTTTTAATACAGATCATGACTCAAGATCTATTGCTCTCATCATCAGCTGTAGTTATTTAAAGGTGATCTGGAGACATATGCTGGTTCCAAAAAAGGACAACTTGTGTCAACTCTTATTGGACTCATACATGCTTGCTAAGATACACAACATGGAGAGGGAATTTAATAAAATCATAGTACTAACACACTTATTTAGAAAAGAAATCCTCGTTTTCATGCAACATCAATAACCCTGTGATTAAATGTTGTAAACACCAGTATAAAGTCTGTCTCTACAGAAAACATGTTTCCAGTGTTAGAAAATTACAGTTTGACACAAATTAATACTTGAAGTTCCTCTATCAAGTTTTTCAATTTTTACTTTTCCTTCTAATGATTACAAAGAAAAAGGCTTAGAATATAAGTTTTGTAAAGTGTTCATTTTCTTTACATTCAAATAACATGAAAATAAATGAAGCAAATACTTCATGAAATCACATGTAACTTCACTAGCCTCTGCAATTCATCAACAGCTGACTAGTAACAAAATCACTGGCTATTGCTGCTGGAGAGTTTTTGTACAAGAATATTATTACTTCAAATGTAATATTATTTGATATTGAAATAACTGCAATTTTTTCCCATATTTAATATTGTGGATATCCTACTTAAAACACCAATAAAAGAAATAGCTAAAACTTAAAATTTATACTGCAAAGAGAAATATATGTACCTAGATTTGGTAGAGCAGATATTACAATTTATGTACTAGTAATTGTCATGGAGACTGAGATTGAGAAATTAATATAATAACCAGAGCCCAGAAGTTCAGGCATTTATTTTGATTAAAATAGGCAGGCAAAATGTCATTTAAAATACTGAAAATAGGCAGTAATGTAATTAAAATAGGCATTTATTAAAAGTGAAAACAGAGAATATTATCACTCATTATTAATGAAAATAGATGTTTAAGATACTTAATCATTTCTTTATCACATAGCTTAATTACTTAAGCTTACTTTTCTTGATTACAAGCAACAACAAAATATTTTTTCAAAGTGTCAACTATCATAGTCAGCCACTTGTCAGAGAGAACATTTTTCACCATGGAAAAAGAATGTTCTATTTCCACTGAAGTGATTGCAACATGTTTGAAACAAGCTATTTCAGAAGGACTCATGCCAGTTACAACAGAACATTCACCTTTCAAGACATCATGAAAACGTTTATCAAGATAAAGTGAAGTAGTTTTGAGTAGCTCTGGCAAATGAGCAAAGATGCACAGTGGTTTTTTGGTTGAGTTCGTTTTCTATTCATGCGTTTATAGGGGAATCAGGTTAATATCTCTCTTACTTGCATACTGAATACATTGTAGGGACAGTTTATTGCATAATTGTACCATTCTCATCTTTCTCACTTGCAAATGTTACATTTATGCAGCTGAGAAGTTACCTCCACCACAAGTTTCATAGAATTGTCTACTGCAAATCGATATAAGATAATTTGCCATGACTATTCAAACTACAGTATTCCCTCATCCTCTATATTTCCTGGTATTTATATGCTGGAAGTAACTGTATGTTCCTTTCACTAATGAAGGTTGTGCTATTTAAAGAGGTTAAGAAATGGGTTGAGAAGAAAGTTTTTGACAGCTTGAAAAAAATAATGTAGTCAAGATTCTCAATAGATATTTTTGTAAGGTGAATGTGCCATTTAATGTTTATAACTATTTTTACTTTGATATATTAAACATTTTAATGTGTTTTTTAAAATGTGTAAATAATTGCAGAAAAAAATCAATAATGATACAAAGCAAGCAAAAAAGGATTTTAAACCTTAAAATAGGCAACTGAAGCCAAAATAGGGGGGGAAGGAAAATATAAACTGGCCCTGCTGATCTCAAATGTACAGAAATGTGTTCATTTCTATCTGACTTTTAAATACATCCACCAGATAGAAAAAGCTTTTTATCAAACTTCTGGACTCTCATGATGACAACTATTAATTTTGTAAAGGTAAAGCAAAATATCTAATGTGTTCTTTGATTAACAGAAACAAAGTCTGTGAAACTTGTACAATGCTGATTTTTCCGAGAACACAATCTTTAAAGACATGATCTAATTCCCAACTATAAGAAAATAATCGGTTAAGGTACAAAGTTCAAGCAAACAGGAAGCTTATTGCCAAAAACTGGTAAGCATTCTAAGAACAAATTTCTGAAGATAACATTAAATGCACTCAAACCTACTTTACAAGCAGTCAAAGAAAATCAATACAAAAAGCTGGTTTGCAACTCCAACATTCATGCAGAATGATTTATAAAATTGTTTACAAAAGGCTCCAACAGCGAGCAAAGAAAATTCTAATTATACAGTAGATCAAAGTGGAAAATAAAGATAAAAGGCTCATTTTTGTTGTGAGTGTCTTGGAAAAAATTGATGACAACAATTTGTACTTACATTATGTGTGTTACTCTGATGATTCAACTTTCTAGACATTAGAAAATTCAACAGACACAAGTGAAGAGTCTGAGGAGGCAAGAATTAGCATGTTGTGTTTGAACAGGAATGTGATTCATTTAAAATGTTCGGTGTGGCTTTTTTGCTGAACCTACAGTTCTATATTAAGATCATTGTGTAATTGAGTTGAACTAACACTCTTATGCTCACTTACTTGTTTAAATATGTAGGACTGGTTTCCAGAACCCTTCGTTCTCATCGTCAGCCCCTAGTCAACTCAATCACATAATGATCTCAATATATGATTGGCTTCACTGTGCAATGTTCCAATTAACAATTTTACTACAGTTCTATGTTGTGCTATCACTTCTTGTTGAAACCATTAATCTACAAGATGGCTCTCTTCCTCACTTTGCATGCCAGTATGCAGTTTTCTTAATGACAACTTTCCAAGGCAATGATTGTAGAGGAACTGAGAACATAGCTTGGCATCAAGGTCAGCAGATCTAACACCCTGGACTTTTTTATGAGGGTTTGTAAGGGATCAAGTGTCACTGAACCTTATTGGCTGACTTTGATGATTTGAAATACAAAATTCACTTTGCAATTCAAAATGCCACTTGATATCTGAATATCTGTAAGGAGGTTGGCTATAGGCTTAACATTTGCCATGTCACAAATGGTAGTAATGTTGAAATCATTAAAGGTCAAAATTGCAACACTTAATGTATCAGAGAATGTTAAGTTTTTCATTTTACAGTCATAGCCATTTTTTTCATTGGAGTTTTAAGCAGGGCATCTGTATATGATTGCATTGCCATTAACATACTGTTTCATTATAATCATCTAATGTCTTTTAAAATACTTCAATCAACATTGTAAAGCAACAACAGCCAGTCTGTATAAAATGGAGGCAAACTTTCCTGGGAACACCCATGACAAGAAGTGAAGTTTCTGGTGGTGCACCATCAAACCAAGTCTCCTACAACTAATAACCTCAAATACAACATCAAGTACAAGAAGGAAGTCCCCTACAGACAGTATTTCTATATTATTATTTTCTTTCTTCTACACGAAACCATTAAATGATATTTAATAGAAATTAAACTTTGACATTTTTGGGAGTAGAGCAAACCAGCAATCTCCTGGAGAAGCCCCTGTATTCATCCTTTTTACAGAAGGTGCTGGAAGTGTTCCCATTTTATATGACACACAATGTACATCTTACTTTTATACTTATCAGTTTTTCTGCACTAATGAATCTAATTAGGTGCAATCTTCTTCGAACATCTTCTGATAGAAGGATGGTATGGAATTTATTTCTTTTATTTGTAGTACCCAAATTTTAAAAAGTGCTGTGTTGCCATATTTTGTGGCAACAGATGCCAATGAATGGGGGAGGGATTATGCTGTTAAGCAGCCAACTTGTGAACAGGATAGTAAATTAATGTTAATATTGAGTTGGTTTGGTGACATTTATACTTCACTTATTTAGTTTTTTTAATTAGACATATTATTTCAAGAATATTTGCTCTCATCATCAGCAGATGAACTGGTAGAGCGTGCTCTGTAGGGAATCAGAGAAATTTATCGATATATCCAATGATGGTGTCTTAAAGTTCATGATGTTTTGTTGGATATGCTAGATAAGTTTCTCTGACCATCTAAAGAGTATGCTTCTACCAGTTGATCTGCTACTGATGAAGGGAGTTCCCAAAACATGTCCAGTTAAATAACCAAGTAAGGAAAGTCACCAAACCAACAAATATTAACATTATTTTTAAATGTACCTCACTATTTAGTAAGAATATTTATCATATTAATTTCTCATTGATTGCAAAAAGTCCTTAAGTCAGTTTTTCCAACTTTTCTCAAAATTATATCTTATGGGCATATGGCCTTTCTGCAATAAATTATTAAATTAATTCCATTCATTTGAAAACCCATGGCAGTAAGCTAAAAATAATACATTTTGCACTTCATCACTAAGAACAACTTACCATTACTTTAGGAGGAGGTATGTCCTTTTTAATCTCATCCTCCCATCTCCGCTCCAACACGCCATCCATCATGGTGATGAGCGCTCTCTCTCTGAAATCATCTGCCAGTTCAGCCAACCTCCGAGCCTCTTCTTCTGCTCTGTGTTTTTCTAGAATCTCTTCTTCACTAGGAGATATGTATGGTGTGGTACCCACCTTCACAAAAGAACATACTTTATTTAGAAAGCTCATTAAGACTGATATGTATTATTAAGTGAAACCCATAAGTACCTCATCATCTTCCACTTTCATGATGTTCTCAGGCACTTCCTCTTGAGTCCAGGAAGGGTCGTCTATCACTATATCCAGGTCCAGTTCAGGCAAGTTCCTGTGACCTTTGAGTTTTTCTGTCATTATCTTCAGTTCAAAGAGAACATGTCTCAGTTTAGCATTTCTGTCAGCAACAGATGCCATTTCTCTCTCTTTGACAGAAAACAGGTCATCAAACAATGAATTGAAATACTTCCTTAACTCGTATGTAACACCCTGGAACAATGATACCAACCTATTATTGACCAAATCTACAAAACAAAAACTATAACTTGTGCATATCTCTTATTATTCTTGCTAATTAGAAATATGAAATTTAAGATACCAACCTTCAGCATAGTAGTTTCAATGTTCATTTGTATTTGTGTGCTGATCTCAAGTTGGTAATGCAACTGTGAAGAATGTTTTATGAAGTTATGACTAGTAGAGCCAGATAATGATATAACCTTATCCTCCAACTTTTCTTCTTCTTCTTCTAATATCTCCAATTGCATCAAGGTTGCCCTCAGATCCCGAGATTTTTCAAACGGTGTTATTGTTTTCCGAGGAACACTCTGCCTGTCAGTTGCACTGTCATTATCACATAATACACCATTATCATTATGAGCGCTTAGCTTATGAGGGGGTATATTTAATTTTCTGGTTTCCAAGGAACTAGGAAAGGTACACATTTTCTTTTGGTACAATTGGAAGGAACTTGAGTAGTAAAATTATGATGTTGGTTTGATAAGTAACTTGGTTTGATATTAAAGAGAACAAGTTCAGTCTAGCACATACCTATTTTTCAACATAGTCCCCTTAAAGTTCAATGCATTTACTTCAAAATTTCTAGGTGATTCCCTCATGGAAGCAGGTTTCTTCTTTGAGGCCATCAAAATATTCATTTACCTCCTCATTCTTCATTTTACTTTAATTGGTGTTCAGCCAGAAAAGTTTTGAGTTTCAGGAACAGATTTTAATCTGAGGGTGTGAGGTCAGGTGAATAGGGTGTAGGTGGAAGTATTTCAAATCGGTCAGTTGTCCTGTACTGAGTGACACAACTTGAATGCACTAGTAAAACAACACTTTCTTTTTGGCCATTCTCGGGCATTTTTCTGCAGTTGCTGTCTTCAGTCTCTCCAAAAGTGATGTGTAGTATTATCAAGTAATGGTTTTCTTCTTCTCCAAATAGTCAATCAAGACAATTCCTTTTGCATTTCAAAAAACTGAAGCCATCACTTTTACATTGGAAGGAAGAAATTTTGCCTTTTTTGGAGCAGTTCTCCTTTTGTGTTCTATTGTTTAGATTGCTGTTTTATTTCCAGTGTATATAGTAATGAACCCACATTTCATCCATAGTCAAGAAATGTCTTAAAAATACCTTGATTTTCCTTAAATCTTTCCAAATAATTAGCCAATAATTAAAATCATTGTATGATTGATTTGAACTACATTGGCTCCATTTACTTGTTTAAATTTAGTATATGTTTCGCAGACTGTTATCTGCATCATTAACACAGTCATTCCTGGTGGTGTAGTAGTAACCATATTTGCCTCCTAAACCCAAGATCGCAGGTTCAAACCCAGCCAGGATCGATGGATTTTTTCGGGAGTAAAAATCCTAAGTATGGCATCCTTTGGAACGGAAGTAAAGCCGTGGGTCCCATGTCGTACATTTACGGCACAAAAAAGAACCTCAAGCCTGAAAAAAGAGGCCTCTGAGCAAAATTTGTTGGCCTTTTCATGCTCTGAATTGAATGGGACACTGATGACCTGAGATGTTAAAGAGCATCCATAAATAAACCAAATAAAAAAAAAATCATTAGCAAACTGTCAACTGATGGGTAATTAGTTATGTTTTGGGAATGATATTTTGCTCTGATCGAGGTGTGATGAACTTAAAAGTTTATTTTTTTATCCCTGGAAGTGTAAAAGGTTATTAACCTGTCTCTGCATTTATAAATGTAAATTTTTCTCCCATTTTCTGATTTTGTAGGTTCTTGTACTGACTATACCAAAATAATGTCATGCACCTTATCAATGATTTATGAACTTACAGCTGATTTTGGAGCTCAAATGACATGGAGTGCCTTCAGTGATTGTTTTGTCATACTTGAACTCATTTACCCGAAGTGATTGGTTTAAGAAGAAGGGTATGTATTACCCAGTGCATGCAAAATACTCCTTTGAATTTCCTTTGCTCTTTCCCTTCCAGAAAAAAAGAATTGAATCACACTTCAGTTTCAGTTTTATTCATTTTTTGCTATCACTCAAAGAGTTTAACAGATAGCAAACTTATGACCACATAAAGAGATGTTGCTGTTGCCCTCTATTAGTATGTGAAACAAGTTACTTATCAAACTCCCTCATACATACTGCATAAATTTCATTCTTGTTATATAATGTTAAATTTTACATGACTATTATTCTGATCTTCTAAGATGGAAGAAATTAGAGAAGATTATAATGCTATGATATTTTTATGTAAGTGTAGTATCATTACTCTGCTGCTTCACATGTCATTATTTATGACAGACTTGTGAACTGGTGTCACAGGAAATGCAAGCCAAGACATTGTATGGAATGAGGGGAGACTATTATCCATCTCAAGAGTTTGTAGAGCAAAGCTGTACATTTCAGTAGGAGTGCATACTACTAGAAACATGTGGTAGCCTGTTTAAAACACCGGCAAAATAGAGAAGGTCATTTCTTGTGTTATTAAGTGACTTAAATCAAATTAATTGCTTAACTTGGGCTCTCAGAATGTTATCCTGAAGAATTCCCAATACATTTTCTCCACAATACCTCCAATGAACATTAATAGAAGTCTGCAAATAGCAAAACATCTTGCCCAGTGTTTCTATGAGAGTAATTCTGTCTCTCTTACTTAATTATTTTACCTCCTTTCTGTTTTACCAATAAATTTTCATATACTCTCAATATCTCCTGAACCAGCTTTATTTGGGAATTGTTAACAATGAATGATAATTTTATTTCCAACATACCTTTACTTTCCTCATAATTTTGATGATCTTCCTCAAAGTAGTCCCTGTTGGATGCAATGTACCTATCTCAAGACATGCTGGAAACTATTTCTAATAGATTCTTTAGAATTGCCTCTGCAGCCTTCACCACTGCTTCTAATGATGGAAAAGCCCATGAAGGTATTTCTTTTATTTGGGGAAAAGGTAAATATCAAGGGCTAAATCTAGATTACAGCAAGGGTCATGGATGTACTTCACATTGATTTGTGTGAGATATTCAGCAACAATATTTGTAATCTGCAGCCATGAAGCATTTACTTGTTACACAGGAATATGAACTTTTGCATGTGATATGGGTCTTGCAGAGTTTTCAGGACATCTCTGTAGTATTGCACAATTACAGTTGTTTTTGCAGGTATGACATGCTGATAAACCATTCCTTAAATATTGAAAAATGTAACGACCATAAATTTTCCAGCAGAAGCAACCACTTTTGAATTTTTGGTGTCAATGATGATGAAGATTTCATCACAGAGTTGTACTGTTTGCTCTCTGGATCAAAATGATGTAGCCAAGTTTCATCAGCAGTGATTACCTTTGAAAGAAACTGTGCATCTTCCTGTAACATCATATTCAACTGCATGCAAACCTTCACACAAGTGTCCTTTGGTTCAGGAATCAGCAGTCTTGGAACCAATCATGCTCAAACATGTGTCATGTGCAACTTTGCGGTTTTCAATGTGTGAATGAGAGCATCTCAGAATTTCTGAAAGTGTTCTTGACTACTTTCTCTCACAATGACAGCAGCAGTGTTAATGTTTTCTTCCATTAGAGAAAAAATTGAAGTGCTGGGTATACTTTCATTTGAAATTGATTGCCTCCCCTCTTTAAACATTTTAAACCATCTTTGAACCATATTATAAGGAAGAACAAATTCTCCATAGGCCTACTGTACAATGTATAGGCCTCAGTTGAAGATTTGTTGGGATAAAAGCAGAATTTCAGAGCAGCATATTGTTTGCCACGTGTCACAAACATTTTGCTGTAGGCAGAACTTGTTGCACTTCTGTTACAGGTGGGAAACAGAAGTAACTATGACACAAGTAACAAAATATTGTAAATTTATATTTTAGTATGAGAAATTATGATCATTCTTTATTGATCAGCCCTTGTAGCTTGAAATGTTGACAGCAGTTGGGTTAAAACAGAAATGATCCCCTCTCTGCAGTCAAGATGCTCCCTCCATGTAATCTCTCTAACTCCTATGCTTTCATTGATCCAGCCATTGCATATAACTATCTGTGCATTGAACTGTTTTTTGTTCTCTTACTCTACACATTCCTAAGATGGATGTTACCCTGGCATAGTTGGTGAAGTAATTTAAATAGTCACTCTCCTATATCTTTTTCTTCTTCTTCTTAACAACCTACTGTAAGGTTTTAAACCTAGGAACTTCAGAGCTATCGTTAACAACAGAAATATGAGATAGTACATACTCCCAAGGTTCAAAGTAGTCCTGTTCCTGCAGCTGCATCTCTAACCTCCTGTACATCATGGCACTTGCCAGTTTGTTTTCTGCCTCCTCTGTGTTGTACTCCAGTGTATAGTTTTCAACATCAGCTTGTCCCATTAATCCCTGTAAAAGAGCACAAGTTGAAACATCATATACAACCAGAAATCAGCTTTCACCAAAGCACTCACATTGTCACACCTTAAGGTGCCTGCTCTTGATTTGCATTGTCTCCCAGTATCTCTGCTTCAACTCTGCACACAGCTTGTCTTGTGCAGCAATCCGTGCCAGCGTCTCCTTTTTCTTTAGCTCCCTCTGTTTCTCTGCAGAATCAAGTTTTTCCTTTCTACCATTAACGTCCAGGTCAAAGGCACTTAGAGGTAGCTGTTCTTCAGGGTGTTTTTTCATGTTATCATCCATCATAGTTACAACCTGTGAGAAATAAAGTATCTCAAAGTAAATGCCATATAAGTTAAAAAATCTCTGACATTAACTGCTATTAACATAGTATGGTAGAAGATATTCTTTCACATTGATATTATGGCATTTATTTATTTATATGGCTTATTTACACAATCTCTTAACATCTCAGGTCATCAGGTCACATTTAATTCAGAGCATGAAATGGCAGATAAATTTTGCTCAGAAGCCTCTTCTTTCAGGCTTGAGGTTCTTTTACATGCTGTAAATCTACGAAATGGGACCCACGGCTTTACTTCCCTTCCAAAGGAAGCTATACTTATAATTTTTAGGTCTCAGAAAAACTACCAACCCTGGCCAGGATTAAACCCATGATCTTGGGTCTATAAGGCAAGTATGGTTACCACTATGCCATCAGGATGGTTATGGCATCATTATCATCGTCGTAAATTAATGCTGATTTTTTGATGAAATTATTAACTCTCTTACTGTCCAATATTTTTAATAAATAGAGAATTTAATATAAATGGCTAGACATAAATGAAGGTGGTCTTGAATTATCTCTTCTTTAACCCTTATTATACAGAATTTATCATATATTTTACAGTTGTACAAGATGGAGTATTTAAATTTTTGCAGTTATCTTGAACAGATTTAAATTACAGATTATGTGTGTTTTATACTGTCAGTAAAAATGTTATAATTGGAACAATTTTGAAGTAATTGCCTTATAGTAAAAAGTATATTGCTCTTTAAAGTTTTATGCATAGGTTAAGAGTATTATAAATCTTAAAAATATTCCTAATATATAATATTTTCAAATTAACACTGAATTTAAATTTTGTTTTCAATGGTAATACATATATTTATTTCCATCTAAATTGAAGAATACAACTTTCAAAAAATGGTGACACAGCATTCTGAAGACAAACACTGATATATAGAATGAGAATATGAACAGGTGTCCATTGTGATGCCTAAGAAGACTTTTCCATTTATTGATATGCTATGCCATCTGTAGTGATAACTCAGACACAAAGAAGCAAACATAAGATACTGCTAGAGAAAGTATTGGATACTTTCAAGAATAACCTACATACCCAAGGAGATGATGATGATGATGATGATGATAATAGTGTTGATAACAACAACAACAACAACAATAATAATAATAATAATAATAATAATAAATATCAGCAGGAATAGTAGTATTTATTATTCCAGTTAAACTAGGTACAAATATTGCACATCACAGTCACATGGTTGCAAGACAGTTCATGCTCTTGTAAAATAATTCATTTCTAAAATTAATCCTAACAAAAGAAAATAACAACATTATTAAGAATGCACCCACACAGACACATACACGAAACAGACATACAACAATAATAATAATAATAATAATAATAATAATAATAATAATAATAATAATAATAATAATAATCATCATCATCATCATCATCTAGATTATTATTATTATTATTATTATTATTATTATTATTATTATTATTATTATTAGACTTAACAAAATAACTTCTGTTGAAAAGTCTTTAGAGAAAATAACTTGTTAACTGTGATCTACTATATAGGCTAATCCTGTTAATTATAAATAGCAGACAGTAATAACCAATACTACACCTAAGTCATGGAGATCTGGGGTTCGATTTGTGCCAGGACCAATCTCCCTGATTCAGGTTTTTTTTTCAAGTTTTCTTCAGTCCTCATTTAATGCAATATTTTTATTTTATTCTTTTGTATACAATGCAGATAATATATTATGAATTATTATAAATTTGTGTATAAATGATACAAATGCATGGAAATGATACATATTAGCAATACATATTTCTTAAACCATATATATGGTTTTGTATATATATATGTGTGTGTGTGTGTGTAATGTGTGTATATATATATATATATATATATATATATATATATATATATATATGTAATGAATGTCTATATTAATAGGTAAATTTTCTGAATAATTATATTACATTAAAATGGCATGAAAGATCCACCATATTATCTTATTTCATATACTGTTATTTTTTTACTTATTTGCTTAGTCTCAAATCATCAATATCCCATTCTATTCAGGGTGTAAAACAGTCAATAATTTTGCTCTGAGGCCTCTTATTTCAGGCATGAGGTTCCTTTATGTGCTATAAATCTATGATACAGGACCCATTTCTTTACTTCCCTTCTGAAAGAAGCCATACTTAGAATCTTTATGCCCTAAAAATTCATTGACCCTGGCCAGGTTAGAACCCAAAACCTTGGGTCTACCACTACATACATTTCATGCATGTGCCCAACAATACTTGACAGTGGTATGCCATGATTTTTATTAAAATATTTGTATATAAATTTATAGAAAGTGTACATATACTTCTGAAATCATAGTGTATATAATTGCATGTACAAGGCAATGAAGATTCCTCAAGCTTATGCTTACTATACTGGGGTATGAACTTATCCCATTTCTTTTACTATTCCATCATAATTTTTTTTACTATACATTTAAACATTTAAATTCCTCATATTATAAAATGTATTTTATATTTGATACATCTTTATGGACTTAATTTTTTTGTTAGTTTAATTTATTGACTCGATCTTCAGGCAATTTATTGTATAATTATTGTCCCATGCTAATTAATGAACAGCTATTCAGTATTTCTCTTAAGTGTTGTTTCTTCTTAAATTGTATGAATTTATGTGCTTCTTTATTGTGCAAATAATTTTTATTTTATGCTTTCACATATGCATATATATATGGAACAGTTAAAGGTTCAGATTCTTAAATAAGTAGTTGGACGAGTGGTTTTTTTTTAATCTAATTTTCATATTATTCTAATAGCTGTTTTTAAAAATGTTTTCTAGTACTTCCTGAATTGTGATATTTCCCCATAATATTATTCCATACTTTATGAGTATGAGACAAACTCTGAACTTTGTTCAGTAGCAAATGCCAGGAAGGTCTCCTAAACTTAGGCCTGGAAAATTTTTTTCCTTAAATTTTTTTTCCCAATTTCTCATTTCATCTCCTATATCATCAATGTCCACCATACATATTGCCACGGGTGGCTGAGATCATTAAGATGAAGACTCATGAGCGGGAGATCTGGTTTGATTCCCTCCAGGATCATCCTCCCTGACTCAGGTTTTTCCCAGGTTTTCCTCAATGTTCATAAATGACAAATGTAAGGGAAGCACCCTAAAACTTAGGTTTAGAATGCTTCCCTTCTTAAAAAAAAATCCTTTCCCAATTTATCATTTTATTTCACGTATCATCAGTGTCCATCATGGTTTTTTTTTTTTTTTATTTATTTAATTATGGATGCTCTTTAACATCTCAGGTGATCAGCATCCCATTCAACTCAGGGCATGAAACTGCCGACAAATTTTGCTCAGAGGCTTCTCTTTCGGCCTTGAGGTCTTTTTTGTGCCGTAAATGTACGATATGGGACCCACGGCTTTACTTCCCTTCCGAAGGAAGCCATACTTAGAATTTTTACGCCTGAAAAAATCCATCGGTCCTGGCCGGGTTCGAACCTGCGATCTTGGGCTTTAGGAGGCAAGTATGGTAACCACTACACCACCAGGACCAACTTATCCATCATCTGTGATGATCAGTAGTTAAAATGAGCATTAAAACACTATTTAAAAAAGTCCACCAACTCCGATGTCTCAGCAGTAAAATTGAACGTTAAACACTATTTTAAAAAAAAATGGAAATATTTTATTTTCCCTAGATATAGTAACCTTTTTCTGAATGTTTTTAAAGTCCTGGAATAATTTAGTCTTTTCTTCAGCACACTGTACAGCCTCTTGCATTGCTATCAACTCCTCTTGTTGCTCCAGCCATGTTCTGCATTCTGAGAGTTCCCCTGTAAACCATGACAGATTTGGCACTTAGTAACAAAAAAATCTTCTTTGTTTTCAAGGGTTTATACTTTAGGAAAATATGGAGGAATTGATTAAAATGTTACATTCTTTTCTATCCTTATATGAGATGTATTGCAACTTTCAAAATTAATTCTTTTAGTTAAAATTTGTATTTGTAATTCTTTTACATAAAAGCTAAAAAAAATAGTGAAAATACATTTGCCAGATAGCACAGTATTAATTCCTTGTTCATAATATTATTAACTGGCAGTCTTTTGATATCAATATTAAATTGCAGCTCAGTATGGTGTGATATACAACTGAGCCATGTTAGTATGAAGTTACAGCTAAGGATAATTATATAAAGTAAAAATAGACCAAATATAAGTTCATAAATTAATATGTACAATGAGTTATAAGTTATGCATTACATTATGGTTTTAGAATAAAAAATACAAATACAGATTGCAATAAATCAGACATACAAAAAAATGGATAAGAACAGCACAACATGTAAGGGTAATCTCTAGGTTGCAATGAGTATTCTTTATAAGATATGTATTAAAATTAAGATCTAGGTTACAATAAATATTCATGAATGTTATAGTAGGTTTTATCTATTAAATAATGCTTCAAAAGTCTCTTGAATTTAATGCAGTTATTACAGGATTTCATTTCTTTAGGAAGAGCATTTTATCACCACATAACTGGGCATCTTTTCAAAAAGGCAGAGTCTAAGACTTGGGATGAAGAAGTCATTTTTATTCCTTGTATAGAGTTTGTTTGCATAAGTAAATTATATTTTATTAAGTAAAGAATGGTTTTGTAAATGCATAAATATGGCAGAGTTAGAATCTTTTAACTGTCTGAAGGTATTTCTACAGGAATCATTGCATTTAAGATGACCTAGATACTAATAACTCTTTTTTGTAAAGTAAACATTTTATTAAAGTTTGTTTTGGAAGTACTGCCTTATAGTTCTATGACATAAATGATGTGTGTCTGAATAAGGGAAAAACTATTCTAGTCATATTATCAGATAAAACTTTTCTTAAATATCTAAGTACAAATAAAATTTTATTGATTATCAGCCTTAATTTTTCTACATGACTATCATAGGTTAAAAGTTTTGTCTTTGATGAGTCCTAAGAGTTTTGTGGAATTTACACTTCCTAATGCATTGTGATTTATAGTGACCTTCACTAAGGAGTCAGTGCTTTTGAATCCAAATTTTAGTGAATTCCAAAGGAATAAAATTATTGCAGTCGGCAGTGAAAAATCTAATTTTTCGGCTATTTTATTTTTTTTAATGAATTCCAAAGGAATGTAAGCTATTGCGACTGTACCTATGGAAATGTTTTTCACTAATCTATTCAAATCTGCAGCCAGTTGTATCTGCCAGGCACATACAATTTAAAAAAAATTACATAAATAAATGAAATATTAATGTCCATTCTTTCTCTAGCAATTTTTGTTTTTTTTTTCAAAGAAATTCAGCACATAGCTATCAATTAACAAACAATTTGTTGAGTTGCAAAACTGAACCATTGGGAGTAGGGGTTAATCTAAATGAAACATTTTAAAAAAATTAAAAATTGCTCTAGCTGCAGTCGCACCTGAAAAACTTCTGGGGGTTAAGCCCAAATTTAAAAATTGCTCTAATGGCTGCAATTTTAATTTTTTTTAAAGGAAACTCGATATGCCATTGAAATAAATTAAAAAAAATAGCTTCTGAAAATCAGGGAAATTCGACCATAATGTGTGGGAGTGAACTTCAAACACAAAATTTAAAAATATCTCTCATAGCACCAATATTTATTTATTTCATAACAAAACTTAGCATATACCATTTAAAATAAGTATGACAAAAAGTTTCTGAAAATCAGTAAAATCAGATTATTAGGAATGGGGGTTTACCTGAAACCCAAAATTTAAATATTACTCTAGCAGCACCATTTGCTTTTTTGCAACAAAACTCTGCATGTACTATGAAGATAAAACAAGAAAAATAGTTCCTGAAAATCATGGAAATTGGGCTATTAGGAATGGGGCTATACCTGAAAGCCAAAATTTAAAAATTGCTTTAGCAACACCAATGTTTGTTTCTTCACAACAAAATTTGGTATATACCATTTAAATAAAATAAGGAAAATAATTTCTGAAAGTTATGGAAATTGGAATATTAGGAATAAAGGTAAACTTGAAAATTGAATATAATAAAGGGCTCTTTCATTTAATTTTCTCTATATTATTTTAAAATAAAATGAGAAATTAATTTAGCATATAAATTGTACTTATAATATTACACATGTTTTATATTTAAAAAAAGTATTATTGTGAAGATAGCAAATGTTTTTTTTATTTTATTTATTTATGGACATTCTTTAACATCACAAGTCACCAGCATCCCATTCAAATCAGGGCGTAAAACGGCTGACAAATTTTTGCTCAGAGGCATCTTCTTTCAGGTTTCAGGTTCTTATTCATGCCGTAAATGTACGACATGGGACCCACAGCTTTACTTCTCTTCCGAAGGAAGCCATACTTAGGATTTTTATGCCTGAAGAAATTCATCGATCTGCGATCTTGGTTTAGAAGACAAGTATGGTTACCACTACACCACGAGGACCGACATACATAGCAAATGTGAAACGTTAATCTAATATGTGTTTGAGAATTATATTTGTATATAAGAGCACTCTGTAATAACCTTCAGAAAACATTTGCATTATATATTTTTAATACAATAACATTTAAAAATAAATTTCAAAGCCAATGAAAATTTGTGAAACTTTCGATTGTTCTTTGTCGATTCTGTATATTTGCTTGAAATTGTTTTTAAATAGTAACATGTTTTTGTTTTATTGAAACATATAAACGTAATCTTCTTAAATGCACAATGTAACTTAAAACGTTTTGTTATTTTTGTCTATTTTAGTGAATTTAAAGATATCAAGGGGTAAGTTCATAAACATAGTTACATTCAAAAATGTTTAAAATACCCTTAAAATATAGATTTGTCTATTAGTAGTCATATGTTTAATTTAATTAATAATATACCATTAATTTTTTGGTTTAATCTCAATAACAGTCATGATTATTCTAAAAATGTAGTTTCTCTTTTGTAATACTTACAGGTTGCAAGAATTTTAATTTTGTTTCCTTATTACAACACAGTAATGCTGTATCTTACTTATTTCATTTCATTCATTAATAAGGCCTAATTTGAAATTTATATTGATTTCTATTAAAAGTTATACATCTAGGTGATGAATTTACTTAGTTTATGCAGCTCCTGAATGACAGACTTTTTTATTTCACATTTGGCTGGGTTTACCTATAGATTTAGATCTCCAAATTATTTTACCACTGAATTCCTGTGATATTGATACTTGAACTCAACGTAGAAAAGTCACTATTATTGATTGCAATTGTAGTGTCGACAGCAAACTTGATAATGCTAGCTAGCATTTCCAGGTATTGTTTCATTATATTGTGAATGTACAGAATGAATAATAATGGTCCCAATATAGAACCCTGAGGTAGGTCATATGTTAGATTTTGTGCCTGGGAGCTGCATTCCTTGTTTGATCTTATAACAATAAATTGCTTATGTTCAAGGAAGGTCGGAATCCACATAGGGAAACTACCATTAATATTATTTTGATCTAAAGTAAAACACTAAAAATCATGTCATCACATTAAAACTCTCTTGAAGTTTCACAAACACACTTATTAAAAGTAATTTTGGGATATGTTTCATGAAGCAAATTGCTCACATTGTCAACCAATCAATGGAATGGTATCGTCGATTGGTTGACAATGTGTGCAATTTGCCTCATGAAACATGTCCCAAAATTACTTTTAATAAGTTGTGAAACTTCAAGAGAGTTTTAATGTGATAACATGATTTTTAGTGTTTTACTTTAGATCAAAATAAGATTAATAAATTGTTTTCTATGCATCAAAAAGGATTTTATTAGTTTGTGTTCTGAGCCCCTAATGTCTAACATATGTAATTTACCCATTAGATTATCTGAATCCATGCAGTCAAAAGCTTTTGTGAGGTCTAATATAATATCTGCATTGTAATTAACAGAGTCAATATTGGCAATTATGGTTTCAATAAAATTTGATAGGGCACTTACAGTGGATCTATTTTTGACAAAGCATTCTGCTTCTTTGGGATTAGATCAAATTTATCAAGGTAGTTGATTAATCAGTTAAACAGTAATGGTTCAAGAACTTTTGAGATTGGTGACAAAATGGATTTAGGTCTATAATTATTTATATCATTCTTATTACTTTTTTGTAGACTGGAATACTTTAGCAATTTTTAATTTGTCTGGAAATATACTTAATTTAAGACAGGATTTATTATATTTACAAGTGGGCTGGCTAATTCACTACAACACTTTTTAATCAATGCCATCTAAGCCTAGATTGTTTTTTATTTTAGCAATTTGATTATATTGCAGATTTCATTAACATCAATAGCATAGAAAAATATACTAACATTGGTTTTTGATTTATTTGATAGCCTCCTGTTTTACTTGTATTCAGTATAGAGTATTTTGTAAGTTTAGCTTACTAATATGGATGCAAAGTGATTATTAAAAATATCTAATACCTCTGATGGGTTTTTTATAATACTGTTCCTGAGATTGGTATCTGCCAAAGACAGTTGATATGAGAGTTTACTGCAATTACACATCAGCTTAAGTGACATAAACATGCTTGAGTATCATAGCCAAAGAGAAAGCACACTAAATACTAACACATACATTTCAACCCTATGAGACCCAGTAGCAGTGCTGCAATATCTTGCACATATTTTCAGCAGAAAGCAGTTTGGATGAGTTTTTAAATGTCTCTAAGAACATGACGACTCAATAATAGTCTTTCATGATGAGAGGAATGTAGATACCTTTGGACATAGGTTTGTTGATGAATCTCCCACAAAACAAATATGCAACAATTCTAGATAATGCAAGCTCTCACTCCCACCTAAAAGTTAGGATCCCCACTAGGTCTACAAAAAGGATAATATTTCATAAAAGATTTATAATTTTGACATTCCAATTCTACTTACAGTTAGGTGATACTTTTAGAAATCATTAGGGCAGCCTATAAAAAGAGTGCCATTGATGAAATTGCAAAGTCTCATGGTCATTAAATGGTTAGATGACACCCATATCATTGTGACTTAAACCCAATTGAACTGATTTGGGACAGCCTCAAAAACTCAGCTAGGAAAATAAATGTGACCCCTTATGTGAATAGCAGTTTGTGAATGATATGGATGGTTAATTTGTCGAGGAAATGTGTTGAAAAGACTGTTAATGTAGAGAGACAATTTTTTTTTTTGTCCAATGCCAGCCCATGTTTTCAAGAAGTTGTGGGCATCTCTGTCCCCCTGGCATGGTGGTATTGTAGCATACTTCTGAGGCTGGCACACCCATAGGAAGTGCACTTCAGGATTTCTTGAAAATGAAAATAGCTAACTCAATATGTCAAGGAGGAAGTAACAATGTGGAAGAAAATTAAGGTAAATAAAACGACGACTTAATTTCATAATGCATGCATTTTATAATCCTAGGTTGATAGGAATAGAAATGACAGCAAAAGAGACTAATACTTATACTATATAAACAATTAAGCAAAGGAAATGTAAGAGGAATGTTTAACCATTCCCATCCCTATATTTACCATCGCAGATGGCCAGGGTTGTTAAAGTGCTAACTCATTAGTAGAAGGTCTAGAGTTGATTGCCATCAGGACTAACTTCCCTCATAGAGATTTTTTCCTAGTTTTTCTCAGTCCTCACAAATGGCACATACTGGGGAAATACCCTAAACTTAGGTCTGGAATGCTTCCTTCCTTAAAAAAAATCCTTTCCAGTTTTTCATTTCATGTATTATGAGTGACTACTGCCTGTGATGCCTCAGTAGTTAAAACACTATTAAAAACAAAATCCCTATATCTGCCTATATCTGCAGCAGTGCTTGTGTATCTGAAGCTGGTCAGGCAGATTACCAAGCTTTGTTATGAGTGCAGTGGTAATAACAAATAAGGGCATTGCTGTTGCAGCATTGGTAGAAGAAACAGGAGAATTTATTGTTGCTATTGCAGAGTTTACATAGAAAAACAACAAAAGTTTGAGGTAGTGGTACCAAAGAGCACCTTCCTACTGATATGTTTTTCTAAATTTGAACAATGGCCACAAATCAAATTTGAGGGGTCATAAGGTTCTACACAAAATGTGGCAATGGTGCATCGATGGTGACATTTTAGCAAGAATATAATCATGTAGAGGATGCATCATGTGCAGGTCTCCCAGATACTGCAATATATTATGTAAATTGAGCAATCAAACCTATCTTAATTTATGGAGCACCAGTGTGAAATGAAGCATTATATGCTCCAGAAATGTCAGAAAATTTCAACTCATCCAAAGGCTGCTAAATATTAAAATGACTAAAGCATCCAGGACAATATCCTATGATGCTTTCTGCATCATAGCTAGCATTCAATCTACAAATATTATGATAAATAGCAAAATTAAACTATACATGGGGAGAGAAATTATGAATTGCCTTTAGAACCAAGAAATTGGAATATCCAGCTGAAAAGAGAACTATTAAAGAAACTCAGGAAAACACAACATAAGCAATTGAAATGTATACAGATGGGAGCAAATCAAAAGAGAAAACAGGAGCAGCAGCAATATTTTAACACGAACTCTTATCCATGAATTAAGACATAGATTATATTCAAAATGCTCATATAAACAGAGCAGATGGCCATCTGGAAAGTCCTATAGGAACTTCAAGGAATAGAAGCTGTAACAAATGAAGAAAAAGTGGCAGCCATATACAGTGACAGTAATATTACATTATTCTTATTGAAGGAAAACAGAAAACACAATACAGCATTCATGATACTGTTATTGCTTTACAATAACTTCATTAGACAATTCACTTCTGCTGGTTCCCATAGTGGGAACAAGCTGGCTGACAGGTTAGCAAAAGAAGCTTCTGAAAGAAGTGAAATAATATATAACAAAACTCCCAA